>OX637569.1:4386921-4448911 GCA_951800025.1 Oligia strigilis
GATCGAAAAAATGACGACGCAACAATCGGACAATAATTTAATAATATTTTGCCTGACCCAGGAGACCATAGACCAACGATAGAGTCACTTAGATAAGAAAATGAAAATTAGAATTACCTGATGTTAGAGCTGCAGATACCGTTTTCGTAACGCCACCAGTTGAGGGTGTGGTGACTCCACCAGGAAGAGTTATACTACTAGCTGACGGAGTGGTAATTCCTCCTGGAGATGTTGAGCCACTAGCTGACGGAGTGGTAATTCCTCCTGGAGGTGTTGAGCCACTAGCTGATGGAGTGGAAATTCCTCCTGGAGGTGACGAAGTGGTAATTCCTCCTGGAGGTGTTAAGCCACTAGCTGACGGAGTGGTAATTCCTCCTGGAGGTGTTGAGCCACTAGCTGACGGAGTGGTAATTCCTCCTGGAGGTGTTGAGCCACTAGCTGAAGGAGTGGTAATTCCTCCTGGAGGTGTTGTGCCACTAGCTGAAGGAGTGGTAATTCCTCCTGGAGGTGTTGAGCCACTAGCTGACGGAGTAGTAATTCCTCCTAGAGGTGTTGAGCCACTAGCTGAGGGAGTGGTAATTCCTCCTGGAGGTGACGGAGTGGTAATTCCTCCTGGAGGTGTTGAGCCACTAGCTGACGGAGTGGTAATTCCTCCTGGAGGTGTTGAGCCACTAGCTGACGGAGTGGTAATTCCTCCTGGAGGTGACGGAGTGGTAATTCCTCCTGGAGGTGTTAAGCCACTAGCTGACGGAGTGGAAATTCCTCCTGGAGGTGTTGAGCCACTAGCTGAAGGAGTGGTAATTCCTCCTGGAGGTGTTGTGCCACTAGCTGAAGGAGTGGTAATTCCTCCTGGAGGTGTTGAGCCACTAGCTGACGGAGTGGTAATTCCTCCTGGAGGTGACGGAGTGGTAATTCCTCCTGGAGGTGTTGAGCCACTAGCTGATGGAGTGGTAATTCCTCCTGGAGGTGTTGAGCCACTAGCTGATGGAGTGGTAATTCCTCCTGGAAGTGTTGAACCACTCGCTGAGGGTGTGGTTACTCCACCAGGTGAGGGTGTGGTTACTCCACCAGCGGAAGGTGTGGTTATTCCTCCTGGAAGAGTTGAACCAGTCATTGAAGGTGTAGTTAAACCTCCGGGAAGCGTTACGCCGGTGGTTGATTGTGGGGAAACACCACCTGGTGGGGTAGTGCCACCAGCTGAAGGTGTGGTTACTCCACCACTTGGAGTCGAAGCTCCAGGAAGTGAAGGATATTTTGGAGTAGTAACACTTGCAGGAAAGGAAATTCTTTTAGCTGGAGGAGTGACTCTAGGAACTGATGGTGGGGTTAACCCAGAAGGAGTAGTAACGGATAAAGATGGCGTAGTCACACTAGCTGAAGGAGAACTTAAGTTTGCAGTGGACGCACCTGGAGTTGACAACCCAATAGAAGACGTACTAGGTCCTGCAGGAGTACTTACACTAGGAATCGGTGTCCCAGCAGATGAAGTAGAAGCTCCGTTAGCAGTAGAACCTTCAGCGTATGGAGTGGTACCAGAAATTGAAGGAGGAGTCGCACTTACCCCTGAACTTGGTAAGAATGGGAAACTTGGGAGCTTAGGAAAACCAGGAACAAATGGGGCCTTCCGACCAAGAGATGGACTTAATTCCCCTTTTGCAGCTGACTTAGCACTTACTGCCCCTTTATCAGATGACTTTGAAGTAGGAGCTAAACCGGGAAATATATCAGGTAAACCAAACGAGCCATGGGTTTCAGATTTAGGAGGATTCAACATAGCATTTGCCACTTCTATGGCTGGTGCAGCTATAGCATTAATAACGTCTACTGGATCAATAATAGGAACGATAGGAGTCGGTTTTTTGGTTCTATGCCTTACTAGTTTTTTAGTTGGATTCCGTTTTTTAGATAATTGTGCAGCCGGTCTTTTTATTACATGTGCAATCGGTCTTTTGGCGGGAGTTGCTAGCTTCGGGAAGAAATCTACTACTTCATCGTTAAGGGATAAGTCTGTAAAAAAAATATGCATTTTAGAAATATTTACATTGTATTTTCATGAATGAATTATTTATTAATTTAGGTTACTTAAATACTTACTGAAGTCAAACAAATTGGCGTGACATATGCAAAACTGAAACAACAAAAAAAGAAATTAGTTCTTCTACCAGCTATCTATGCATGAAGTTAAAATACCGTTAGTTTTTTAAAAGTAATTCGTTATCCTCATCCAGAGCCCGACTTCACTCACTGATGGCAGTGCCCGATTAGCCCATAAGCAAATTAAGCAATTGCTTAGGGCATCAGTAGGTACGTCTCGGGGGGCACCATAAATAAGGCAGAAACAGCACCGAAACAGTATTTGCTAGCACATGTAAGGCAAGGCTGTTTATCAGCAAGATATTACAAGATCCAAAAGTCACTCTAGAGTGACGACGACGATCAGATTAGATCGGCGCACATCTCTATGTGCGCCAATCTTTACAAATCGCTCGTCGATGTTTTGGAAAAATACGAGGCGGCTAGTGGATAGGAGGGTCTACAGGCGTGGATTGCTTAGGGCATCAAGTAGTCTTAATCCGGCACTGTGATGGGGAAAGAACTATCTTTCCTTGTGCCAATTCCCACGCTCGCGGTACAGCGCCTGTCATCCAGCGGTAATTTCGTAACGTCACAACAACAACAGCTTCAATCTTCATCTGCCAGACTTTTCCCAATTATGTTGGAGTTGGCTTCCGCATGCAGCTGAATACCATTATTTTACACAGAACGGCTGCCTATCTGACCTTCACAACCCAGTTACTGGATAACACAATACCTCTTGGTAAGATTGTTTCTCAGTTTTTCAGGCTACCAAGGGGTATCGTATTTCCCAGTGACTGGGTTGTGGAGGTCAGATAGGCAGTCGCTCCATGTAAAATACTGGTATTTAGCTGCTGCCGGTTAGACTGGAAGCCGACCCCAACGTAGTTGAGGAAAAGCTAGGCAGATGAATATTATTTATAGCACTTGTACAGGTGCACATCAAGCTACTACAATCTGTCAAATTTCTTTGATAGATTTTCAACTTTATTGCTACAGCAAGTTCAAAGTTGATTGGGAAAATTGATGTGCTCGCGTCTGTACTTAGGTACTATTATTACTTACTTAGGGCTGATTTTTCAATCGACAGATAATTTTTATTCGTGATGGAATAAAACTGACGTCTGACAGATTTTGATTTTGCATGGAAGAACTGTCAAAAATTTAAAATTTTTCCTCGGATAGAACTATCTGGCGTTGGAAAAATCAGTACCCATAAGGGCTGATTTTTCAATCATCTGCGGTGCTATTCCGTAAAAATCTCACCGTGAAAACTTAGGTGAAGTGAGCATGGAGTGAGCTGTCAATGGTGTCAATTCCTAGCAAAAACAAACTCACTTCACCTAAGTTTTCACGGTGAGATTTTTACAGAATCGACCGGCTGATACCTTTATTCGAGACATAATTTTGAAATTTTGACAGTTATTTCATACAAAAACTGTCAAACGCGTAAACAGAGTAAACTATAGACTGCTGCATATCTTCTTTTTCATTCGCACAAGAAAAAGAGAAATATAATAACGTCACTAGCAAAGAAAACTTTTTAACAAAAAAAAAACCGACTTCAAAAAAAAACACTACAAACTGAAAAAAAAAACACTATAAACTGAAAAATAACTTTAATTTCGGAAGTCGGTGTCTTAGGGATCAGTATTTTAGTTTTTGCCACCGACTTCCGAAATTAAAGTTATTTTTCAGTTTATAGTGTTTTTTTTTTCAGTTTGTAGTGTTTTTTTTTGAAGTCGGTTTTTTTTTTGTTAAAAAGTTTTTATTTCTCGCTTTTTAGTGGGTCTATTTATAATTTATCTAAGTTACAATAGCCTAATGTCAACTTGCCCATCGCCTTTTTATAAAATATTCCTTTTCTCGATGCAGGGACGTTAATTGTTGAGGAGTTCTCATTTTATTAGTTTTTAGATTAGATGCTGATAATCCTGGCTGCAGCATCAGGCCAGACTTATGTCAACATTGCATTGAACTTAAAATTAGTCCTGTTTAAAATGAGCCCAAACACGACTACGGTGCTGTAATTTAAAGGTTTGTACTTTTTCTGATGCTCCTGGCTTCAGCATCAGGTCTTCGGTGTTCCTCAGTAACAGTACGTTTATCCACACATCGAGCCCTTTTCAATGAGCCTAAAACGATATATCTGCTGTTAGTTGTCGAGGAGTTAGGTACTCTGCAGACTATCCTGACTGCAGCATCAGGTCATGACTTGATGATCATGAGACCAAATGTGGCAAATGCCCTATCAAACATCAAAACAATTTACTAAAACAGTCCTTGCCTGTTCGAGTAACTTCTTACTGTTAAGGAGTTGTACCTTCCATCATCAGCCCAGCTACCTGAGATGGTGACAACCATACACAAATACACAAGATACTTCATAAAATATGCGAAAAACAATAAGTGAGCCTATAAAATTTGAGAGTTGCCCTCGATTTCTCTAAGATCCCATCATCAGATCCTAACTTAGTGACAATGGGACCACCTCAGAACTATCTACTTTCGAACAAAAAAAGAATTTTGAAAATCCGTCGACAATTGGCGGCGTATTCGATGAACAAACATACAAAAAAAAAAAAAAAAAAAAAACATACAAACACCCGAACATAGTACCTCCTCCTTTTTGTAAAGTCGGTAAAAAGAGACAGAGTAAGAATATTTCTGTCCCTTACTGCGTGTCGGCTAAGCACATCAATGTGCACAACAAGTTTGACGTTTATGAATAAAATAATAAAAACTACACCACGATTAAACGGAAATCGCTAATAGTACCTACATTTGCGCAACTGTGAAAATGGTAAGGTGCAGTGTAATAAGCTGTAAAAATGATAAATAGTACCTATGATGAAGATTGCCGGAATTTTTTGTCCCTTTCGGTGACACGGATACCATGAGTCTATAGATTACTCTGTCTACGGTCAAACGTCAATTTTATTCCCCGAATAAAAGATCTAGCGATGGAAAAGTCAGCCCTTAATTAAATTAAATTATAAAAACTCACCAAACACAATAATATAATCACACGCGCCATTGTCACCGCTTATCGAGTTAACTAACGTTAATTTACAAAATTAATCATTAATTTAATATCACTTATATATACTTAAGCCAAATGTTCAAATAACGTTGTTATTAAATTGTTTGAAATTCCAACTGCTTTAGTTTGAACAGATGTTTTTAACGAAAATATTGTAGGTTTTCAATGATATGGTTTTCGGCCATGAAAACTACGTTATGGAGGATTTAGGCCGCTTTCACATAAGGTTAGCAGTGCTATAGTAGCGCGGCAGAAGATAAATGATAAATGATAAATGATTTTTATTTCTGTAAGTAGGTTTGTACAAACACTTTTACACGTCAATCATATTTTTTTTTTAAACTAGATGAGGTCGGCGTTTCCTAACTGACTATTCTGAGAAGAAAGGCCGAAACAAACTCAGAAGTCACAGTCTCTTTTAAAGTCCAGACAAAATCTTGGTCAGATCGTGTGAAGACCATGTAGATTGGTGTCTGAAATGGTCTTTTGAGGAAAGAACCACACAGATTGAGCGGACCTGTCCAATCAGTGCACGCATTTGTCAAAAATCGTGCAGCTCAACTCAGAACTTGAGGAGCTCAACGATTCGACGAACAATACCAAAGACAGGACATTTGGGTAGGCCGCATAAACTACTCAAACTGCCAGATCATGATTAAAACTAAGAAGGAAAAAAAAGAAATGACCCACATAGTCCTCACATTCACAATAATTAAATAAAAAAATAAAAAAAATAATAAAAATTACTTACAAAGTAAATATTCATGTCATTGTCTAAATAAAAATTCATCAATATCAATGTGTATATAAAAAATCCGGACATAATCTTTGAGGACCATGTAGATTAGTGTCTGAAATGGTCTTTTGAGGAAAGAACCACACAGATTGAGCGGACCTGTCCAGTCAGTGCACGCATTTGTCAGTAACCGTGCAGCTCAACTCAGAACTTAAGGAGCTCAACGATTCGACGAACAATACCAAAGACAGGACATTTGGGTAGGCCGCATAAACTACTCAAACTGCCAGATCATGATTAAAACGAAGAGAGAAAAAACAAAAAATTACCCACATAGTCCTCACATTCACAATAATTAAAATCATATAATACTTTATACAGTAAATGTACATGTCATTATTTAAGTAAATAGATACTTAAAAAAAAAAGAAAATTATTAAAGTGTAAATTAGAAAAATAAAAACAACATTCTAAACCTATTGGAGCAGCTCAATCCCAAGCCTTTTTGTCCTCAATATAGTCTTTTACAGTATAATAGGCTTTCTGACATAGTTTTCGCTTTATTTGAAGAAGAGAAGAAAATGCCTTCACATCATAAGGCTCAAATCACACCGAGATGGAAGCGAAGCGGAGCGCAGTTTCAGTGCCATATGAATTTTAACTTTATTTTCATTACTATAATACTTATTATCGCATGAGAAACTTGAGTCATCGGAGCGGACGCGGCGCCGCGGGCGGCCGCGCGACCTTTCAAGTTTCTCAAGCGATACTATGTATTATATTAATGAAGATAAAGTTTAAAATTATATGACACTGAAACTGCTCGCCGCTTCGCTTCCATCTCGGTGTGATTTGAGCCTAAGGCCCCTCGCCCACGGCGACTTTTTGTAGCGATGCTATCGCGCGTTTACGAAACGCGCGACAGCATCGCGACTGTATCGATGCAAACGCGCGAACGTGTCGGACGACATCGGGGAGAGAACGGAGGGAGGGTGGCGCGTGAGTGGAGATGTAGAGAACCGAGCACTACTGAATCGCGACAGAAGCGCGACAGTATCGCGTTCGCATCGCGACTGAGAATCGTGGTGTGGGCGAGGGCAAACAGCTAGCGACCGCATCGCGACTGTATCGATGCGAACGCGCGACAGCATCGCTACAAAAAGTCGCCGTGGGCGAGGGGCCTAAGAACAGCCGCGCGGTAGCAGCGCGGCTGCCGCGCCGCAGTTTAGGCGCCATCTCCACGGGCGAGAGAATCGCGGTGATAGTCTCGCCGTGCCATAAAATTTTCGCCGCGATGATATCGCCGTGTGGAGACACTTTCTATGAGTGTATAGAAATACGTGGCGCCACGATAATTTCGCCCCGATTCTCTCGCTCGTGGAGACGGCCCCTTAGCGCTCTTACGCACTAGCGGTTAACCGCGCGGCTAGCCGCTTTTCCAGTTTAATATATTGCAACCGCTTATGATTGTACGCACTAAACCGCTGAATAATCATAAGCGGTTCTATGTTCTATGTTAGGTGATTTGGTTTCCGCACTTAGTCCTACAGTGGACCATTGTGCGTGGGCCATGGCGGCCGTCGGTGGTTATTCCAACCAGCCCACCTCCCTCCAGAAGCTGATCAAATCTCCTGGTCTGTTCAGAACATCTGTGTACGATCTGGGTGTCCCGAGGGTTTCTGACCTTATCTGGGTGACGCCTGTGCACTCAAAGAGCACATGCGCAATGGTTTCATCAGCCTCCATGCAAGCCCTGCACAGGGGACTGTCTGTTATGCCTAATGTGTGAAAATGTTTATTTAGTGAGCAGTGTCCCGTGATGGTCCCCGTCACCAGGCGCAGGCCTTTCCTGTCCAGTCGTAGTAAGCGCCTGGTTAGCCTGCCATCCAATAACGGCATGGCTTCTTTGGACTGCCTGCATCCTGGTGACGACGTCCACCAGCTTTCTGCTTGTGTGTGGGTGTGCTCCTGTAGCCACCTGCGTAGTTGGTTGAAAGGTATGGGCACGATAGGTTCCGGTCCACAGACTGACATACTGGAAGCCCTTCTGGCCAGCTCATCAGCTGCGTCGTTGCCTAGCGACCCACTGTGTTCTTTTATCCATTGTAGTGTCACTGTATTGCGGTTCGATACAGTTACCCGCTCGAGCGCATTGTGACATTCTAGTATTAGGTTCGATGTAATACATTTTTTGTCTAAGGATTGGAGAACTGAGGCGCTATCGGAGAGTATGCGGACATGGGTGTCCGTGACTCTCCTGGCCGCTATGGCGTAAGCCGCTTGCATTATGCCCACACACTCTGCTTGGTAGACCGTGTTGAGCATTCCCAGCGGTTTGGATATTTTTATGTTGAAGTCGTGTGAGAAGACTCCGACTCCAGTTCCGCAGTCGGTCTTTGAGCCATCGGTGTAAATTCTCAGTTCTTTCGGGCCTGAGTGGTCGCATCGCTCCTCTTCAAGCACTATGTTGTAATGCTTTTGAAAGCAGTATTGTTTCGGGGCTTTGTCGCAGGGTGATGCCATCATTGGCTGCCGTTTGATCGCATCTTCTTTTAACCGTATGTGTTTGACTCTTTGAGTCTTTGCTCAGGGTCCCTGATGTAGAGAGCCTGAAGGCCGCCAGGGTCGCCTCCTCTCTCACTATGAGGTGTAGAGGCGGCAGTCCAAGCATAGCCTGTAGGGCAGCAGTGGGTGTGGTTCTCATACAGCCAGTGATTGCCACACATGCGAACCGCTGCAGCTTTTCTAGGTCTTTTTGGGCTGTGCTCAGGTCTGTTCTGGGCCACCAGACTAGTGAGCCGTATGTAATGATTGGTCGGATGACTGTGGTGTATAGCCAGTGAGTGACCCTGGGGCTTATCCCCCAGTTCTTGCCAAGCATTCGCTTGCATTGCCACAGGGATATGCTGGCTTTCGTGGTAATATAGCTAGTGTGTTTTGCCCAGTTCAGCTGTTTATCCAAAAAGATGCCCAGGTATTTGGTTTCAGTTGATAGGCTTAGGGTTGTACCAAAGAAACGTGGTAGTTGTAGTGTCGCCAGTTTCCTCTTTTTTGTGAAGAGAACCAGTTCAGTTTTTGTGGGGTTCACTGATAGTTGGTGTTTACCACACCAGTTTTCCACTATTTTCAGGGCCTGGCGCATTAGATTGCACAGGGTGTTTTCGTGGGTGCCATTTATTATTATGGTTATGTCGTCGGCGTATCCTACAGTGTAGTAACCTTTGTCGTTGAGTTCTTTTATTAGACTGTCTACGACCAGGTTCCATAGAAGCGGCGACAGGACGCCCCCTTGCGGGCAGCCCTTCGCCACTATGGCCCTCGTGGGGCCTATCATAAGCGGTTGTATATTAAACTGGAAAAGCGGCTAGCCGCGCGGTGCGTAAGAGCGCTTAGAGTGTATAGAAATACGTGGCGCGACGATAATTTCGCCGCGATTCTCTCGCACGTGCAGACGTCCCCTTAGATCAGTGTGGCGCATTCATTTAAAAAAACTGGCCAAGTGCGAGTGGACTCGCACACGAAGGGTTCCGTACTACATGTCAAAAACACGTTAGTTGTATGGGGGCCCCCCTTAATTATTTATTTTATTCTGTTTTTAGCATTTGTTGTTATAGCGGCAACAGAAATACATCATCTGTGAAAATTTCAACTGTCTAGCTATCGCGGTTCATGAGATACAGCCTGGTGACAGACATACAGACGGACAGTGGAGTAATAGGGTCCCGTTTTTACCCTTTGGGTACGGAACCCTAAAAATGGATTGCAACGGGCTCATTGCCGACTGAGAGCACGCAGCGGCCCCGCACACGGACCTGCATAGTTCTGTTAATCGCTGCTTTTAAAGCCTCAAAAGAAACACACATTCCAATTTCATGAAAAATATTCACGATTTACGGACGTACGGGACAATGCCCAATAATAATAATATTATAAGTGTGTGTATGATAACGTCATTCATCCAAAACAGTTCGCGTCAAATAACTGCCGCTCCGAAGTTAGGCTTTTCGCTAGCCGCGCATGCGCATAATCAGCCTATAATGGTCCCACTGCTGGGACACAGGCCTCCTCACGGTGAGAGGGAGCGGGCCGTAATCCACCACGCGGGCCCAGTGCGGGTTGGTGGGTGCCACATGTCTTCGAATTTTTGGTTCTAGGACATGCCGGTTTCCTCACGATGTTTTCCTTCACCGTTTTGAGAGCAGTGGTGATGAAATAATTTACACAAAATAAAGCGCCAGTCTGGGTTCGAACCTACGGCCTACAACTCGTAAGTCGCGGCCGTTACCACTGGGCCACCACTGCATGCGCGCTGCTGTTTTATTAACCGACTTCAAAAAGGAGGAGGTTCTCAATTCGTCGGAAACTTTTTTTTTTTATTTATAGGATTAACTACTGCGCAGTGATTTGTTGCCTACTTCAGAGCGGCAAAGATGGCGCGAACTGTACCTACATAATAATTTTAACTTAGATAGGGTAGGTAGGTCTTAACTTAAGCGGACACGGCGCAGCACACTCTCGAGGTGTGCCCGTCGTGGTCCGGGCCGCGCCGCAGTCTCACCGCGGCGATCGGAACGGACCTCTCGCTCCCCGGCTTGGTCAACGCCATGCTAGGGGATGAGGGGTCCTGGGCGGCAGTCGCCTCCTTCTGCGAACACGTCATGTCCCAGAAGGAGGCGGCGGAGCGCGTGCGGGAGGAAGACCCTCTCGCGGCGCCGCTCCGAAGGCGGAGGAGGGGTCGAAGAAGACGTCAGTATGACAGTCATCTCCGACTCCTCCCAGGTGGAAGCCAGCAGGCGACGGGTGCGGGGGCACCCTCGCCTGTATTGCACAGGCTACCACCAGTGCCGGACGGGAATGGCCAGGTGTTCCCGGCCATTCCCGTAGCCCCCCCCCAGACGGGGGGACATGCGGGGCCCGCCAGCTAGGCGGGCATGCGCCGGGGGGGTTGTGGATGCAAAGGCTGAGCCGGATCCCATGACGTCCCCATCAAGGCGATGAGGGAACACCGCTGAGTTTTAGTGGGTATACTGCCACCCTGGCAGGGAGTCCCACATACTCCGTCTCTTCCCCCGACGAGCGGAGATGCGTAACGTCATTTCTCAGCGGAAAAAAAAAAAAAAAAAAAAAAGCAGACGAAGTAGCGGCCAACAAGTAGGGCGACATCGCAACTGAGACGGGCTGCGATGTCTTATGGGAGGCATCGCGGCTGAGGGTTGGACTTTGGAGGCCGCGCGGCGGGATCGGAGTGCCGGTATTGTGGTGCGCCGCTCTCCCTACCTTCCGCGGCCTTGACGGGGTCGCCACCGTCTGATGGCGGACGCGGTGGGGCCGCAGGGCAAGAGGAGTGTTGGTATGACGTGGGCCGCTCTCCCTATCCTCAGCGAGCGGCCGCAAATTGGCAGGCGGCGGGGCCAATGACCTGACCCGTCGCAGGGAGACCGGGTAACCAGACACGGGATCGTCTGGCGCCCATGTGCTGGTTTAGTCCCTGGGGTGGTCACGGCGTGCTGTGTTCTGGTTCGCCGGTGATGGGAAGTACTCCCCAGAGGAGGGTCCGGTGCCGGACAGCCGCAGCGGGTTTACGGATGAGTGCTAACGCGTGCCCGTGTTCCCGCCGTAAGCGGCAGAGGAGGACACTGTGCGAGTTTTAGTGGGTTAAAGTCCCACATAACTGCAAGTAGTAGTGCAAAATGCATGAGCATTTCTCCAGGTTATAAAAAAAGGTAGGTCTTAACTTCGAGAAAGAGTTCAATCATCGAATCCGACTCGGCTGGGCAGCGTTCGGGAAGCTACGCAATATCTTCTCGTCCCACATACCGCAGTGTCTCAAGACGAAAGTCTTTGACCAGTGCGTGTAGCCAGTGACTACTTATGGCACTGAAACGTGGTCGCTCACAATGGGCCTTATAAGAAGGCTAAAAGTCACCCAAAGAGCAATGGAGAGGGCTATGCTTGGAGTTTCCCTGCGTGATCGAATCAGAAATGAGGAGATCTGCAGGAGAGCCAAGGTAACCAACATAGCCCAAAGAATTGCAAAACAGATGGCCGATAGGGCCGAAAGGTTCTGGAGTGGCGACCGTGCCCCGGAAGACGTAGCGTTGGAAGGCATCCCACATGGTGGTCCGACGACCTTGTTAAGGCCGCAGGAACCCGTTGGATGCGAGCAGCACAGAACCGGTCGAAGTGGAGATGCTTGGGGGAGGCCTATGTCCAGCAGAGGACGTCTTTCAGCTGAAATGATGATGATGACGTACATAATAACATGTGGGTAGGTTTTTCCTGTTTTGATTCTAAATGTGGTGGGGGAAGATCAAAGAAACGATGATTGGGCTGCGCGAAAGATTTTATCACTAATTTATATCAGTGTCCTATAAAAAGCAAAAAATTAAATGCACAACACTACGTCAATGCAGACGCGCGGGCACCGCCATATACTAAGGTATATAGACTCATGGTGCGCACGCGCCTCCGCCACCGCCGCGCCGCGCCCGCTGACTTCGTGTCCGCAGCCTTACAGTGGCAATGGCTTTCATTTTGACAGGGCCTCAAGTCTGCTATTTAATACAGAATAGTCTATCATTGATTTCATAATTGTGGATTTTGACAAGTTTGGTAATCTACTAATAATGGCGTCATTATGACTTTCCAATGGTCAACCACTGACACTGCATTCAATGAAATGGCATAGAATGGTAATCTCGTACATAATAACAAATGAATGACTGACATTTTATAATCTGCTAAAATTTTGACAGTTCCTTTGATCAGTGACCTACCATTAGAACGTCATTGTGCAGTCATTGCTTTTAATTCGTTACGAGTAGATATCGTTTAAGTTGTTTATATGCCACTAACATTCATTGCGTTATTCACGTTTAGGGTATATTATGTTCTGTGTTGTGGAGCAGGCAAGTATGTACATACACCGATCAAATCTACCACAGAGTACATTATAAAATAAAAAGTATACGCTGCGTAAAAATGTGTGAAGTCTTGTACGAACAGTCGTCCGATAAATAAATATTTGCTTTACCCGATATTGTTATAATTATTGTGTTATGGTATACCTACCCAAATGCTGAAATGTTATATGGTTTTTGTAACGGTGCGTGTGTTCTTCAATAATTTTGTAGGTAAGTAGGGTAAGTACCTATTGTCGTGTAAGAACAAACAGTATTTTCAGTAATTAGACCAAGAGTTTGTGACCTTCCTGCGTCCTTCCTCCGATGACTATAATCCGACTTTTAATTAGCTGCAGTAAAATGACACTTCTTAATAACTATCTCATTTCGGACTGAGTTTAGAGATATGCATGTCAAATGAGTTTCGTTTGTTACATTATTCTGTACTAGAAAAACAGGCAGTCGCTCCATATAAAATACTGGTATTCAGCTGCATCCGGTTAGACTGGAAGCCGACCCCAACATAGTTTGGAAAAGGCTAGGCAGATGATGAGTTTTCGACATTTGATGTTCAGGAAAAATAAAACGATGTCTCAAAATAGCACACTTTCAGAAATCATCAACAAAAGTTACATTAGTTCCATTATCGGTCAAGAGATGGCGCTGACCTAAAACTGCAATATTCTACGCCGTAGTGCGCAGTGTTAAAATTCTCAGACGAATAAAGGCCTTGCCGATGAAAATTTAAAAACAAACCTATTATTTTGATGGTACGCAACCCTCGGTGCGCGAGTCCGACTCGATCTTCACCGGTTTTATTTTTTAAATAAAAATGCACTAAATTCCTTAAATAGTTATTTTATTGTCATGAACTCTCATCAAACACCTGAGCAGCTACAAATGCGTGCGGTATGACGGCGTACAGCGCAGGCGTTTCTGGGGCGCCGCACGCCCGGCCGAATGACGTCACAGCGACCACGCGCCACAGGCAGCCATCTTGTATCTGCGCCGGACCACCAGAATCACCCTGTGGAAAGTAAAATGTCCATGAATCATCATCATCTGCCTAACCTTTTCCCAACCATGTTGGAGTCGGCTTCCAGTCTAACCGGATGCAGCCGAATACCAGTATTCCCATAAAGATTGTCAAAGATCTGCGAATGACAGCCAGGACGGACGATTAAACATGCTTTTTGAGACCCGGAGGGGTTCTCTTAAAATCGATAGCCGATTCCCGGCCACCGTAGGCGCGGGCTTGCGGACGGCGAGCAATAGGCAGCTCGCCGTCCGGTAAGGACCAGGCGCGGGTCGACGGCGCGTTGTGTTCCACGCGCGCCTCAAGGAGATGTCAGCACCAACCCGCCAGGGTCGCGGGTTGTTCGAAAGAGATACCGTGGCCCCTGGCACAGGCAACTGAAGGAACACGGGTGGGTTTTAGTCCGTAAAAGTCTGACACGCCCTCCCGCTCCGCCCAGAGCAGGAGAAGTTATTTGATAAATTCCCACCCAAAAAAGAAAGAAAGGGTTCCGTACTCACAGGGTACAAAAGGGACTCTATTACTAAGGCTCCACTGTGCGTCTGTCACCAGGCCGTATCTCATGAACCGTGATAGCTAGACAGTTGAAATTTTCACAGATGATGTATTTCAGTTGCCGTTATAATAACAAATACCTACTAAAAACAGAATAAAATAAATATTTAAGGGGGCTCCCATACAGCAAAGGTTTTTTTGTTTCGGCCTTTTTGCCTTGTGGTTCGGAAACCCTTCGTGTGAGAGTCCGACTCGCACTTGGCCAGCTTTTTGGGCAGTCGTGTAAAAAACTGTTAAAATAGTCTTACCTGACAAGTGTCATGGCCGCCGCCCCTGTCACCGGCACACATGTGGCTGTCAGGAGTGACTCCATTGGGGAGCTTCAGGGATGTGCCCCAGACATTCTTACACTCCTGCATGTCCCACACGTCCAGGGAGACACTGCGAAGCTGTACGGAGTGATCACCTCCTTGAATTGACAACGAGGTGATGGTTAGATTTAAATAAGTTAAGGGGCTTCCAGGACCCAAACGCAAAAAACGCAAGTTTTAGAAACAATAAAAGTATATGATCTATGACTACTAGTAAACAAAATCATAAAAATATATGATATTCTTCAGGATATATGCTAGGTAGATAGTGTGTTGAAAACATAATACAACTAATTTGATACGATAGAAAAAAAATCATGAAGATACCTGCTAAAAACTTTCTTTTTACAATAAAAACCATACTAATATACATACAATCATTATGATTTTTTGTCAGATTATTCTACAAGCAACATACCTACTAAAACACTACAGTTTTAATTTTTTAGTCCAAACAATAGATATTTTGTAATTAAAACATTGCTTCATATTTTGCAATAAATTACCAGCGTTGTGTCATCGCGCTTCTCTTTCTTTTTTAAGCAGTCCGACAGTGACCGCGGTTTAGGACATGTTAGCCCCGGAAAAATTTGATATTGTTTCATCACACGAGTAACACGACTACTTCTATCTCTTCTAAAGACATTAAAACCATAATACGAAGAATACGAAGAAGAATAACCATAATACGAAGAAGAATAGACATTAAAACCAGAATACGAAGAAGAATAACCATAATACGAAGAAGAATAGACATTAAAACCATAAGAAAAACAAGATTGTTTTAAATCATAAACTCACCGAACTCAGTCCTCCCCCATCCAGTGGCGATAATGCTCCGGCCCGCTGGTGGCGGCACTCCCAAACACGCTGGACGAATAACCTCCGAGAACCTAGAATTATAAGCATTACCAAGTTAATTATAAATCCTCTTATGTCTGCTATTCATTATTTTATAGTAAAGACAAGACACACAAACAAATTACACCTCCCACACACAAAGACACCCTCACACACATACACACACCCCCACACAGACATTGACACACACACACACATTGTAGCACAACCACACGAAGTAAATGATATTACTCTATATGAGAATTTATTATTTATTTAATACTTCAAGCACATAAATGTACATACAGAGGCGGACTTCGCTGGCGGAGGAGAATTTCTAAATGACAATACATTGAATGATACCATTTTTGTAACATGACTAATTTGTAATTTGACAATAAATACCTACTATTCCGCACTCTAATTGCGTAACATACTATCAATCGGAATCTGAATCATTTTGAAGCAAATTGCTAATCCATTGCTTCATAAGTTCGAAAAATTTGTCTACTCAACACGTAAATAACGCAATGAATGTTGTTGAACTGTCAAAATGAAACCGATTCCGATTGATAATGTGTTACGCAATTGCCCTGCAGGGCTTCGCCGCAGTCGAGTAAAAAGTGCTGATTAAATACCTAAATGAATTTGATTTTAAACACGACTAGCTTCTGCCCGCGACTTCGTCCGCGGGAAATCTCTTGTTCCCCCGACCCACCCCTTCGCATCTCATCGCCTGCCCGCGCTATTACTTCGTTTTTGCTTAGCGTTCTTTCTGACTTTTTTTCTTTTTGCTCGGCTCCTAAGGGTCATAGCGTGATGTTAAATAGCTTAAAGCCTTCCTCAAGAATTGGGCAATCAAATAAAAAAATTTTTTTTCAAATCCGACTGGTAGTTCCAGAGATTACCCCCTACATACAAACTTTACCTCTTTATAATATTTGTAAGGAATAGGATATTTGACTGGTTTCTGATAAACATCTCAGATTATTTAATGGTGTCTAACGAGCCCACAAAAACCTATTACTTCAAATTGCATAATGTATTTCTTTTAAAAAATAGTAAATAAAAATGTACTGTTTAAATAAGCCGCCAAAACGCTATCTTTAACAATATGGCGTCGTGACGTCACGATTCACGTAAACAAACGTTGAAACGGTCGAGATACTAGATAAAAGTCATCTGTTCTGTCAACGATAGACAGAAATTTACTAAATCATGACGTCATCTTAAGTTCAGCCAATCCAGACCGTTTTCGATTACGTGGCGCCAGATTTAAAAAGATGAAGTTTTTTCGGGATTTTTTTTATAAATAATACATTGTTTTGTAGTAAAATTAATGCAAATCGATTTTAAAAGCGATAATCTATACGAGTGTCAATAATTATGACCTTATTTTATACATTGTCAAATAGCCTATTAAGGAACAACATAATTTTACTCACTTGACTTTTGAAACCAGCTTGACGAGTGCTATATCATGGTACGACCTTCTCTGCTTGTACTTCGGATGGCGTATGACAGCTGATATCTTCACGACGAGAGCGCCACGATCGTCCAGGTATGAGGACCCGAGTTGCACAGCATGAGGTGGTCCACTGTAAATATAGTTACTGGTTTCAGTAAAATTGATGAATTAATATGAAGTAATTTGATGGCTCGGGGCTTTGTGATAGGTAAAGTTAAGGTGCGTTTGCCGCGGTCAATCAAGGGTTTTTTTTTGTGGATGTGAAATCATCAAATGACCCCTCCCGCTCTGGGTGGAGCGGAAGGGAGTGTCATACTCTTACTGACTAAAACCCACCCGTGTTCCTTCCTTAGCCCTTTATGTTCCGGGCCAGCGGTAACCTTTTCCGAAAATCCCGCTGACCCGGCAGGTTTCGGCACTAAGGGGCCCCCAAAAAAAAAATCAGCTGTTCCCTACATTTTGACGAGTTATACGAACATAAATACAGGAACAGCTGATTTTTTTTTTCGTGATTTCCGGTTTGGTCTTTGGTCCCATAGTAAAAGTTGTTCATAATGATGAGTACAATGACCTCTTAAGAGGTTGTTGGTGTTTTTCCAATAACCTTGTATAGATTACGTGGTAGTACGGAAGTAAGTACTTAGTAGCAACAGCAAATATACCTGATAACATTGGCGTCTTTGTCCTGATAGGTACAATGCCCCGCAGACAGGACGTAGCGGTCGCTGATCAGGGAGCCCCCACACTTCCAGGAGTAGCCGTCGTTCTGGAAAAAAATCAAAAATTGAAGATGGCGGCTGCGAAAAGTTTCGCAACTTTGTCATGGGTGTCGTTTTCATGGTTTTTGAGGGTATCTTCTACTAAAGCCGATAACGACGTCAAAATGAAAAGCATGGTCAAAATGAAGCTTCCAAAAGCTTACACGATGGCTCTGTATTAAAAACGCGTATTAGATTCACATTTTCTCTCTCTGTGTCTCTGGGTTCTCGGTTCGGAAAACGACATTCCGATTTTCAATACGCCGAATTATTTCCCAATTATATTTTCTTCTTACGCTAGTTATATACTGTACGAGTGTGTGTGTGTCGGGAACTCCGTTCTTAACGGGGGTTCCCCGATCGCACACGTTTTTATATACATACTTATAGCTGACCCGGCAAACGTTGTTTTGCCATATAAATTATTTCTAGCTGCCCGGCGCTACTTCGTTCGCGTGGTGTCGTACCCCTTACCCTACCCTACTCCTACTCTACTCCTACACTACTCCTACCCTACTCCTACACGACTTCTACCCTGCTCCTATCCTACTCCTACCCTACTCCTACCCTACTTCTACCCTACTCCTACACTACTCCTACCCAACTCCTACCCTAGTCCTAACCTACTCCCACACTACTCCTACCCTACTCCCAGTAAATAATACAAATATTAAATACTATGTCCGTCTAAACCGGATAAAAAGTATCTATCCTATGTCCGTCTCCTGGTTCTAAGCTACCTCCCCACCACTTCTTGGGTTTTTTCTTTTATATTTATAGATTATAATCATTATCATTACTTTTTTAAATAACACAGACTTAGGTATCAGAGTTAATAATACACTTATTAATATTTTAAAGATCACAATATATGTGTTCGTTAGTACTATATCGCGCCAATAGATGTCGTTACGTGTTTCCACTAATTGCTATTAAAATTGTTATGGAATGCTTTAAATTGATTATATCTTTTGGTAGACTGAAGCGATTGCGATGAAACAAAGACTAATCACTACTCAGAGTTCTACACTATATTTGAGTATAAAAATGAACCATATTGGTTCGGTACTTTTTACGTTGAACGTGTTCAAATAAATCTGTCACATCCAAACAGCTAACCTACAAAAATTCCAAAAATTGATGAAATGGCATCTGTTGGTTATTCTTTAACACCCCACCTATTTTTTTTATATTTTCAATGTACAGAAACGCCTCGTCTACAGATTTATTATATGTATAGAAATAGATAGAATATGTCATCATCTGCCTAGCCTTTTCCCAACTATCTTGGAGTCGGCTTCCAGTCTAACCGAATGCAGCTGAATACCAGTATTTTACATGGAGCGACTGCCTATCTGACCTCCACAACCCAGTTTCTGGCTAATACGATACCTCTTGGTAAGACTGGTTTTGTCAGACTCTCGGGTTTCTGACTACCCGTAACGACTGTCAAAGATCCACGAATGACGGGACCAACGGGTCCCTCCCGTTTTTATATATAGACTAGCAGCGCCCCGCGGTTTCACCTGCGTAAGTTTCGATCCCGTGGGAATATGGTGATAAAAAATATCCTATGTCCTTTCCCGGAACTCAAACTATCTCTATACCAAATTTCACCTAAATCGGTTCAGCGGTTCAAGCGTGAAGAGATAACATACAGACAGGCAGACAGACACACTTTCGCATTTATGATATGGATGTATGGATGTGTAAGATGAGTCAGATAGGCAGTCACTCCATGTAAAATACTGGTATTCAGCTGCATCTAGTTAGACTGGCAGCCGACCCCAACATAGTTGGGAAAAGGCTAGACAAATGATGATGAGTATTTAAACTTACTCTAGCTTTCTTCCAGCCAACGACAGCCATGTGTGGGAAATCTTGGATGGTCGCAACTTTTCCGCCAATGATCAGTGGTACATTGATAGGTACACAGTCAGACACTTTGAATTCAACGGGGTACGGCGACGGCAGCAGAGGTAAAGCCACCACTTTCTTCATCGTGAGGGACTTGTAGTAGTCGCACACTGGAAAAAAGAGAATTAGAGAAATGGGAGATGAGAAAAAAACAATGAAAGAATATGAAATTTTTATTTTATTTAACATTAGCTTCCGCCCGCGGCTTTTCCCGCCAGGTATGGCGATAAAAACTAGCCTATGTCCTTCCCCGGGATGCAATCTATCTCTCTGCCAACTTTGATCGAAATCCGTTCAGTGGTTTAGGCGTGAAAAGGTAACATACAGACAGACAGACAGAGTTACTTTCGAATTTATAATATTATAAACGTAGTATGGATTACTGTACAAAATGATAAATTATTTAATTTTTGTAAGTATATGTATAAACACTTTTACACGTCAACCGTATTATGTTTTCCTTCACCGTTTTGAGAGCAGTGGTGATGAAATAATTTACACAAAGTAAAGCGCCTGTCTGGGTTCGAACCTACGACCTACAACTCGTAAGTCGCGGCCGTTACCACTTTAAGAAAGGCCGAAACAAACTAATCAGTCTCCTAAGGTCCAGATATAATCTTGGTCAGATCATGTGATGACCACGCCCATGTAGATTAGTGTCTGAAATGTCATTTTGAGCAAAGAACAGCACAGATTTGAGTGGAACTGTCCAGTCACAGTCATTGCAAACATTTGTCAGTAATCGTGTCGCGCGTTTACGCCGTACGGTATTTCATACAAACTTTCAAGCCCTTGTTTTTCGACAAGAATGAACCGATTTTAATGAAACTTCATACGCATAAGCAGAAGCAGGATACAAAGGTCTAAAAAGTTACATAAGAACATTTTCAAAAAATATTGTTACAGCCAAATTTATAAATAAACCGATTTTAAATTTTCCATAGAAACAGAGATTTCCAGTTATCTTTTTTTAAATAAGACATTTCGAAAATGTTCTTTTTAGACCTTTGTATCCTGCTGCGTATGAAGTTTCGTTAAAATCGGGTCATTAATTTCGAAAAACAAGGGCTTGAAAGTTTGTATGAAATGCCGTACGGCGTAAACGCTCTTATGGCCTTTAAAGAACTCAGACCGTCATTAAAATAGAGAAAGAGAAAAAAATACTCACTACTCTCCGCCTTCTTTGCATAGCTTTTCTTCTGCCATTCAGTCATATCATCTTCATCAGGGCCAATCAAAATTTCTGGTTCTGGATCAGATTGATCAGTGTATGTTACTGAACTTTGATCTGAAGGTCTATTGGAGCCCCCAAAGTTATTATTGTTCGTTACTGGTCTGTTGGTGATGGGTGGTAGACTGACGTCCACAGGGGATGGTTGTACCCCTGGTCGGTTGATGAGAGGAGAGTCAGGGAAGTTAAAGCCCCCGAAGTTGTTTCCTTGGTTGAAATTGTTGGTGGGTCTATTGTTGTTAAAGTTAGAATTTCCTCTGTTATTATTATTATTACCACCAAAGTTATTATTGTTCCTGTTGTTTTCCGGTAAGCTTGGGAAATTTATATTGTAATCAGTGTTTTGTGTCCCTCTATTATTAGCATTGCTAATAGTTCCAGGAAAATTGTTGTTGTTGTTAAGACTGGCTCCATTGCTGATCAAATTGGTAGGTCTTGGTTGGTTATTGGCAGCAAAATTCTCTCTTTGATTGACACTCTCAAAGACATTCTCAGTAACCGGTCTAGCGGCATTAAAATTGCTACCGAAAATATATTCATTATTATTGTTGAGACTCCTAGAATTATTATTATGCCTAGTTTTTGTTGTCTTGTGAGCAGTTTTCTCTGTTGTAGAAAAGACATAATCATATTGATTCGTGGTGGGTATCCTTGTTCGCCTGTCTTCAGTCTGATGTCTGTTCTCGACAGTTTTCTTCATGCTTCCATGTCTGTTCGTCTGTTTGTGTGGGGCCCTTGTGGTTCCAGCGTATAAGTTTGAGTTTTCATTGCCCTGGTATGGCTGGAATAACTGTTGGAGTCCTTGGAGTACCTCTGGAACAAGAAACAGATGATATATTTTTGGTGTAACTATGAATAGTCTGAGGAATGTTGTGATCAGGCAGCGGTGAGGTTTGGCTAGAGAGGCGCCACGGCGCCCTCACCTACCACCTGACGCAGGTCCTCACCGGACACGGAAGTTTCGGGAGGTTCCTGCACATCATCAGGCGGGAGGACCATAAAATTCTCTGACGAATATAGGCCCAATCAACTTTAGCGATAAAGTCGAAAATCTATTAAAGAAATTTGACAGATTGTAGTAGCTGGAAGTGCTGGCGTCTGTACAATGTTGAAGAAACTAATCCTTATCGTTTTATTAATCACTAGCTGCGCCCCGCGGTTTCACCCGAGTAAATGTCGATCCCGTGAGAATATCGGGATAAAAACTAGCTTATATGTTAATCCAGGGTGTCAGCTACCTCCATACAAAATTTTATCAAAATTGGTCCAGCCGTTTGAGCGTGAAGAAGTAACAAACATATAAACAAACACACACCCCCACACACACACACTCACAAACTTTCGCCTTTATAATATTAGTGTGATATTAGTGTGATTACCTGCGGCCTCTGATGGGTGTCTTCGCAAAAAAAAAACTCGCCTATAATAACAACTTAATAATGTCAAAATATCCTGTCTGAGTAGGATAGTAAAAAGATTAAAAAAATTCTTCTTGACCGTAGGTAAACAGACCGTAGTAGGTACAGTTCAAATCTATATATCTATATACTAATAATAATCTATATACTAATAATAAAGCTGAAGAGTTTGTTTGTTTGAACGCGATAATCTCTGGAACTACCGGTCAGATTTGAAAAAATCTTTTTGCATTTTATAGCCCAATTCTTGAGGAAGGCTATAGGCTATTTAATATCACGCTATGACCCTTAGGAACCGAGCAAAAAGAAAAAAGTCAGAATGAAATTTAAAAAAGAAAAAAAGAAGAACGCTAAGCGAATACGTAGTGGGGGTACAAAAAAATTCACGCGGACGAAGTCGCGGGCAGAAGCTAGTAAATTACAAAACTGATTCCTGTTTGAATTCCGTCACTCATCTTTTGTTCTGTATTTCTTTGTTACAATTAAAGCGTTTTATATTTTTACCGACTTCAAAAAAAAGGAGGTTATCAATTCGATACGTATGTATGTAATATTATTGGAATTGCATTATATTCACATATGATGATCTATTAGGGCTTCCAAACAAATATACAAAATTTCATAGACGTATGTATGTATGTATGTATGCATGTATGTATGTATGTATGTATGTATGTATGTTTGTCCACGCATATCTCCGGAACTATTAATCGGATCGTGACCATTTTTTTTTATTGGCTTACATTTTCTTCAACTTAGGGAACAGTGCAAGTTTCATCAAGATCGATTCAGTAATTTTCAAGATATGGACTAATACGTGTAAGTGTGACGGCCTGGCTTATTGATAAGAGCTACGGGTGTAGTGTCAAAGGGAAAACATCTCAAAACCTTGGTCAAATACTAGTGCAAAAACTAAAAATTACGAAATAAAAAGTAATTTAAAAAAATTAAACCGACTTCAAAAAGAAATTAACTCAAAATTATGAAATAACTTTAATTTCGGAAGTCGGTGGCATAAAACTAAAATACAGATCCCAAGACACCGACTTCCGAAATTAAAGTTATTTCATAATTTTGAGTTAATTTCTTTTTGAAGTCGGTTTAATTTTTTTAAATTACTTTTTTGTTTATTCAAAATTAAAATTTTACTTACGTAAGTAAATGGCGCCGATTCTGTTGTTCACAAACTAAACAAAATTTAAGTTCAGGCATCTTTTTCCTTCTATTTCATCAAGACAAGGACAGAAGATAAATATTAGTTTAGTCCTGTCAAATTAGTCAGCGCCTGACCTATATTGACGTATTTTTAATAAGCAATTTTTTAATCTCGTCTAAATTGTCTATGGAGTACCTATCTTAATTTGACAGTACTAAACTAATATTTATTTTCTGTCCTTTTCTTAATGAAATAGAAAGAAAAAGATGCATGAACTTAAATTTTGTTTAGTTTGTGAACAACTGAATCGGCGCCATTAACAACTTTTACCTAATTAATTTACAAAAATTACATCTTAGTTAACTAAAACTATTCGCAAACTTTATTAAAACGTCTTAACATTCATCCGCATCTCTATCTACACATAATTATAGTGGTAATCTTTGATTATACAACATTAGTTTTTGTTTATGCTAAACCCGAAAAGGGGTCATTGTACTCATCATTTTGAACAACTTTTTCTATGGGACCAACCTTGAAAATCGCGAAAAACACATCAGCTCTTCCATACATTTTGTCGATTTAAGTGAACACAAATGTATGGAACAGCTGATGTTTCTTTCGCGATTTCAAGGTTGAGTGTTTTTTATGATCTTTGATTTGTTGGATTTGTCTCTGCCTGGAATAGCAGAATTAGGTACTATTAAAACTTGGGAAAAATTTATGAAAAATATAGGTAATAATGAAGATAGGTACTTAATTAATTTTCTCATATTTTCATCTGCCTAGAATTGAATAGAATACTCTGGCCTGCCTAGCCTTATGAAAAAAATGTATTGATGAATACCAGTACCTATTTTACATGGAGCGACTGCCTATCTGACCTCCACAACCCAGTTACTGGGTAATACGAAAGATACCCCTTGGTAAGACTGTCAGACTTTCGGGCTACTGACTACCCGTAACACACAGCCGGGACTCGGCTTAATGTGCTTTCCGAGGCATGAGGGGGTCTTGCTTGGTATCACCCCATCCACGGACCAACCGCGGCAAGCGTAGCTTAACCTGATCGATCGACCCGTGCGGCTGTTATTACTTAGCCACAACTCCACACGCATCTCAATTTTCGCATACATTCGTTCATAGGAGCGTTTACGCCGAACGGCATTTCATACAAACTTTCAAGCCCTTGTTTTCCGAAATGAATGAACCGATTTTAATGAAACTTCATACGCATAAGCAGGATACAAAGGTCTAAAAAGTTAGCAGAGAACATTTTCGAAATGTCTTATTTAAAAAAAGATAACTGGAAATCTCTGTTTCTATGAAAAGTTTAAAATCGGTCTAATTTGGCTGTAACACTATTTTTCGAAAATGTTCTCTGCTAACTTTTTAGACCTTTGTATCCTGCTTACCTATGCGTATGAAGTTTAAGTAAAATCGGTTCGTTCATTTCGGAAAACAAGGGCTTGAAAGTTTGTATGAAATGACGTTCGGCGTAAACGCTCTTAATGATTCTGAGGCGGTACGAAATTAACCGGGTTGCCATTCAAAAAAATTCATAAACAGGGCAACTTTTACTATGGGACCAAACCTGAAATCGCGAAAAAAAATCAGCTGTTCCCTATATTTTGACGAGTTATACGAACATAAATGTAGGGAACAGCTGTTTTTTTTTTCGCGATTTCAGGTTTGGTCCCATAGTAAAAGTTGTTCATAATGACGAGTAATGATGACCTCTTAAGAGGTTGTTAATGTTTTACCAATAACCCTGTATAATGCATTATTTTGGCACCCAAACAAAAAGAAAAATATAAAAAAAAACCTACGAATGTAATTAAGTATATTTAAAAATAAAACTGGCCAAGTGCGAGTCGGACTCGCACACGAAGGGCAAAAACACCGAAAAAAAAACACGTTTGTTGTATGGGAGCCCCCTTAAACATTTTTTTTATTTTATTTTTAGTATTTTTTTTAGCGGCAACAGAAATACATAATTTGTGAAAATTTCAACTGTCTAGCTATCGCGGTTCTTGAGATACAGCCTGGTGACAGACAGACGGACGGACGGACAGACAGTCGAAGTCTTAGTAATAGGGTCCCGTTTTTACCCTTTCGGTACGGAACCCTAAAAGCTAAATTAAGTCACCTTTAACATTACGATGTCAGAAGGATCATTATAAACTTGAGGTTGTTATTGAAAATAACCAGTTTCTCGTGTTCCCATATACCTACTAGTACCTACTTATCTTCACATCGCAAAAAAGATGAAATCATAATTTATTTGTTTACATATACTTTAGTACTTAGGTATTTATTGCATGATACTTAATCACACTCATCATCATCATCATTTCAGCCGAAAGACGTCCACTGCTGGACATAGGCCTCCCCCAAGCACCTCCACTTCGACCGGTTCTGCGCTTCTCGCATCCAACGGGTTCCTGCGGCCTTCACAAGGTCGTCGGACCACCTTGTGGGAGGCCTTCCAACGCTACGTCTTCCGGTACGCGGTCGCCACTCCAAAAGCTTTCGGCTCCATCGGCCATCTGTTCTGCGAGCAATTATGTGCCCTGCCCACTGCCACTTAAGAATTACACTAATATTATAAAGGCAAAGTTTGTGTGTGTGTTTATATTGTTTGTTACTTCTTAACGCTCAAACGGCTGGACCAATTTTGATAAAATTTTGTATGGAGGTAGCTGACACCCTGGATTAACACATAGGCTACTTTTTATCCCGATATTTCTGCAGGATCGACACTTATGCGGGTGAAACCGCGGGGCGCTGCTAGTGGAGATATTGGTATCATTGTCATAATAAAAAGTAATTTAAAAAAATTAAACCGACTTCAAAAAGAAATCAACTCAAAATTATGAAATAACTTTAATTTCGGAAGTCGGTGGCAAAAAACTAAAATACAGATCCCAAGACACCGACTTCCGAAATTAAAGTTATTTCATAATTTTGAGTTGATTTCTTTTTGAAGTCGGTTTAATTTTTTTAAATTACTTTTTATTTTGTAATTTTTAGTTTTTGCACTAGAATTTGACCAAGGTTTTGAGATGTTTTCCCTTTGACACTACACCCGTAGCTCGTATCAATACGCCAGGCCGTCACACTTACACGTATTAGTCCATATCTTGAAAATTACTGAACCGATTTTGATGAAACTTGCACTGTTCCCTAAGTTGA
The DNA here is from genome assembly GCA_951800025.1 of Oligia strigilis. Taxonomy (NCBI): domain Eukaryota; kingdom Metazoa; phylum Arthropoda; class Insecta; order Lepidoptera; family Noctuidae; genus Oligia; species Oligia strigilis. The sequence continues at coordinate 4,413,564 of OX637569.1, forward strand.
AGTAAATGTAAGCTAATACAAAAAAATGGTCACGATCCGATTAATAGTTGCTGAGAAATGCGTGGACAAACATACATACATACATACATACGTCTATGAAATTTTGTATATTTGTTTGGAAGCCTTAGTAGATTGTCATATGTGAATATAACCTCCTTTTTTTTGAAGTCGGTAATAATGCATTTCCAATAATATTACATACATACGTATCGAATTCATAACCTCCTTTTTTTTGAAGTCGGTAAAAAGGAAAGTTTATTTGCAAGTGGGTGTCGCTTAAAAAGGCTCCTGCAAAAAAGCGCGACGCGACAGCGCAATTTCTATATAAACTTCATGGAAATCTAGAAATTCTACCAGAATCGCGTCGCAACGTCGCGTTGCGCCTGTCTGTTACATGACCTAAAGCGCGGTCACTGTCGGACTACTTAGAAAAGAAAGAGAAGCGCGATGACAAACCCTGGTAATTTATTGCAAAATATGAAACAAATATTTAATTACAAAAAATCTATTGTTTGGACTAAAGAAATTAAAACACTAGGTAAGTATGTATATTAGTATGGTTTTTATTGTAAAAAGAAAGTTTTTAGAGGTATCTTCATGATTTTTTTGTTGTATTATGTTTTCAACACACTATCTACCTAGCATATATCCTGAAGAATATCACATATTTTTCTGATTTTGTTTACTGTAGTCGATCATATACTTTTATTGTTTCTAAAACTTGCGTTTAGGTCCTGTAAGCCCATTAAAGAAAGAAAGAAAGAAAAAGTATTTATTGCGACTCGTACAGGAAGATCACAAACTAAACTAAACACAGTAAAATAAAAATCCAAGTTATATAAAAAAAAAAAGTAACAAAAGGAAAATGAAACAAAGTCCTATACGAGGCCAAAAGGCTCCTATCTCAGCATGATGCTGCGACATTAAAAAAAAAAAAAATAGTAGTTGTTTTATAAATACCGAAGTATTGTGTCTGTCCTCTGGTGACTGTGATCACGGTGAGCACCAGCAAAGTGGTGAGAGCGCAGTAATTGGCCCCCATGATCGCATTCTCCTCTGGAACAAAGAAATATTGTAAGAAACTGCAACTTTGTAGTTTCAATGGCATTTATTTATAGGCCCAAGCAAATAAATAATTATATTCTATTCTATGAGTTGAAAAACTATTCCCTCATAACTTCAAAAGTACTTAAAATAAGTCTTGACGTTATAGGCTATGTGACGTACTGACGATGACGTCACAATAAATTCAATATGGCACCCTCTAGAGGGGCATCTATTACTATCTATACTTATAATAAAACTGTAGAAGGGAAAATTCTGTACATTGAAAATATCAAAAAAATAAATGGCAGGGGGTGTTACTAGACCGACATCGAACCCAAAAATGTGATTAAAAATTTTTTTGTCTGTCTGTCTGTTTGTTCAGGCATCACGCAAAAACTACCGGTTCGATTACGATGAAACTTGGTATGATTATTCTTTAATATCCTGGGCACTACACTGGGTACTCTTTATCCCGGAAAAGTATATCATCATCATCATCATCATTTCAGCCAAAAGACGTCCACTGCTGGACATAGGCCTCCCCCAAGCACTTCCACTTCGACCGGTTCTGTGCTTCTCGCATCCAACGGGTTCCTGCGGCCTTCACAAGGTCGTCGGTCCACCTTGTGGGAGGCCTTCCAACGCTACGTCTTCCGGTACGTGGTCGCCACTAAAAGTATATAAAAGAAAGTCTGTTAGTTACACCACTTATAACTCGAGAACGGCTGAACCGATTTGGCTGAAAATTGGTGGGGAGGTAGCTTAGAACCAGGAGACGGACATAGGATACTTTTTTTTTTTTTTTTTTTTTTATAGTAGGAGTAGGGTAGAAGTAGGGTAGGAGTAGGGTAGAAGTAGGGTAGGAGTAGTGTAGGAGTAGGGTAGGAGTAGTGTAGGAGTAGGGTAGGAGTAGTGTAGGAGTAGGGTAGGAGTAGGGTAGGGTAGGGGTAGGGTAGAAGTAGGGTAGGAGTAGTGTAGGAGTAGTGTAGGAGTAGGGTAGGAGTAGTGTAGGAGTAGGGTAGGAGTAGTGTAGGAGTAGGGTAGGAGTAGGGTAGGAGTAGGGTAGAAGTAGGGTAGGAGTAGTGTAGGAGTAGGGTAGGAGTATTTATATGGCAAAACAACGTTTGCCGGGTCAGCTAGTATATATATAATTCAAAGTCCTGAATGACTGACTGATATTATTATATCAACGCACAGCTTATACAGCTTTTTTTGTTTGTGTTCTTTGTCCGAGTCATGTTTAGGTACCGCAAATATAGGTATTTTCTTTATTATTATTTATTTAAAAAGTTTTCATCCAAAAACCAGACGTTCAGACTTACACTGGTCTTGAAACCTCTACATCTACTTTCAAAATGTTCGGAATACCAGCACATAATGTGCTAATTTTCTTTTTAGGGTTCCGTACCCAAAGGGTAAAAACGGGACCCTATTACTAAGACTTCGCTGTCTGTCCGTCCGTCTGTCTGTCACCAGGCTGTATCTCAAGAACCGCGATAGCTAGACAGTTGACAATTTTCACAAATTATGTATATGTTGCCGCTATAACAACAAATACTAAAAATAAATTAAAATAAATATTTAAGGGGGGCTCCCATACAACAAACGCGTTTTTTTTCGCGTTGTTTTTGCCTTGTGGTACGGAACCCTTCGTGTGTGAGTCCGACTCGCACTTGGCCAGTTTTTTATTGTAACTGATTGCCATTATCGTCCGAAAATTAGAAATAAGTGGGTCGTACCTAAGTCGTAATACCGTTACAGTTCCTATTACCGTTTTTAGTAACTGTGAATTGAATAAAAAGAAGATGAATATTATTTGAATTGGTGAATGAATTTATTTATTCTATTATTGGATCTGGAAAGTAGGTAGGTTTGAACGGTATCTCCCATTATGATCTGCCGAGAATTTTCCCAAAATGTCGGGTTCAGCTTCCAGTCTAACCAGCTGAATACCAGTACTTATTTAACTTTTTTTTTTGTGCCAAATAGGCATGCTCCTTGACTTCGATCTCGCATGGTGGAAAAGGATGGATGCGGTCTATGATGGAACGAGTTACGAGCGTGCCCAGGAGATGCCTGGTCACTCTTGCTTTGAAGGCTGGCAGGTGCTACGTGAAAGGGAACACATACGTTGGCAGAGAGTTCCACAGTTTAGTCGTGTGGATATTAAATGTGGAGGAGAAGCGCTGAGTACGTTATACGTGGAGTGACTGCCTATCTGACCTCCACAACCCTCCCTGTTACCCTTTCACGCCTGTATCAAATCGGAAAGGGATCGGCATCGTATCGCCTTTCGCCCCTCATACAGGCGTCAACCTAACGTAAGCACGTAACCAATGCGGATCAGAAGCTCCAATACGTCGACTCGGCTACGGCTAGGCGACGCCGCGCTTACGGCTCGCCGACCGCTGGTTGATGGTGCAGCGGGCAGGCCGGAGGGGTGAGAGGGGCAAGGGTGGACGAAGAGACGTAAGCTCGGGTACGGAGAGTCGAGGCGAGGCGGTTACGTTACGATTCCGATTAGTGTGCGTTGCAGTAGGGAGTTTCATACAAAGAATACTAAACGGCTCGAGTTGATACGGTGCCGATCCCTTTCCGGTTTGATACGTGTGCTTGTGTGCTATGTCAATGAAAGAAGATTGGCTGGACTCCACGTAATCTAGGTGTCGCATAAAGATTTCGCGTACATTCGTACAAATACTCTCGAAAGATAGATAGCCTAGGATGACACAGGTATTATAGTGAACTTATTGGTGATGTTCTTTAGAAAGGTCAGGTATGCGCGTAACTGGGCACCGTTAATCAAATAGTTAACTTCGTTAAATGATAAATGATAAATGATAAATGATTTATTTCTGTAAGTAGGTTTGTACAAACACTTTTACACGTCAATCATATTTTTTTTAAACTAGATGAGGTCGGCGTTTCCTAACTGACTATTCTGAGAAGAAAGGCCGAAACAAACTCAGAAGTCACAGTCTCTTTTAAAGTCCAGACAAAAACTTGGTCAGATCGTGTGAAGACCATGTAGATTGGTGTCTGAAGTGGTCTTTTGAGGAAAGAACCACACAGATTGAGCGGACCTGTCCAATCAGTGCACGCATTTGTCAAAAATCGTGCAGCTCAACTCAGAACTTGAGGAGCTCAACGATTCGACGAACAATACCAAAGACAGGACATTTGGGTAGGCCGCATAAAATACTCAAACTGCCAGATCATGATTAAAACTAAGAAGGAAAAAAAGAAATGACCCACATAGTCCTCACATTCACAATAATTAAAATAAAAAAAAAAAATAATAAAAATTACTTACAAAGTAAATATTCATGTCATTGTCTAAATAAAATTCATCAATGTCAATGTGTATATAAAAAATCCGGACATAATCTTTGAGGACCATGTAGATTAGTGTCTGAAATGGTCTTTTGAGGAAAGAACCACACAGATTGAGCGGACCTGTCCAGTCAGTGCACGCATTTGTCAGTAACCGTGCAGCTCAACTCAGAACTTAAGGAGCTCAACGATTCGACGAACAATACCAAAGACAGGACATTTGGGTAGGCCGCATAAACTACTCAAACTGCCAGATCATGATCAAAATGAAGAGAGAAAAACAAAAAATTACCCACATAATCCTCACATTCACAATAATTAAAATCATATTTTATAATACTTTATACAGTAAATGTACATGTCAATATTTAAGTAAATAGATACTTAAAAAAAAAAAAAAAGAAAATGATTAAAGTGTAAAATAGCAAAATAAAAACAACATTCTAAACCTATTGGAGCAGCTCAATCCCAAGCCTTTTTGTCCTCAATATAGTCTTTTACAGTATAATAGGCTTTCTGACATAGTTTTCGCTTTATGAAAGATTTGAATTTATTAAGGCTTAGTTCTTGAATGTGGCTAGGAAGTTTATTATAAAAACGTATACATTGGCATCTAAACGAGCCACCTATTTTTTTGAGCCTTGTTGTAGGAACAACAAATTTGTGTTTGTTCCTAGTATTTATGTTATGGATATCACTGTATTTTTTAAACAGATTAATATTTTTATGTGCATACAAAAGATTATCATAAATGTACTGAGAAGACACAGTCATTATATTAATCTCTTTAAATTTGTCTCTGAGGGAGTGTCTGGGACTTAATTTATAAATGGAACGAATTGCCCTTTTTTGTAAAATAAAAATTGTCTGAATATCGGCGGCATTTCCCCACAACAGAATACCGTACGACATCACACTATGAAAATAACTAAAGTATACTAAACGGGCTGTCTCTAAATCAGTTAAATCCCGAATTTTCCTAACGGCGTATGCTGCAGAGCTAAGCTTTTTTGACAATTTATCTATATGGGGGCCCCATTGAAGCTTGGCATCCAACGTTATGCCTAGGAATACTGTGGTATCTTCGGGTTTCAACTCTTCATCCTTAATGTGAACACTAGTTTCTACTTGTCTAACGTGGGGTATGGTAAACTTAATACATTTCGTTTTTTTTCCGTTAAGAAGTAGGTTATTGACATTAAACCAGTTAACTACTTTTGCAAGGGCGTTATTTACATTGTCAGTTACCAGCTGCTGACGTTTGAGTTTAAATAAAAGTGAAGTGTCATCAGCAAACAACACTATATCATGTTCATCCCTTATGAGGTAAGGCAAGTCATTTATATAAATAATAAATAAAAATGGGCCGAGAATTGAGCCCTGGGGGACCCCCATTCTTACTACAGATCCGGGTGACCTTTTTCCGTTAACATCAACTCTCTGAATCCTATCACTCAAGTAAGAAGTAAGAAGATCCAGAGAGGCGTTCCGGATTCCGTAGTGGTGCAGTTTCCTGATTAATGTTTCATGAAGAACACAATCGAATGCCTTGGACAAATCGCAAAAGATGCCCAGAGCATCGCATTTGTCCTCCCATGCATTATAAATATGTCCTAAAAGTTCAACTCCTGCATCGGTAGTCGAGCGACCCCTTGTAAATCCGAACTGTTTGTTATGTAGTAATTTATTTTTATTAAAAAATCTTTGCAATTGATTTAAAATAAGTTTTTCAAAAATTTTACTAAAGGTAGGTAGTACTGAAATAGGTCTATAATTAGTAGGGTCTGATGTACTACCCGATTTAAACAACGGTATTATTTTACTGTTACTTATTTTACGTTTTTTTTTTTTACGTGTTTATTTTACGTTAATCGCTAATCCGCTCCTGAAACAGTTAACTTCGTTAAAAGTTAAAGCGTTACATTTTAGAAAATTCAACGCAAGTTAACGTTAATCGTTAATCCGTTAACACGTGATAAAATTTGCATGTTCTTATAAAAACTGTTGGTTCTGGAAGTTAACAGGTTAAAAACAAAAAAAAAAGACTGGTATAATTATTAGAATGGCATGTTGACAAACAATGTTTTTCATTCATTTGGGTCAATATCAACAAAGTGATTTTTTGTTCAATTTTGGTGGCGAATTTTTTTCTTCAGTTTTCGTGAAAAATAATGACCTGGTATAATAATAGAAAGTCCAAGCTGGAAGGATCTTCAAGAGGTCTGAGAATATCTCGATAACTTTTTGAGATATTTTAGTTCAAAGTCTAATGTGGCCACCAAAATTGAAAATCGCCCACCAAAATCGAAAGTGCCCACCAAAATTGAAAATCAGTGGCACCAAAATTGGATTAGAAGGTGAATCTGAAACAATGTGTAAGGTGGATATCTCGGGAAATATTATTTCAGCCTGTTCGGGATTGCTCTTTATTCTTGCTTTTCTTCTTGACCCCTGTAACACAGGTTTTGCCTAGCACGGGGGTCATTGCTCATTTATTTTGGACCAGGATATTCGCATACTTAAATTGTCACTCTGTATTTGTGTACTTACCTTTTTATGTCAAATAAAATGTATTATTTCCTTTATTCATTTACATAATCTTATTTTATTGTATTTTTAAATATTTCTAAAATATAAAATAAGTATAAAAAACATTTAAAAATATAAAAAAATAGCGATCTGCCGGTGTCGGGAGCAGGGTCCAAGCTATCGGTGGTTAGGGCTCCAGAGACAGGAACCTCCTCACAATGCGAGCAGTATCGAGGAGTACTGCCTTCTGAATCAGGCCCTTGACCCAACCGCCTAACGAGAGCCTCGATAGATGTTAATCGAGGCTTTCGGCCATCAGTCCATTAGCCGATACGACAATCGGCACAATGATAGCCGAGCTCACATTCCACATGTCAACAACCTCGTGTGCTAAGTCGAGATATTTAATTTGCTTCTCTTTCTCAGCTTTCACGAGGTTCCCGTCACATGGAATGGTAACATCGACAATCATTATCTCGTCTATCACTACTATATCAGGTTTATTGGCAACAATAATCCTAGCTACTTGGTTATGTCTGTGCAAGTACTCGCCGTTAGCCAGACGAGAACAACCAGATATAATATGTCTGATAAACTCACCCGGACAATGGCATGCCCGACACACGTCAACCGTCCCGTCCTTCATAATATGTCTCCGGTAGTTATTCGTTAAGATAACTTCGTCCATAATTGCACAGACAAAACCTTCAGTTTCCCCGAAAAGGTCACCAAAACGTAGCCAGGATACGGACGCTAAGAAGTCTACACCGGGCTCATGAAGAGCCCGATAGAAGCGCCCGTGAAGCTTTGCCATACCTTCTTGCGGTCATCAGTAGAAAGTACTACAGGTTTGCGCCAGTTCTCTTTAGCCATGGAGAGCGGGGTGATTGTCCCTTGTCCACTGCGACCACATCACGGTGCATACCCACTTCGGCTTTTAAAAAATATTCCCTGAGACTGCACACCTCGCGGTTGTGGAGGGTCTTCGCATTTAAAAAGCCTCGACCCCCACACTTCCGCGGGATATACAGTCTCATCACCGATGATCGTGGGTGATACATCCGGTTTGCGGTCAGTAGTGTACGGACTCTTCTATCCAGGGCGTCGAGTTTGGTCTGAGTCCATTTGAGTATGCCGAAAGAGTACAGCAGTATAGCTTTCGGATGAGGAGAGGGATCTGAGGCTTATGGAATCGGAGAGTTGAATTCCCTCGGATTCCATAATCTCCCCTCGCTTTACATGCATGACTGCATTATTATTATTGTTATTATTTACTATTATTCTTCTTTCTGCCATTCTCTTTTTAAGCAGCCTCTCTTCGGTGGTCTGTTTTGGCATTCTAAAAATATGAAGCTAGGTCCTTATAATAATAGACCACTTAGGTACTGCCAAGTAGGTACAAAATATTTATTTATTTGCTAATCAAACTGACTTGCAACTTAAAAACTGGCTTTATAGGTACAAACAATACTTACAGTATATACTTAAAACTTGGTGGCTAGTTTTCAATTTTGGTGTCGTGAAAACGCCACCAAAACCACCAAAATTGAGCCACCAACATTGAAACCAGATATAAAAAAAATCTTTAAAAATAGGGGTTTTAAGTTACAATTTATTTAATATCACTGATTTATGCGTATCCCAAATCACTACCTATAATGTGTACCTTACTATTAAAACACTTTAAAATTAACAGCAAATCGATCCACCAAAAATTGAACAATTCTTGTCCCCCGTGCCACCCAAGATGATACTTATGTTTTTGGCGGAAAATCAGAGCACTAATCACACACCTGTTACACGCAAGTGCCGGGTGCATGACTGAGAGATGTGAAATAATAAAACGCGATTGATCGCACACGCACGAAACTTCATTTTATAGTATGTTGAATATGTGCCACCAAAATTTTGATTTTTGCTTGGACAAACTTTGATCGAGTATCCTGTGCTTTTAAATTAGATTTTCTAATACAGTTAATTGTTTTTAGATAATGTGTCATAAGCATACACTAACGAACTTGTTAATTTTTTATTGTATAGCAAATTGTTACTTTGGTGAATGCAATTATATCAAAAAATGGAACTGGGACAAGCCACCTAACTTGAATTACAAGGCGATTTTTTTTTTCCTGATTATTTAAATACACAATTATAAAAAAAAAATGTGGCCCTAATTGAACCAAGTTACGTAGTTCACTATAAAAAAAAATAAGAAACATCCTATCATTTAACACCTCGATTCTCAACGTGGACGCGTAAAATTTGCTGTGGGGATATTCACCCATTTGGATTAAGATTTAAGTAGAATTTATTTTATTAAGATAGACTTATAGTTACATTCTGGACGAAACATTATTTAGACGAATTGCTACATAGACCACTTACATCTAAGAAGAAACGATACCAACTAACCCGTCCTATTTATCTGTCAATTTAGTCATCTCACATCTGTGATCTGGCATAATATGAATATTCCCCTTCATGAACATAATATGTTGAACGGATTTTGGGAAATTTAACGGAAGTTAACGAGGCCGTTAACATATTTTTAAGTTAACGTAAAAGTTAATCCGTTACTTGAAATGTTAACTCCGTTAATTAACGGTTTAATGCCCAGCTTTGGGTATGCGTAGTACCTACTCGCAACTGGCGTGCGTGAGATGTATGAACGTAAACGAAGCAAGAGGAACGTAGCAGGTGGCGTTCTGTAGTTTCTACCTACCCCCATGGGATATAGCCGTGAATATATGTACCTACCTATGTGTGTAAAAAAGGCATGACAAAATGACCCTGCCGACGGAATGAATCTGACCTTTTAAACGGACAAGAAACCAGTTGGCACGCTTCCGATATACTTATGTATTACGGAGAATTTTAATATAAACAATGATTTTATCTTATTTGCATAAAATAAGTATTATGTCTTGCAAGTCTTGAGTGGTCAGGTAAATTAGAAATGGTATAGTGGTATAAATACTAAGTGGTAGTAGGTACTTCCCCCACGAGCTAGTCTTCAAAAATATTTCTACTACTTAGAAGATTATCTATATTCTATACGTACCCCCTTATTATCACAGATAATATAATACTCTACGTAGTACTTAATTAGGTTGATTTCAGAGTGACTGACTGTAACCATTATTTAAAAAGTCTTAAAAATGTTTGTAGTTGTAGCGTAAACTGAACTTTATTGTGTAGGAATTAAAGTTATTTTTCCGATAACTCATATTTGTTTACATGTTTGGCAAGTTAATCGTGAACGCAGATTAGAGATGCATTTTTCACCCACATTTCGCCAGGTCACAGCTCATTAGAGCCACCCGGCACCCACTCCGCACCGCTTCGCCTCCTGCGGCTAAGGGCACTTACTTCCACTTGTTTTTTCTATTCCGTGCTTTTCATGGACTTGTATGGATGGGTACCTATGCGCTCACTACATCAACTCCGTAGCGTCACCGGATCGCCTCGGTCGTAAGCCCTCTACGCGCGGACGGCGGGTGGACCACTCGGTGACAACTCGGTGCTCGCATGCTTGCCTTGCGTTGACTGCGCATTGCCAACGCGATAATGTTATACGCGACGCGAGGTCCACTGGTTGACCGCGCGACGTTTATTTGTGATAACGCGGCGTCCACCCGTGGACCACCTGTCGACAACGAGTGGACGCCGTGCGACGAGGCGGTGCGGGGTGGGTGCCGGGTGGCTCTAATAAGCTTGCCTTCCCAATGAAGCACCCAGTACTTAGTCATACATGTATACAATTATGTACTAACATATTTATCATTCTGCGATCAGAATATAAATGACTTATTATAGTATTGTTTATTACCACAAGAAAAATAAGCTATTTTTAGAACATATAGGTAGGTACATGAGAAAAACCGCAGAATTAATTGTCGAGTAATTATGTACCGTAAAGTGGTTGGTGTATAAGTTCAAAGTCCGATATTGTTGATGGTATAAGTTTTTTTTTTAATTAACAACCTCTTAAGAGGTCATTGTACTCATTATTATGAACAACTTTTAGTATGGGACCAAACCTGAAATCGTGAAAAAAAAAACAGCTGTTCCCTACATTTGGACGAGTTATACGAACATTATATGTGGGGAACAGCTGATTTTTTTTAGTGCAAGTTAAATAAAAAAGCTTGTAATAATAATGAACAAGAGCGAGTCGCACTCGCGCACCGAGGGTTCCGTACCATCACAGTTTTTTTTTTTTCGTCAGAGAATTTTAACACTGTGCACTGCGGTGTAGAATATTGCAGTTTTATGTCATCGCCATCTTTTGACCGATAGTGGAACTAAATATAATATTATATAAGTTTGTTTGTTACCTTTTCACGCCTAAACCACTGAACTAGTCATCCTGAAATTTTGCATATACATTGTCAGGTGTACAGAAACGGACATAGGGTACCTTTCATCCCGAAAAAAAGTGCTGTTCCCGAGGAAAACAACAATAACGTTATTATGATAATAGATGGCGCCACGTGTATTTCGAATCAAAAACAGGACAACGTCTGTCGCGTCAGCTAGTATACTAATAATGTGTGAACTAGCTCTTCTCAGTATGGTCCATGGACGTACTATAGAAGATTACGTCCATGGTATGGTCACATTTTCGCGTGACTAGTGAGGACAAAATCTGGCGGGGTTTGTCGTCACGGTGTCAAAAACGCTCTTTCAGGCTGCACCGACCGCACAGTGGCGCCCTAATCGTTTGTTTGGTTATTTTTTTTATTTTAGAATGAAAATGCAGAAAATAAGCACGTTAAGTTTTGCTAAAACGGATAATAGTGGCCACTAATATCCGTTTTAGTGATTATAATAAAATTAAACAACATAAAACTGCCGTTTATAATAATATTAACGTATAATCTTGTGGAGCACAACTTAACGTGCTAATTTTCTGCATTTTCATTCTAAAATAAAAAAAATAACCAAACGAACGATGAGGGCGCCACTGAGCGCTCGAAAACACACCAACGCTAGGTGACCGTTCACTGCTTTCTTAGGAGACCAAAGCTGACTAGTTTATGAGTAATGAGGTTGCTAACACAGTTATAACGACAATATTTAAAATTGTACATAAAATAGAGGTCCGTTCTGTGTTTTTTCCTTATAAAACACACTCGAACATTCGTTCCTAAAAAGTTAGTCATCGTGGTGTCACTGCGCTGTTGTTATTTAGGAATTTTTCCTCTAGACTTCGACACCGTCAACGAATTTAATATAGGGAAATATTTATCTGGTCCTCTAAAAACTTTTTGTAATGATGGACACTTTTGTTAACTTGAGCCTTTTTAGGGTTCCGTACCAAAATGGTAAAAACGGAACCCTTATGGTGAGACTCAGTCTGTCTGTCTCTCACAGCTGGATGTCCCAAGAACTACTAATGATTTCAACTTGAAATTTGGAATAGTTTTAGATGACGTTTGCCCAATTATTTTGCAAATAAGAAGGAAATAAAAATACTAAGTCCTATATTTTTTGCGACATGGAATGAAAGGGCGTCTGAAAAATTCGAAGTCGGGCTACTAGGGCATGTGGAGCATCATATGAAAGAGCGCAGTTTGCATATTCTCAAACATTTTTTCTTTTTTTAGGCCGCATAGTTTTCGACTTTTGATGAAAAATTAAAAAAGAAATACCGTCCCCCGAAGTTTGCATAGAGAAAGATCTGTAATAATTGTATGTGATAGAAGTTTATGTAAAGATTACAGGAAAACATAAAACGAAGTCTCTAAATAGCACACTTTTTCAGAAATCATCAACAAAAGTTACATTAGTTCCACTATCGGTCAAGAGATGGCGCTGACATAAAATTGCAATATTCTACACCGCAGTGCACAGTGTTACAATTCTCTGATGAATATAGGCCTCGCCGATGAACATTTAAAAGCATATGATGGTACGGAACCCTCGGTGCGCGAGTCCGACTCGCTCTTGTTCGTTTTTTTGATATTATAATTTATAATCATGTGGGTAGTTTGGTTATCATCTAATATTGTACTAAACAACAACTGTTCTGTTCTGTTCTGTTCTCTGTTGTTCTGTTCTGTTTTCTGTTCTGTTGTTCTCTGTTCTGTTCTGTTTGTACTGTTCTAAATCAAAAAATCAAAATCAAAATATTTTATTTCACATAAGCCTACATGGGCACTTATGAAACGTCAGAAGCTAGGTGCACGGTTCCAATTGGTCGTTTCCTATGGAGAAGAACCGGCAAGAAACTCCACGGTTACTCTTTTTAAAAATAATTGGCTTTTACAATATTTTCAAATTACAGTAGGTATGGGAGGATAGCGAAGGCCTGTAAACAAGTATCAGGTACTTGATAAAATAAAAAATGGTCTACAGATCTAAAGTCTACAAGGCCTACAAAGTCCTCACATTTACAAAATAAGAATCTATCAAAAGGATAAATAAAAACCTAATAAAACCAAGTGATATGATTCCCATTACAACCACAAATAAAGAGATGAAAAATTTGAATTGTCTGTATATAATGTCAAGTAATAAAGAGATTATGTCAAAAAAGTATGTAAAAAAAGTTAATAAAGTAAAGTTCTCTGTATTGTTGTTACTTTTATGTGTTGTGCTGTCTTTTTGTGTGCGCCAAATAAATAGTTTATCTATCTAAGTGCCTATTCACCTGCACCTTGGATGACCTAAATATTGCCACTCATGCTGCAATCAACGTAGCCACCTACTGGACACAAACTACTTATATTAAAAAAACATAACCTTCCTTCTGGCGCAGTCGGGTAAAAAAAACAGTGGCACTCCGGGAGTGCCGACAGAAGTGAAAACAGAATACTTTGCCATCACTCACTGACATATCTGTACCTATATTAAAACCGAGTACATCCCGAGGACAGCCGAACACATCCGAAGCGGGTATTTTTTTAATTGTCTTATAAACAAAACACGAGCGGTGTCGCTTACAGTAACAGTGGCGCGAGTTCAATGGTGTTTTCCCATCTCAAAAAAAATCCAACGCACCTAAAGAAGTTTTCACTTTAAAAATAAAGAACGTGTAAGAGTACCATCGATACGACAAGAAGAACAATTTGATAAAATATTAGCAATTTATAAACTTAATCTAAATTTAATGAAGGGATAACGACCATTTAATAGGTTTATTTACGGAAATTAACTTATAGACATGTTACGTAAGACTATTAGGAATAATAATACAGAAGGCCATTAAAATCTAGTCGCAATCGCATCTCAGCGACAATCAATGTCAAAAACTTCGGTCGATAGGCGACGTAGGATGCAAGAGCGGGCGAAGCGCACCCCGAGGTTAGGTTTGGTTAGGTTACTTTAAACCCTTTACAAAGAAACAGGGGCCCCGCGAAGCGGCGCTCCGTCGACATAGGATGCCAGAGCAGGCGAAGGGCACCCCGAGGTTAGGTTTGGTTAGGTTACTTTGACGTCCGTCTACCCCCACACATCAGGACCCGAGGTGGCGGCGCGTAGTGTTCCACGCGCGCCCCTCTTAGACGTCACGGGGGGAGTCAAACACCTCACTCCCCCCCCTGACCCGACGAGGCCCGCAGTGGCGGGCCGGCACCAGTCGGGGGTTGCGGAAGGATCGTACGTTCCCGCGACCCCCGGCGTAGATGTGGGATGGAACACCGGGGTGGTTTTTAGTCAGTAAGAGTCAGACAGACCCCGCCGCCCACCCCAGGGCGGCGGACATCCATGAGGATTTTCCACACAGGAACAAAAAAAAAAAAAAAAAATGGTTAGGTTACTTTCCCCCCCGGTGGGTTTCCCGCATTGTCGAGGCGGGGGGGCTCAGTAGCCGTGGCTTGGACACCCACGGTGAAGCGAAGAGGAACCCGAGGAGGGGCCGCTCGTCAGGGCTTTTGCCGACAAGCCGACGACGTAGCGGCCAACAAGTAGGTTGCGGTGCCGCTTCGGCGACATCGCAACTGAGGCGGGCCGCGATGTCGTATGGGAGGCATCGCGGCTGAGGGTTGGAGGCCGCGGCGGGAGAGGAGTGCCGGTATTACGGTGCGCCGCTCTCCCTACCTTCCGCGGCCTTGACGGGGTCGCCACCGTCTGATGGCGGACGCGGTGGGGCCGCAGGGGAGGAGGAGTGTTGGTATGACGTTGGCCGCTCTCCTTATCCTCTGCGACCGAAAATTGGCCAATGACCTGACCCGTCCCAGGGGGACCAAGGCTGCCCAGACACGGGGTCGTCTGGCGCCCATGTGCTGGTTTGGTCCTGGGGGTGGTCACGGCGTGCTATGTGTTCTGGTGCGCCGGTGAGTGTCCGGTGACGGACAGCCGCGGCGGGTTCACGGATGAGTGCTAACGCGTGCCCGTGTTCCCGCCATAAGCGGCAGAGGAGGACACCGTGGAGTTTTAGTGGGTTAGAGTCCCACATAACTGCACTATCTCCCCGTGGTAGTGCAGAATGCATGAGCATTTCTCCAATATAAAAAAAAAGGCTCGCCCCCTATCTTGTTGGACTTGAACATGAATGGTGTAATGTGGGTGGGCGTTAATACACCTCTGCTCTACTTTACCCCTTGGGGGATAAATGCAGGTGAGATGATAAACGTTATCTAGGATATTTAGGCTCTTTCTGACGCATTAAGCAATACCTAGCCTTCATTATTTTTAGGGGTCCGTAAAACGTAAAACGGCACCCTTATAAGATCACTTTATTGTCCGTCTGTTTGGACTCTTTTTCTCAGGAACGCGTAAAGTTATCACTTGACGCAGAGAAAAAATCAAACTTCTAAGTGAACGTAATCAAAAGATACGGGCGTTTATGTTCCGGAATCAAAGCCTATAGGGTACTTCCCGTTGACCTAGAATCACGAAATTTGGCAAGAAGCAATGTCATCTGACACAAGTAAAGGAAAAAAAAATCCAAAAACCGTAATTTTGTAGTTAGGTACTAGACGCCAGCACATCAAGCTACTATAATCTGTCAATTTTTTTTAATAGTTTTTCAACTTTATCGCCAAAGCATAAGATTCAAAGTTAATTGGGAAAATTTGACAGTTTCGGGTAGCTTGATGTGATGGCGTCTGTATGTACATTACAAAAAAAAAAAACAGTGATATACTATTCACATCGTAGACAGAGTAAACTATAGACTGCTGTATATCTTCTTTTTCATTCGCACAAGAAAAAGAGAAATATATTAACGTCACTTGCAAAGAAAAGAGACAGAGTAAGAATATTTCTGTCCCTTACTGCGTGTCGGCTAAGCACATCAATGTGCACAACAAGTTTGACGTTTATGAATGAAATAATAAAAACTACACCGCGATTAAACGGAAAATAAGATCTTTTTCGTGCATAATTCAATAATAGTACATTTGCGCAACTGTGAAATTGGCAAGGTGCAGTGTAATAAGCTGTAAAAATGATAGTATGACGAAGATTGCCGGAATTTTTTGTCCCTTTCAGTGACACGGATACCATGAGTCTATAGATTACTCTGTCTACGATTCACATAGTTACCTACCTACAAAGTAAGGAACAATCGGTGCGCCAGTCCGACTCGCACTTGACCGGTTTTTTAATTTATAGATGCGGGCGAATAAATTATGCTCATTAATGCAAATATTCCACAGATAAGATAATATTTATTAACGATGAGCTGTCAAACAGGACTGGGTGTACTGCTTTAATAACATTATGTTTAGTTATTATTGTAAGCAATCGATTTTTAGGCAAAAAAGTGAACATTTTTGTTATCGAAAGGTCACCTTATTTCGAAGTGGGTATGACGTCAATGGATCTGCAACCAGTTGAACGCATGACACACTTATTTAAAATCGGGTAGGTCAATAATCCCAGTTGTATTTTAACAGCCTCCATTTAGTGATGCGAAAGTAAGTCTGTGTTCAGAACTTCAGAGTAGTCAGATAGGAAACGCCGATCTCATCAGGCTCTAAATAATAATAATTTGATCCAGCCTGACCCATCTTGCTGTCCTCTCCCCAGCGAAGTAGAGGTTCGTACCACACAGGGGGTGCCCTTAGCTTGCAGTCGCATAGTCTATTAGATATTAGATATTCGCCCCTGGCTGGAGGCTTTGAGCACAGGGTAGTTACAACCTCTCAGGGTCAACTAGGAGTTGCCATTTAAAAAAAATAGCGTTGTTAGTGTAGTGGTCGATGCCATGGCAAGCTCTACTTCTGAGCATGAAGTCCTGTGGGGTAACTGCGGAACACACCAACAGCAGGAATGGCTTTCATTTTGAAAGTTCAACAACATTCATGTATGGAAGAAAAAGACATGTTGCATCGACACCAAATAAATTGGAATAAGCGCAAGAGAATAATGATTCTGAAATAAAAAACCGGGCAAGAGCGAGTTGGACTCGCGCACCGAGGGTTCCGTACCATCATAATATCATCATCTGCCTAGCCTTTTCCCAACTATGTTGGAGTCGGCTTCCAGTCTAACCGGATGCAGCTGAATACCAGTATTTTACATAGAGCGACTGCCTATCTGATCTCCACAACCCAGTTACTGGGTAATACGATACCCCTTGGTAAGACTGGTTGTCAGACTTTCGGGCTTCTGACTACCCGTAACGACTGTCAAAGATCCACGATTGACAGCCGGGACCAACGGCTTAACGTGCTTTCCGAGGCACGGAGGGGTCAAGTTATGTAAAGATGGTCACCCATCCACAGACCAACTGCGGCAAGCGTAGCTTAACCTGATCGATCGACCTGTGCGGCTGTTATTATTTAGCCACGTGCCCTTCCCGTACCAGGAAGGGCACGTGGCTAAAGAATAACAGTTTTCATCATAATAATATGTTTTTAAATTTTCGTCGGCGAGGCCTATATTCGTCAGAGAATTTTAACACTGCGCGCTGCGGTGTAGAATATTGCAGTTTTAGGTCAGCGCCATCTCTTGACCGATAGTGGGACTATAGAGGCATGAGGAACAGGGTGTAAAGTTCACTCACCCTCCATAGAAAAGGGAGGATCCTCCGACCAGACGGGTGTTATGTCTGGCGGGCAACTGCCCAATGATTCATGTCGGGCCGTTGTATCTATGCTAATTGCGCGGTAAACTCTGCTTGCGCGATGCAGGATTTGTGTGACGTCAGTATGACGCGTTGTTCCCATGTGGCGTTGTAGATACCGCTACATCACTCCCCCCCGGAGACCGGAGGTCGATAGTGGGCTGAGTCTTGTATCTTGCGATGCTTGCCAGGCCAGCTGAGGTTCCAGTGAGTCGGAACCGGTTGCCGCATAGTTCACGGTGAGTCGGAACTGTCTGCGGAGATGTCCCCAGTGAGTCGGGGTGTCGGGGTGGCGCTGCGTTATATGCTCCAGTGCGTCGGATGTGGTACAGCGCCGGGTTGAGGCTGACTGCTGGCGTCGACCAGGAGAGCGTATTTCAAGGGCTCTGCTTGTGGGCCGGCCGAAAGTGCAGTGTGCTGTGCCGAGGTTGCTGATGAGGCTGAGGGTGATGACCAGGAATGCGCGGTCGCTGCATGCTGGTGGTCAGGATACCCGTTGAAGCCGTGGAAGCTGGCTGGCTGGGTGACTCGCCGCTCTAAAGCTTGCGGGAGTGATGATGATGACGTCACGCTGGAGTAGGTGCACGAAGGCTGCGCTGACGTTCATTCTCGGGGTCACCAGTATAGAAGTATGGGGAACAGGGTGTAAAGTTCACTCAACCTCCATAGAAAAGGGAGGATCCTCCGACCAGACGGGTGTTATGTCTGGCGGGCAACTGCCCAATGATTCATGTCGGGCCGTTGTATCTATGCTAATTGCGCGGTAAACTCTGCTTGCGCGATGCAGGATTTGTGTGACGTCAGTATGACGCGTTGTTCCCATGTGGCGTTGTAGATACCGCTACAGGACTAATGTAAATTTTGTTGATGAGTTCTGAAAAAGTGTGCTATTTAGGGACATCATTTTATTTTTCCTGTAATCTTTACATAAACTTCTATGACATAGAATAATTTCAGATTTTTCTCTATGCAAACTTCAGAGATAAGGGGGGGGGGGGCGGTATTTTTTTTTTACATTTTTCAAAAAAAGTCGAACACTATGGGGCCTAAAAATAAAAGAAAAAATGTTTGAGAATGTGCAAACTGCGCTCTTTCATATGATACCCCACATGCCTTAGTAGCCCCACTTCGAATTTTTCAGACGCCCTTTCAGTCCCTGTCGCAAAAGAAAGATATATACATATATTGACGTGACAACGTCTTAAATTAGGTTGCGGCTGGGAGTCACTTATGAAAAAGTGTAACGCTCGGTAACGTTACGTTCTTATTTTCATTTAATTCCTTGTTCCTATTGTGCAATTTAATTATATTCATATCAATAAATATTCTACCGAGAAAAAGACGTTGTCACGTAAAATCTTCGCCCGTAAAACCGACTTTACAGGCAACCATTTTTTTTTTTTTATTTCTTTCTGATTTGCAAAATAGTTGGGCAAACGTCATCTAAAACTTTTCCAAATTTCAAGTTGATAGCATCAGTAGTTCCTGAGATATCCAGCTGTGACAGACGGACAGACAAACAGACTGAGTCGCACCATAAGGGTTCCTTTTTACCATTTTGGTACGGAACCCTAAAAACAAACTAGCTGAAAGGTCACTTTGCTGTTATCATTAATTTACAGGATGTCCGATACAGATTATAAATCCTAATGTCATTGGCACTATCAATAAATTGTGTTATGAATATTTCAAAGGGCATTCAAATAGTCTCATATAACTTTCCTAAAATTATTATTGAATTGGGTTTCATTTTGACAGTTCAACAACATTCATTGCGTGATTTGCGTTGTTGAGCAGACACCTTTTTCGAACATATATAGAGTAATGGATTAGAAATATGCTTCAAAATGATTCAAATTGAGCACTATGAACGTTCTTAAAATTACGAGAATTGCCTCAAGTTGTACTCCCTCAACAAATAATGTTTCTTTGCAGTCATTAGTTGAAACTTGTTTTTACTTGTTGTGTTGTAAATACAATTTGCAAATTATAATTGGGCTGACAAAGCGAAAAGAAATGCGTTGAAAGTCGCTGTAAAAGGTGAAGGTTCTTATGTATAAGGAAGGGCAAAGTCGAAACGAAACGCATTGGTATGCGCAAGCGCAGGCTAAAGTTCTGTTGAACTTTGAGACTCTTTTTTATGTTGGTTTGTTTTGTAATTTTTTACTGCTGAACCACTTATCCGATTTTGATATAATATTGGATGTGTTATTGCGATAATGCGTCCCGATTCCTTGCCACGTTAGCTGCATTTTTATTTATTTATTTCAGGCGACGCAGGCCCATAAATAAATTCATATTCTTATTATAAAACAGTACTTCACTAGCTAACTCTTGAGCAGTTCTGTGGTACTTAATTGTCCGCGGAAGCGACGGAACACCACGTCCTGCGGCCAGAAGTCTTCTTCCATGACGACGACGGGCAGATAGCAATTCGGCACGCGCACCACGAACGCCTTGAAGTTGACGTTCCGGTGCGACTCCAGTAACTGCACCCTCGGCGCGTACTTCGTCTTCTGGCGCACGTACTTCACGATGTCCTCCGCCGTAGTGGTGTAGTGCAGGCGGGAGATGTACACCGCTGTGTTCGGCTTTGCGGCACGCAAGCTGACTTCGGGCTCCGTAGGAGCTTTGCCGCAGCGGTTCTTGTTCGTTCGCGACCGGGGCGCTTCCTCCTTTGCACCGTCACGAAACCCTCATCATCAACCCTATTCGGTGCCTTTTTTGGCATAGGGTTCCTACTTGGAGCTCCTGGGACACTCGCATTTTTATCGTCTATTTCTAAAGAAATAACGGACGCCCGCACTACACGTAAAGGCTACGTTATTAATGCAGGTGTGTGAGATCGTTTGCGTCCTAATACAAAATGTTATAAGAACTAATATCGGAATATCGCAGGATAGGAACGCAAGCATTCTAATCTATTGCGTCGTTTATCGCAGCAGTGTGTAACTACGTGACCGTCATAATACAAAATGTACAGAAAACAGATATCGCAATAACGGATCCGATATTATCGACCGACAAACACGCGCCTGTGTGGGCGAGCCCTTCGCTAAAGAATTCATTTAAATCATTTCCTCTATCGCACCATTTCTGCAATAATTATATAACCAGCAGCTTAATTGCGTAACACACTAGTTGAAACTGTGTGTACTCCCCGTCACTTTTCCCTAAAGGTTCATTCGAAAACCAGCGTCAGACAGCATCTGTCTGGCATTAATTCTGAAATGAACCTTTTTGGCGCAGCCGTGAGGTGAAAAAATAAACTTTTTTCTTTCTTTCTTTCTTTCTTTTCTTTATCAATCGGAATCGGTTTCATTGCATTTTCGATTCCCACCCAGGACAAATGTTTGTGTGATGAGCATGATCATTTGTTCTGTGTCTGGGTGTAATTTATCTATATATGTATGTATTTAGAAATATATAAGTACGTTAGTACTCATAACACAAGCTCTGCTTAGCTTGAGACTAGACGGCGTTGTGTGATAGTTGTGGAATATTATTATTATTTTTATATTTTAACATATCATTTTATTATTATTATTATTTTGACATTTCAACAACAGTCATTGCGTTATTTACGTGTGGAGCAGACAAATTTTTCGAACTTATGAAGCAATGGATTAGCAATTTGCTTCAAAATGATTCAGATTCCGATTGATAGTGTGTCTTGCGTCTTTAATAACATGCGACAGCAGTACAGCAACTTGTTTAATTATTAACTGGTTTATTTTTAATTAATGACATGAACAAGTTTTTTTTACGTTTTTTGAGACGTTTTTACATAGCTATTTGATTGAATCGACTAGTATGAGCTTATAATACTTAACATATTTTTTTTTTTAGTTTGTTTTCCTGTTATTATGGCATCTTCAGAGAGCAGTGGTGGCCAAGTGGTAACGGCCGCGACTTACGAGTTGTAGGTCGTAGGTTCGAACCCAGACAGGCGCTTTACTTTGTGTAAATTATTTCATCACCACTGACTGCTCTCAAAAACGGTGAAGGAAAACATCGTGAGGAAACCGGCATGTCCTAGAACCAAAAATTCGAAGACATGTGACATCTGCATGTGACATCTGCATTTCACGGAATAGATAAATCTATTCCGTGAAATATACTTACATATATTTTTTATTTCTTTCTTATTTGCAAAATACACACATCAAAAGTGTCTAGGGATCAACATATATTTTTGCAATAACTTTTCTCCTGATTGATATTAATTAAAATTTTCTTTAAGGATTCATCAAATAAAGTGTTTTCGTTTGTCACAGTAACGATAAACCAAGTCACCTTTGCATTAATAAAGAAATTTGCCATTTTCCTAATAAAGGGATTTTTGACATTTGAACCACTAACACAAAAGTTCGAAAAAAAGACTGAAATAACAGTTTTCTTTAAAATTTTATTGGGTAACTTAAACAATTAATAATCCGTGTTTCTACCGCGAACACTAACAACACAAGAACATCGGTTTGGCATACTCAAAATGAGTTCATCCAAATCACGCTGTGGAATGGCCGCCCATGTTCGTTGCAACAACAAAAAAAGGTCTTCTTGCGACTGGATACCCTCCATATTCGGCAGAGCTCTTCTCTGTAGCATATCCCATGCATGCTCAATCGGGTTCAAGTCTGGCGACTGAGCAGGCCAGGGCAGGACATTGATGTTAGCTGCGGCGAGAGTCTGTCTTACAACTCTTGCGGTGTGCGGTCGTGCATTATCATGCATTAACTGAAATAAGGGACCGATTTGCACTTGTAGAGGAACGATGACGTCTGATACAATCGTCTCAGCATAAATTTGAGCGTTGAGGTTGCCTCTGATCCAAATCAACTCAGTTCTTCCGCCGATCCAAATACCCGCCCATACCATGATGGTTCCACCACTATAAGGATGGACTTCCTGGCAGGATTTTAATCGCTGTTGGCGTCCAGGGGTTCTCCAGTGTCGTATACGTCTTGTATCCGGTCTCATACCAAAACGAGACTCATCAGAAAAGCACACGAAACGCCATTGTTCTTCTGCCCAATTTCTGTGTTCAAGAGCCCATTGATATCGAATCCTACGATTGTGCATTGCTATAGGTGGTACCCGTAGCGGTCTTCGGGAATGAAGGTTCACTTCATGCAAGCGGTTTCTGACTGTTTGGTCGCTAATTAAGTTCCCTGAAGAGTGATGAAGCCTCACGGCTAACATCATGGCGGTTATTGTTGGAGCTCTTCGAGTTAAGATTTGAATGTATCGGTCTTGTCTCCGTGTGGTGCAGCGATACCGTCCTCCATGGCGCTCAGCCACGGTACCAGTGCTTCGGTAACGTGTCCAAAGTCGACTGATAACACTCTGACTTGTATTCAGAGCTACAGCCACAGTACGTTGCCGGGAACCAGCTTCTATCATTCCCACGGCTCTGAGCATTTCTTCCCTGCTTAAATGACGTCGCCGCTCCATAATAACGTTGGTTTTAATCAGTAGTAGGGAAACAGTAGCACTAATAATGTCTTCAATGCGTTGTATGTTTTTATAGGGAAAATATTGACAGCTGATTTTCATCTTTTACTCGAATTTGATTCACAGTTCCTGATTCAAATTATGAAATGCACCAAAAAGGATCCATATAAATTTATAAAATCATAAATTTATTACAAAGCCACATCTCAATCTCAAGAAATCCGCATAAAAATGCTTGATCCCTAGACACTTTTGATGTGTGTAGTTGAGCAAACGTCGTCTAAAACTATTCCAAATTTCAAGTTGATAGCATTAGTAGTTCTTGAGATATCCAGCTGTGACAGACTGAGTCTCACCATAAGGGTTCCGTTTTACCATTTTGGTCATGTTCGTGAACGGGCGCCGTCGGTTGAGACTGGTCATCTCTTAACTGCCAAGGCTTATTTTTAATCTTATGTCTTGAATTGTTTCTTCATTTCTGTCTTTTTTACATTGTTCTCACATATAGAAGCAACAAGAATAATGTACCCAGGATTTTGTAAAATCTTGATTTAAAAGAGTGTCCATGGAGTTTCTTGCCCGTTCTTCTCCATAGAGATCTACGCTTTGGAATGGGCAACTAGCTTCAACTTTCTGACTAACTGACAGACTATTTAATTTTGACAATTCAAAAGTGCCTGTACAAGGTTTAATTGAAATAAATGATTTGAGTTTGAGTACGGAACCCTAAAAAGTCACGTAATCTGGTTTTCGAGTTCTATAAAAGCATGTAACGGGACAAACAAGTATAAAGTTGCGTTGTATAATAATATATTACACACATAACGGGGATCCTGGCTACAGCCACACGGTGCGATCTTCAACGTTAGGTAAGCAACGCTTGTCGAAATCGGTCCGTAGATGGGTGACCATATCCATAACATACCGAGACCCCTCCTGAGGAGCAATTCACGTAATTTTAAGAACGTTCACAGTCTGATCTCAGTCTCAATCTGTCAAAAATACCTCTAATTTTCCAACATTTTTGACAAGTTTTTGACATTGATGACAGTCGCTGAGATGAGATTGCGACTAGATTTTGAACGTTGGTCCCGGCTGTCATACGTTGATCTTTGACAGTCGTTACGGGTCGTCAGAAACCCGAAAGTCTGACAACCAGTCTTACCAAGGGGTATCGCATTACTCAGTAGGTAACTGGATTGTGAAGGTCAGATAGACAGTCGCTCCATGTAAAATACTGGTATTCAGCTGCATCCGGTTAGACTGGAAGCCGACCCCAACATAGTTGGGAAAAGGCAGGCAGATGATGAGGAAGTTGGAAATGAGTTTTCCGTTTGAATCATCAATTTGATTAATTATTTCACCTCAAACCACGGCTGTGTGTGTGTGTGTGTGTGGGGGTGTGTGTGTGATTCGATTGCTCATTATGAAGGTGCTGACATTAACTACAAGA
Source organism: Oligia strigilis (assembly GCA_951800025.1). Taxonomy (NCBI): domain Eukaryota; kingdom Metazoa; phylum Arthropoda; class Insecta; order Lepidoptera; family Noctuidae; genus Oligia; species Oligia strigilis. Next base: position 4,438,397 of record OX637569.1, read on the forward strand.
TTCTGCGGTTTGGTTCAATTAATTTAGGTAAGTGATTGGTTTAGTCACGACTTTTCATTTAACCTTGCTTTAATAGGGAAACTGTTTTTATACAGTATGGAAACCGCTTATAGGCATAAATTATACCACTTATGTACTTTTTATCGCCTTTTCTGATGATATACAAAAAATGGAATTATTCCGATCTCAGATCGGAAAAAAAGTTTGATCAGCCGGTCGATTCTGTAAAAATCTCACCGTGAAAACTTAGGTGAAATGAGTTTGTTTTTGCTAGGAATTGACACCATTGACAGCTCACTCCACGCTCACTTCACCCTAGTTTTCACGGTGAGATTTTTACGGAATAGCACCGCTGGACCCCTGTTAGTAGCAACGACCAGATGACAGTTCGAACTTTATTCACCTTTTTATTTGGTCCCATAGTAAAAGTTGTTCATAGTGATGAGTACAATTACCTCTTAAGAGGTTGTTAATGTTGTTAAGTTAACCTATCGATCCCGTGGGAATATCGGGATAAAAACTATCTCTAAGTATACCAAATTTCATCTAAATCGGTTCAGCGGTTTAAGCGCGAAGAGGTATCAGACAGACAGACACACTTTCGCATTTATAATATTTTATAGTATGGATGTTTTATTTTTACACATAGGTATTGGTAATAGATAGTTTTCATTTAGGATTTTTAATTATAATTAACAATTGAAAGCAGTGGTGGCCCAGTGCTATCGGCCGCGACTTACGAGTTGTAGGTCGTAGGTTCGAACCCAGACAGGCGCTTTACTTTGTGTAAATTATTTCATCACCACTGCTCTCAAAACGGTGAAGGAAAACATCGTGAGGAAACCGATATATCCTACTACCCCCTACCTAACCAAACATTTTAAGACATATGACATCTACCAACCCGCACTGGGCCCGCGTGGTGGATTACGACCCACTCCCTCTCACAGAGAGGAGGCCTGTGTCCCAGCAGTGGGAACATTATAGGCTGATTATGATGAATTTTTTAATGTTTAATTTTATTGCTGTGTGGCCCTTACGGGTGTATAATTTTTTAGAGAATTAATGGCGTCCTTATCGCCAGACCGACGAAAAAACGGAGGAGGTTCTCAAGTCAACGCGTATAGTTAATTATATATTTTTTTTTAATGTATTTGCGTAGGTAAGACTTTTAATAAACGGTTCGGGGCTTTCGGCTAAGCCGGGTTTGGGCAAAAAGGTAGTAGTAATTTATTGGTCAGCGAGATTACTTTATTGATAAGCTGAAGCTGGCCCAACGACAGTATACAATGCAGGCTGCAAAAAAAAAAAATTAAAACAATTAAATTTAATAATTTAACTCCAATCTCTTTGGAACGTATATGTTTGAGCCGTTTGGGGTTGAAACTCTAGGGCCATGGGGCCCGAGTGCCCACGTGGTATTTCGAGACATCGCCAAGCGGTTGGTCGACTCTTCACGTGACCAGAGGGCTGGCCTATTTTTTGGCCAAAGAATCAGCATTGCCATACAACGTGGCAATGCTGCCAGTATTTTGGGCACGTTTCCTGTTGACAGCGATGCGGATGAATTTTTTGATGCCCTTTGATTCTTTCCTTTCCATTTTATATACTTGTACATATTCTTATTATTATTTTAATACTGTACATAAAGTAAGAAAAAAATAATGTAATTAATTAATTTTAATTAATTAATTTTATTAATTAATTTAATTTAATTATTTTTAATTTAATTAATTAAATTTAATTATTTAAGTATCTATTTATTTATTTAGGTATTTACAATGATATTTTTTTATTAGAATATCATTGGGTACCTATTAAAACTTTATGTACAAGTAAAAAAAATACCGTAAAAAGGCGGACTTTACTGGGAAGCCCCAGCCGCAAAATTCAAATTTTCTTACGTTTTTGCAATTTGCATGTCAGTGTCAGGTGCTATGTTCAACAAAATAAGTAAGTGTTTACATTTTACAGAATTATAATCATTCAAATCATATAAAACTAAAAACCTACAACCCTCTAAGTTCATAGAACCTACTGATTGATATTATAGTCATTGTAATAAAAATAAAATAATGTTAATAAAAAGTAAAGGATTTATGTACAAAAAATGTTTTTTTTTCCGCATTTTATGCTTTGTGGTACGGGCATTGACATATATATTACTAGCGTAAATCATTGGGTACGGGACCCTTCGTATTCGAGTCCGACTCACACTTGGCCGTTTGTATTATGTAGTTACTTAATCTGCGTTCGCGATTTATTTGCAAAAAATGTAAACAAATATGAATTAATGGAAAAATAACTTTAAATCCTATGAAATTAAGTTCAGTTTACGCTACTACTTCAAACATTTTTATAACTTTTTCAATAGTGCTCTGAAAACAACTTAACTGTCATTTAAATAAAGTTGATATTTGTTTAACTTGAAATAGGGTAGGGGTGTGCCGTGTGCACTTTTACTGTAGATATTTAATTCATATAATTAAACAAGCATCACTCAAAATTGACTAACAGACAATTTTGTCTGTCTCTCTAATTTTAAGTACAGATGCCAGCACATGAAGCTACCCGAAACTGTCAAATTTTCCCAATCAACTTTGAACCTTATGCTTTAGCGATAAAGTTGAAAATCTGTTGAGGAAATTTGACAGATTGTAGTAGCTTGATGTGCTGGCGACTGTACCTCCTACTTTGATTTACGGAACCTAAATAATCGTACATATACGTATTATAGATAAGTATGTACAGTCAACAAAGGAGTTAAGTATACAGGAGCGTCGGATATAGTTGAAGTTTACTAAGAAACCGATGGATGTTCTGGACTGAAATTTAATTTAATAAATGAGCTGTTTGTTTTCTATTAATAAACTAAAATTTTATTCGAGAATATCCATCGGTTTCTTAGTAAACTTCAACAATATCCGACGCCCCTGTATACTTAACTCCTTTGTTGACTGTACATAATGACTAAAAAATTTAGGTCAGACGGCACATCAAACTAGGTACTACAATCTGTCAAATTTCTTTAATAGATTTTCAACTTTATTGCTAAAACATAAGGTGCAAGGTTGATTGGGAAAATTTTACAGTTTCAGGTAGCTTTATGTGCTGGCGTCACACATAAATGAAAATCTAAAACATGACAATATGTACCTAAACAAAGCTAAATAAAACCTAAATAATAAAGTAATATTCGTGGAGAATAAACGTAGATTTATTCATCGATACGGAGAAGAATGGATTCTTCTCCGTATCGATGAATAAATAAATAAGTACATAAATAACTTTATCGTAGATCTGTACCTTGTGGTAAAGTTATTAAAGTATTTGTTATAAAAAAATGAAGGTAGTTTCCTAAACAAATCAAACGTAATCAGTGTTACACGTTAACAAAATACTACAAAAACAAAAAACGGACAATTATCCAATAAAAAAACTCAGTAAAATTCCCACAATTAGGTAGGTACCTACCTTACGGCACGCAAACTGATTTAATGATAGACGATTAAATGTCTATCAGGTGCACCACTTAGCAATCACTTTATAAAAAAAACAATAGATTTTCCGTCCATAAAATTCAACCACAAACAAGCATTAAAAAAATTAAAACCTCAAGAAAAAAATTAACACAACTTTTTGGGAATTTAAAAAAAGAACACTTTGAAATGTCAAATTCTAAAATTCCAGTTCGATTCCTTTTGCTTGTTTTGTTTTTGGTTACACTTTTAATTTTTTGATGCGATTCTGCAAATGTTTTTTGTTTTAGTTTAAAATGTTTTGGTGTTTCTCGATAAACACAAGATGTCCGCTTTAATGCTAAACTACGTCTGAACTAAACTTGTATTGAGACGCACACGGTCAGTCGGCGTTAGGGTTGGTGACTAAGAAATTTTTATATACCCAGTTATCCTTATTATTTTGCCTTTTATTGACCACTAAAACCACATAAAAGTCACCAAGCTTGGCAGCATACAGGGGGCCTAAAAAGGCCACTTTGGCAGAATCGTAAAAGGGTAACATTATGAATCATAATAATTATGGCGAAGACAGTCCGTGTTTTTCTTTTTTTCGTTGCACTACGTAGGTATAATCAAAGAGATTGGGATTGGATTGATTGGTATTTTAGCACAGACAAAAAAATAACTGAAAAATCCTTCACAATCTTCAGTACATTGTTTTAGTTTTTATTTTTCTAGCATGTTAGTTTTGACAATACATTTTCTTCGTTTCGGTCATTCCTAGTCCGAATAAGAAAGAACTTTTTCAGTCCAGAAAAAAAAATGGAAACTTTTAACAAACAATAATATCTAGTTTCTATCTCTTATCTATAATGAAACAGTTGGAAATAAATAACTGCTGCTAAAATCAGTTAGATAAATCTATATCTATACCTACAATTATTAACAAAGTTGAATAGTTTTTTGTTTGAACTCTCTAATCTCTGGAGCTACCAAAAAAAAAAAAAAAAATTGGGGTGGGCCGTGCTGGCTGTGTCATGGACACGGCCGTGTTGTACGTGAATACGTTTACAAAACGGGGTTGATCCGCTCGGCTGCATTCTTTCTTTTACGTTCCTAGTACTGCCTGACTCGGCCATTTAGTGTTTTATTGGTATCATTCGATTGCTCTTGAGAAGCCCTTTCCAACCTTATACGATCTCTGTATTTGGATTTGGCTTTTTGACGCATACATGGCTTTTTGATAGAAAAAAAAAAAACTTTAATGTTTTGTGTAATATAATCGATAGATTTTGACGAGAGCTGATGATTGAAACTTAAACAAACTGCGTAGCTTTTCCGAGCCAAAAGGTATTATACTAAGTGGAAATTTCAATACGTAGAAAACAAACATTGTGTTATGAATAAATAACTTAAGTCTGCCAACCCTACCAAACTGGGTGTCGTTAATGACAAGTTAGCGGAGGCGCAGGCATGCGCTGTGCCTACGTCAGAGATTTAGCAATGGTCCAATTTGCAAGATGCAGCGTCAATTTCGAGTGATCGTGAGCTTGAAGACCAGCCGTTGCACTATTACCGTATACACCTATGTTTACCCGACTGCGCCAGAAGGAGGGTTATGTTTTTCGAGTGTATGTATGTATGTGTGTATATTTCTTTGGCACCCTTTGTAGCCTAAACGGGTTGATCGATTTCAGCTTGAGAGGTGCGTTTCAAATGGGCTTGTTTTTAGCTTTTCCGTTTTTTTTTAACTTATGTTTTTTACCGCAGTCGGGTTTTTTTATTTTTTTTTTTTACGAATATGTACCATCATCGGTCGGAACGGTAAAGTGTTTATGGGCTTTTGCGAAAACTCTACCTTCCTGGGAAGACGCTGGTTGGGTATGTTTTGTGAGGCTCATCTACAAAACGCGGCGTGTGCGCCTTAAGTCTCTTCAAACTTATGTTTCAAATTAATAATTATTATTTCATGTCAAACAAATATCAACTTTATTCAATAATAATTAAGTTGATTTCAGAGTGACTAACACTATTGAAACAGTTATAAAAATGTTTGAAGTTGTAGCGTAAACTAAACTTTATATTTTTCCAAAAAACTCATATTTTGTTTACATTTTTGGCAAATAAATCGCGAATGCAGATTACATTCGCTTTTGAAGAAAAGCCAGGTACAGGCGCCAGCACATCAAGCTACTACAATCTGTCAAATTTCTTTTAATAGATTTTCAACTTTATCGCCAAAGCATAAGGTTCAAAGTTGATTGGGAAAATTTGACAGTTTCGGGTAGCTTGATGTGCTGGCGACTGTACAGTCACGAGCACTAATATGTCAACACTTGGCAACTTTAAATTGCAATTTTTTCACGAAATAACGAATGCAACGTTGAAATACGACACTTACATAAACCTATGGGTTCGAAAATACTATGTTCCTAATAATATAAAATTTCATTCAAAAATAAAGGAGAAAATCGCTTTTGAATAAAGCCAAGTGTATACATACTTTTGCTCGTGACTGTACAGACGCCAGCACATCAAGCTACTACAATCTGTCAAATTTCTTTTAATAGATTTTCAACTTTATCGCCAAAGCATAAGGTTCAAAGTTGATTGGGAAAATTTGACAGTTTTGGGTAGCTTGATGTGCTGGCGTCTGTACATATTATAGTTTAGTTAAAACCTATTTCTCTTATAAAAGTTGTCCACCATGATGCTAAGGTAATTTTTTTTTTTATCAAAACGAGTCTTTTCCATTCAGCTAGGCTTTGTATGTCATACTTAATTTTGGTACGGTTGCCTACGAATACCATCTACAGGATTATTGGTAAAACATTAACAACCTCTTAAGAGGTCATTGTACTCATCATGATGAACAACTTTTACTATGGGACCAAATATGAAATCGCGAAAATAAAATCAGCTGTTCCCTACATTTTGCCGAGTTATACGAACATGAATGTAGGGAACAGCTGATTTTTATTTCGAGAGCAGTGGTGGCCAAGTGGTGACGGCCGCGACTTACGAGTTGTAGGTCGTAGGTTCGAACCCAGACAGGCGCTTTACTTCGTGTAAATTATATCATCACCACTGCTCTCAAAACGGTGAAGGAAAACATCGTGAAGAAACCGGCATGTCCTAGAACCAAAAATTCGAATACATGTGACATCTGCCAATCCGCACTGGGCCCGCGTGGTGGAGTACGGCCCACTCCCTCTCACAGAGAGGAGGCCTGTGTCCCAGCAGTGGGAACATTATAGGCTGATTATGTAATCCCTTCAGGTCCCTTTTTGGTCAACCACTCACAAATACATAGGTACGATAAATCATTCATGACTAATCGTCTTCCTTAACCAATTACTGCGTCATGATCACAAAAACCCGGGGGTATCCGTTATTTCCCGGTTTCTTAGAAGAATAGATAAAAATGTACTTATTACTTTGTTATTTGACGCCACGTAACATACGGGATACGGACAGGAAGAGGATGACTAACTAACCTTTTGAACGCCAGAGCATAAACGCACGCGCGTGCCCTCCACCCCAAGCCATATAATGATTTAATTGTTTATTTCGTGATAAAGTGCACCGCATTTTTTGTCACATATTTATGTCGCTCGTAATAGGATAGGCGACACACGACTGGCGTACAGGGCACGCGCTTGCTTGTCACGTATATGTGACAATGGCGTTCAAAGGGTTAAGATGACGTATGAGCGTCAAATTATTGAAGTGAGAACTTCACGAGAGATGGGAAAAAAACCATTGAACTCGCGACACTTTTACTGTAAGTGTGTTTTGTTTATAAGACGACTAGCTTCGGCCCGCAGTTTCGCCCGCGAGGTATGTCGATAAAAAACTGGCCAAGTGCAAGCCGGACTCGCACACGAAGGGTTCCGTACCACAAGGCAAAAACGCCGAAAAAAACACAGTTTGTTGTATGGAAATAAAACAGAATAAAATAAATATTTAAAGGGGGTTTCCCCTTTAAATATTTATTTTATTCTGTTTTTAGTATTTGTTGTCGTAGTAGCGGCAACCAAAATACATCATCTGTGAAAATTCGCGCACAACAAAACACGCGCGGTGTCGCTTACGGTAACAGTGGCGCGACTTCAATCAGCAATGGTTTCCCCGTATCAAAATTGCCCAACGCGGATAAAGAAGTTTTTACTTCAAAAATAAAAAATACATAAATACCTAATTTAATACAAATAACAACAAAAGCCAGGAAGCACATAGTTTGTACCACACACTTGTTATAAGTACAAGTAGGTACCTATAACCGCAATTATAATATAACAATCTTAAAGGTCCTGGTGACCGGAATTTTATAAAAACTTAATACAAAGAAACGTTGGAATGTGTCTTAAGTAGTCTATTGTTTTATTATGATCAACCTTTCGTATAGACTATTCGTATAAACCAGTGTTTTTCAAAGTGTGTGTCGCGCCCCCGGGAGGTCGCCAAGCCTCTTCAAGAGGGTCGCTGTTATTAGCTCATCGATATAAAACCATACAGGCGCTCGTGGCTAAATAATAACAGTCGCACAGGTCGATCGATCAGGTTAAGCTACGCTTGCCGCGGTTGGTCTGTGGATGGGTGATCATCTTTACATACCGAGACCCCTCCGTGCCTCGGAAAGCACGTTAAGCCGTTGGTCCCGGCTGTCATTCGTGGATCTTTGACAGTCGTTACGGGTAGTGAAAAGCCCGAAAGTCTGACAACCAGTCTTATCAAGGGGTATCGTATTACCCAGTAACTGGGTTGTGGAGGTGGAGAGATACAAGTATGCAGTTGCGTTTGCGAGTTTAACGAAGTCATGGGTCCGTTCCGCTCGCGGTGGAAACCGGGCTTTATTACAGGCGTATGTATGAGACATTTTAGTGTTGTCTCTGGGATGGCAACGCATCTGCGATACCACTGGTATAGTTGCAGATGTCCATGTATCGCAGTGACCACTTACGATCAGATGGGCCATTGAGTCTATTACCAGTCATATTTCTAAGAAATTCATAAGTAGTTAGGTACTTATTTATACATAATGATGTCTTACCATATCAGGTTATTGTATCTTATGTAAAATCAGTTATCTAATTGTGTTTATAAATTGCGGTTTTATTATTATAAAATTATAGCCGGCGGGCAAAGCGAAGTTCATCTTTTTTAATAAAGCGCCATCTATGACATATTGTTAGCGTTATTCATAGTAGTTATATTTGTTGAAAATAGATAGCGCTTTTTTATTTTCTTTTTTTTAGAAGGGCAGTGTGACTTAGTACTAACAGCCGCACAGGTTGATCGATCAGGTACGCTTACCGCGGTTGGTCTGTAGATGGGTGACCATATCTTTACATACCGAGACGGCCCTCCGAGCCTTAGCAATCACGTTAAGCCGTTGGTCCCAGAGCTGTCATTCGTAGATCTTTGACAGTCGTTACTGGTACGGGTCAGGAGCACGAAAGACAAATTGCTAGGCAGATGATGGCAGATGACGCTTTTTACACTTTGAAGTTGAATCAAGTTTATTCACGAAAAATACAGAGTACTCTCATAGTCCGATGACACGACCGGGGAGAGTTCAGGCGCAGGACCAACGGCTTTCCGTGCTTTCCGAGGCACGGGGGCATCACACCGCCAACTTCCAAACTTCGGTCTGTTACTAAGAAATTCCACCGCTCGAGGGCTCTTGGCGCCGCTCGTGCCTCGCGGAATCCGCCCACGCGTTTCAAGGAAATGCGCTCCGCCGCGCCTCCAGCGATGTGCGCTGGGCCTTAGTAGTCACCCCCTTTCTACGCTTATCATCTTTCTCACAATCCTTCCATCGATTCTTAAGGTCTTTCCCTGCCTACACTTATAGCCTTAGAGGTATGAGGAACAGGGTGTAAAGTTCAATAATCCTCCATAGAAAAGGGAGGATCACAGAGTACTTTGATAAGACTAGTAAGGGAGGATCCTCCGACCAGACGGGTGTCGTGTCTGGCGGGCAACTGCCTGATGATTCATGTCGGGCCGTTGTATATATATTATGCCAGTTGCGCGGTAAACTCTGCTTACGAGATGCAGGATATTGCGTGACGTCCGTATGACGCGTGGCATTGTAGATACCGCTAAATAGCCATCCACATTCACTCGGAGAACTTTCATCATGACGCCACATTTGACGTATACAGGGTTATTGGTAAAACATTAACAACCTCTTAAGAGGTCATGGTACTCATCATTATGAACAACTTTTACTATGGAACCAAACCTGAAATCGCGAAAATAATCAGCTGTTCCCTACATTTATGTTCGTATAACTCGTCAAAATGTAGGGAACAGCTGATTTTTTTTTGGCGTTCATCACGTTTTCATTCTGCATTCTTCGCTGTTAACTATCAAATCGTTCCTCCCACCATCCATTCGTCTTCTCTTTGGCCTTCCTCTCCCTCTCCATCCATCAACATTTATATTCATCACTCGAGTTTCCTTCCTCCTCACCACACGCCCATACCAAGCCAAACGATTATCAAATTCCCGGCTAATTGGGATTTTTTTTGTAAAGATCCCAGCACATCAAGCTACCCGGAACTGTCAAATTTTCCTAATCAACTTTAAACCTTATGATTTAGCGATAAAGTTGAAAATCTATTAAAGAAATTTGACAGATTGTAGTAGCTCGATGCGGACCAGTATAGAGGCGCGGAACACAATTATTCAGCACAAAAAAATATTGCCATATTAACCGGGAGTTTAATACTTTACCTGGAAATCTACAGGGTTATTTTTCAATTATGTGAAAAATGAAAGTCTCGTATAAATAAAACTCTATATTAATATAATATAATAATTGTGTCGGTATAATCTGTGCTTGCACGCGCCCATAGTGTTGCCTCGCTCGCTCATGGCTTCAGGCGCTTGTAGTTCGCGAGGTGGCTGTTGAGATGCTGCGCCAGCTGATCTGCTCGCGCGAATGACGCCTGGAAAGAGAGGAGATAATAAGAGAGACTTGCCCCGTGTGTGGTCATATTTTTTTTGTTAAATTCGTGGATCCATACTAGTATAATAAATGGGA
>OX637569.1:4449111-4651352 GCA_951800025.1 Oligia strigilis
CCATCCTTTCCTATCTTATGGTCTTTCCAGAGGTATTGGAATAGTTTTCCTCTTATCTTCGGGGATGTCAGCAGTCTGTTTATGCTGGAGACTCTTCGTCGAATTGGTTTGATCTTGCAGCGGGCGTCCCTCAAGGCGGTATATTATCTCCTCTTTTATTCTCCATTTTTATTAACCTCATTACCACCGAGCTTCGGACTGCGTATCATCTTTATGCTGACGACTTGCAGCTTACCATCAAATTGTGAACAAACCTGTACTTATCGACAGGGTTCATCATCTTTCCAATTTTATCACCCGTAAAATTGCGAACCATTCCTGATTTGTCGGTCTTGGCTGTAGCCGAATTGGTCGCAGTAACTAAGCCAGAGCACCTCGACCAAAAGGGCGCGAGCCGAGCGAACGAAGCGAGCGGTGCCGCAGCAGCGGACGGGGAGCGCTACCACAAAATACAGAGAGTACAGAAGGCAATCTACATACAAAGTGCGTTCGAGCAACGCACACATAGACACCGCTCACGGACACGTTATCTCGGACGGGTTGGGAGAAATGCGAGCGCGAGTGTCATCCGCTTGAGACGCGTCTGTGAAGTGCAAAAATGGAGCAACAAAAAAATAGCTACCTAAGCTCGACTCATTTATTAGTTTCCTATTTTGAATCAGTATAAACGAAGTAACTTTTTTGTAAGGTAAATTCACGCCACCTACGTATGTTGAAAACATGATTTTTTGTTTGTGTAAATAGGATAATCCGTTTTGAAGTCACTAGGGATTTTCGATAGTGTAAATTGACAAGTGTAAAATTTTATATGTTTTTGTTCTGTAAACTTTTTGTATTGTAATACTATGCTTATTGTTTTGTTTTAATATTGTAGAATAAGCACAACAATAAATCAAACAACTAGTTACGAGTGCCACTACCACGATAGTTTTTTGTGCATAAGCCAAAGTTGACAACCATAGAGCGACCGCCGAGCGTAGGTATGAAAAGTGAATTACATACATGTGATTGCCTTCTGTACTCTCTGTATTGTGTTCAATTATAAACGTATTGTTGGAGTTCACAACTTTTCGATAGTTTAAAATCTCGCGAGATACGATTACAAACTAACTACAATTCTTTTTACGTTTTTTGCAATTTGCTGGTCAGTATTAAGTTGTACGTTGATTAAAATATGATTCGCGACCGTAACAAATACGTATTTACAGAATTATAATCATTAAAGTCATCAACACAACTCTCTAAGACCAAGTAATCCTACTGAATGACTATTTTACGAAATCTTGACAAGTTGTATTACTGATTCTAATGATTATAATTCTGTAAATACATATTTTTTACGGCCGCGAATCATATTTTAATCAAGGTACAACTTAATACTGACCAGCAAATTGCAAGTTCGCGGGCTACCTTAGCGGTTCCCCCATAACTTGCAAGATTTCATTAAATCATAATCTTACATCGGATTTTGCACTTTTTATTTTTATCTTTTTTTTGTTTTTATCTGATGTACAACTATGTATCTGACTATCTGGTGTATTGTGTGTCTTTTAGTCTGTGCTAAATAAATGTATTTTCTTCCTTTTCTTCTTTCATTACAGAACCGGGACAGGTGAAACTAAATAAAAGCTTGTAAATCACACTAATATTATAAAGGCGAAAGTTTGTGAGTGTGTGTGTTTATATGTTTGTTACTTCTTCACGCTCAAACGGCTGGACCAATTTTGCTAAAATTTGGTATTGGAGGTAGCTGACACCCTGGATTAACATATACTTTTTATCCCGATATTCCCACGGGATCGACATTTCCGCGGGCGAAACCGCGGGGCGCAGCTAGTAAACTATATTCTTACCAGCACGTTCGTCTGCAGTGTGTGTACGATCATGCGCAGCTAACTCTGCGTCGTCTTCGAAGCATTTCCGGCACACTTCACATCGGACCGTCATGGCGCCGCGATGTGCCTCCGCTCTGTGGAAGACGGGAGATTGATTGAATGAGGATTTGAGAAAAAAAAAACAGTTTTTCATGCGTAATATTTTTTAGGGTTCCGTACCCAAAGGGTAAAAACGGGACCCTATTACTAAGATTTCGCTGTCTGTCCATCCGTCCGTCTGTCTGTCACCAGGCTGTATCTCAAGAACAAATACTAAAAACAAAATAAAAATTTAAGGGGGGCTCCCATACAACAAACGTGTTTTTTTTCGGTGTTTTTGCCTTGTCCGACTCGCACTTGGCCAGTTTTTTTTTAATAAGTATTTAATTTGCAATACACGTTTTAGAATTTTTCCGTTTCAGCGTCACAGTACTCACTTGTGTTCCCATAGTTTCTCGCGCCTATTGAACGTTTCACTGCAGCAGTCGCACTCGTACCGGTCCGAGGAGCGCGCGCGCGACCGCTGGTTGCCACCAGTGCCGCGGTTCTGATGGACGCGGCGGTGGATTCTGAACGAAAAAAAACACGCTTTTATAAATGCACGTATCAGAAATCCAAAACAGCTATGATACGATTTTCCATCATAAAGTTCCAGTTCATATCTTCCGGCTCCATCATCAGATCAGTTCGACAGTACCATATTATTGTATTGTCATCAGAACTACATACAGCTGCCAATTTTTATTACGCTACGACCCTTGGAAGATGGTTAAATTAGTTACCTTAGATTCCATTACATAGTTAGTTACATACAGGTCGACCTAATAAAAGCGTGTTAAATAATTATGCCAATTTTACAGCAATATCTACTGTCTACTTTAAAAAAAACATTATGGTCTACTACTGAGAAGACGACGGTCTACTACTGAGAAGACGGCGGTCTACTACTGAAAAGACCTTCGTCTTTTTGGTATTCTAATAGAACAAACATACTCACTTTAACGTCACTCTCGTAGAATACCATTTGGAACAGATATGACATTGGAAGCTCTTATCAGCGGACTCGTTCTCCGACTCGCTGATCTCATCGTGCGATGCCGGAGCTGCCGGATCCGCGGCGCGTTCCGGATCCGAGTCGGACCCGCTGTCGGAAGCCGGCCCGCTGTACGACCAAGCGCCGAACGACCTGTGGACGTGACGACGATCAGTTTTGACGGGGTAAGGACGTGGGTTCAAGTGGTTCCGTCGTTGCGTATCACGAGTGCGCGTCATATGACTTTTATGTCGCTGACTAAGGGTCTAAACAGACGGACTGCATTTGAATGCGTGACAGCTGCAACATCGCAGTTTGGATGTAGTTGACACAACTTTGACGGCACGGTTGGCGCAGTGGTTAAGCGATTGACTGCTGCGCTGCGTGTCGCGGGTTCGATTCCCGCACGGAACAAATATTTGTATGACCTACAAGTAGTTGTTCCGGGTCTGGCTGTTTGTGTATGTGAGATTAAATGTTTGTAAACGCACCCACGATACAGGAGAAATTCCTAGTGAGGGGCAACGTTTTGTAAAAGAAAAAAATAAAACTAGGTTTCGAAGCGGTTAAGTCAACTGCATCCGAACTGCGATGTTGCAGCTGAAATGCAGTCCGTCTGTCTAGTCCCTTAAGGTTGACATTACTATTAAGGTGGGCGCCCTTTTTTTTTTTTTTTTTTTTTGCTGAGAAATGACGTTACGCATCTCCGCTCGTCGGGGGAAGAGACGGAGTATGTGGGACTCCCTGCCAGGGTGGCAGTATACCCACTAAAACTCAGCGGTGTTCCCTCATCGCCTTGATCGGGAGGTCATGGGAATCCGGCTCAGCCTTTGCATCCACAACCCCCCCGGCGCATGCCCGCCTCTAGGCGGGCCCTGCATGTCCCCCCGTCTGGGGGGCTACAGGAATGGCCGGGAACACCTGGCCATTCCCGTCCGGCACTGATGGAAGTCTGTGCAATACAGGCGAGGGTGCCCCCGCACCCGTCGCCTGCTGGCTTCCACCTGGGAGGAGTCGGAGATGACCGTCATACTGACGTCTTCTTCGTCCCCTCCTCCGCCTTCGGAGCGGCGCCGCGAGAGGGTCTTCCTCCCGCACGCGCTCCGCCGCCAAGGTGGGCGCCCATGAGCAACTTAGTTGCCCAGCAACTTTTTTGTCTCTGTCACTGTCTCCTCGCCGAGATTTGGACGATAAAAGGAAAAGAAAGCGATGCGCACACGGGAGCGACAGCAACCCGGCGTTTTCGTAAAATTTTACCGCATTCATCAACTGACTGGCCGGCAGTGTAGGGCGTAGTCAACTACAATTTTGTAATCTGGTTACTGATTACGATTAAAAGTAGTTAACTACATGTAGTTACGATTAAAAGTAGTTAACTACATGTAGTTACGATTAAAAGTAGTTAACTACATGTAGTTATGATTACATGTAACTTAACTACAATAATCAAACTACATTAAGTAGTTGTTAATTTGATTGCTGCAATCTAGTAGTTACTGATTACTTAAGTTTTATGAACTTATATTTTGCAATTAAATAAACATGTAATGTGTAGTAATATATGTTTTGGAATATGGCTGCATAAAGAAAAAACAGTTTATTGCACATACCTATGTTTATTTTCATGAATAATCAAATGCAAGGATTAGTCGTAGATATTATGTACCTATGCTTATCAGATCTTAATTACTTTTTATTGACATGTAATCAAAAAAACTGGCCAAGTGCGAGTCTGAGTCGCACGTTTTTTTTTCTTTTTGCTCGGCTCCTAAAAGTCATAGCGTGATGTTAAATAGCATACATACAGTGTGAGTCTTCATAATGTGCACATATCGAAATGAGGGAAACTAAGCTTAATTTTATCGACGGAAAAAATATTTTAAAAAATCTAAAAAAAAAAATTATGTAGCATTTTTAAAATTCTTTTTCGCTGCTGTGACCCCTGTGTAAACAATCGCCCCTCAATTGAGAATTATGGTTTTTTTTTTAACAAAAATCTGATATTTTTTCATCAATTTTTACAATAATTGTAAAATTACTCAATAAAAGCCCCGATTACCTACCCTTTTTGATTACTTTAAATTATTCTCCATCGTATCAGATTTCTAAACGTAAAAATACCATGTTTATAACTCAATCACAACATTTCCTATCAACGGTTAAAGAAAGGCCTTGCAATCACCATACTTTAGCAGGTCCTTTAAATATTTTTTCCGTCGATAAAATTAAGCTATGTTTCCCTCATTTCGTTATGTGCACATTATGAAGACTCACACTGTATAGCCTTCCGCAAGAATTGGGCTATCAAATACAAAAAGATTTTTTCAAATCCGACTGGTAGTTCCAGAGATTACCCCCTACATACAAACTTACATACATTACCTCTTTATAATATTAATAGAGATGTTATGTTAGTAAGCTCCTCACCTATCATCGTCATTAGTTCTATGGTTGACCACCGGCGGTGGCTCTTCAGTCTTGGGTTTCTCGTCGCCAGATTCTGACTCCGTATCTGAACTGTCTGATGAACTCGATGAGTCGGAGCTCGATGACGAACTGGTTCCGGAACTTGAACTGCCTGTGGGATTGATTGGTGAGTCAGGAAGTTCATTTTATACAGGATACAATTTTAACCAGGGCAGTTATTTCCTATGAACACTTAGCGATTCTTAACTTCGAAACCACATCAATTTCTTAGTGAATCACGACATCTGTTATTATGAGGAAATGCGCTCAGATATTTTTGTAAAAGCCTAAGTAAAAACCCATAATCCGAGGTTTGGCTCTCGCCTATTTCCTCCTCCAATATTGGACCAATTTCAAAGATATTTCATAAACTGAATAAGAAGGATATATATACTGTCCCTCGGTTTTTTTTTTTCATTAACAGTTGTGAAATTTGTACATTAGGCTTCTGTTGACAGCGTTTTAAATCGGTATTTTTTTAGGGTTCTAGTGCTTATAAAAATAATGTATCATCAAAAAGGAAAACATAGGGACCTACAAGTAGTTAATATTTATTATTCTGTAAAAAATCATTGCTTTATGGTCATTAACCAGAAAGAAAACAGGCGAGAGCGTTTCTATGGAGAAAAGACCACCCGCATTTCCTCTTAACGTGTTCTCTGTGACACAATGGCGTAGTTCGAACTGTCAAAACACATGTTGTCAGTACGGTTGACATTTCGATTCCTTGCCGTTAAAAGACACTATATTGACCAGCACACGTAGCATGAGCACCGATTTGTCCACGGAAGAGTAGACAAAGATGACCACAGACTACGAAAGAAGAGAAAGATGACGTTCCGTGTAGACAGTACGACGGCAGCAAAATAGAAAGTCAACTGCACTTTTTACGAAATTCACTCTTTTACATAATAATTCTTTGTTGCCATAGGATTTTTTTTGTTTTTGATTCTATACTTTGTGGCCGTCGAGTACAAAGTTTTCTACTGCATTTTGTAGTCTGTGGCGATTACAAAATCTCTTAGACAACTGTCAGTTGTCAATGTGATTTTTGACAGTTGGGATAGAAAACTTTCTTCTGAAATAGTCTACATATAAAAGGACCTAGACAAAGATCCTTTGAAACGAAAGACAAAATGACAGATTGTAGAAAGATTTCTAGGCGGTATGTCAAAAATTAAGAAAAGAAATGTCACTTTGTATAGAAAGCAATATGTCTTCTCTTCGTAGAGATAGACGTGTTCATGCTACGCGTGCTGGTTTACACGTGGTAAGATTACGTGGGGAATAATTAATTAACATACAGAGGCCCCTAGAGGTACGTTTTCAAACGAACTTTTATTTTTGTTTCTACCAAAGTGGGATGAAGATATAGTCGGTGCAATACAAGGTAGCAGTAGCGGTCATTCTCCTATCCATCATCTGCCTGCCTTGTCCCAACTATGTTGGGGTCAGCTTCCAGTCTAACCGGATGCAGCTGAATACCAGTATTTTACATGGAGCGACTGCCTGTTTGACCTCCACAACCCAGTTACTGGGTACTACGATACCCTTTGGTAAGACTGATTGTCAGACTTTCGGGCTTCTGACTACCCGTAACGGCTGTCAAATATCCACGAATGACAGAAGGGTACTTCTCTTCTTAGTCTGTGGCCGGGACCAACGGCTTAACGTGCTTTCCGAGGCACGGAGGGGTCACGGTATGTAAAGATGGTCACCCATCCACAGACCAACCGCGGCAAGCGTAGTTTAACCTCATCGATCGACCTGTACGGCTGTTATTATTTAGCCACGGGAGCTATCCATATACTAATATTATAAATGCGAAAGTGTATCAGTCTGTCTGTTACCTCTTCACGCTTAAACAGCTGTGAACCGATTGTGATGAAATTTGGTATAGAGACCGTTTGAGTCCCGGGAAAGGACATAGGATAGTTTTTAACCCGATACTACCACGGGAAAATTATGCGGGTGAAACCGCGGGGCGCTGCTAGTTCCTAATAATCTCTTCATAGAACCGAACAAACTATAACGTATGTATTAATTCTACCTTTTTTTTGCCGATGGGAAATCATTAAATGACCCCTCCCGCTCTGGGTGGAGCGGAAGGGAGTGTCTCTCCCACACAAAGGTGTAAAAAGTTAGCAGAGAACATTTTCGAAATGTCTTATTTAAAAAAAGATAACTGGAAATCTCTGTTTCTATGAAAAGTTTAAAATCGGTCTAATTTGGCTGTAACACTATTTTTTTTTCGAAAATGTTCTCTACTAACTTTTTAGACCTTTGTATCCTGCATGCGTATGAAGTTTCATTAAAATCGGTTCATTCATTTCGGAAAACAAGGGCTTGAAAGTTTGTATGAAATGACGTTCGGCGTAAACGCTCTAAAGGGAATTGCAACTCCTGTTATAAAAAAAAATCGCCGTGCATTTACAGAACTTTTTTCTTGGAAAACGGAACCATTGCTCACCAGATCCAGAACTACTGCTGTCGGAGTCGGAATTGGAACTATCTTCCAACTTCTCGACCCTCGTCTCCATTTCTTTAACCGAAGCACATCCTGTAACAATATTGATAATACTATATATAAAAATATATTTTTTTATTTAAACAGTAGGTACCAGCCGTAAACAGAGTAATCTATATACTCATGGTATCCGTGTCACCGAAAGGGCCAAATATTCCGGCAATCTTCATCATACTATCATTTTTACCCGACTGCGGCGAAGCCCAAAAGGAGGGTTATGTGTTTGACCTGTATGTATGTATGTATGTATGTATGTCCGTTTCTTTGTTCCTTCGTAACTTCTAAAAGAATGAACGGATTTGGATAAATTATACGTCTTTAGATTTGTCTTGGTAGCGCGAGTGTCACTGGCTACATTAAAATCAAAAACAAAGTAAAATGGCGGATTTAGGGTGCCATATTGTGGAGTTCGTATTTTTTTTTTCTTCTAATACCATCGAGTGACATATCAAAATTAAGGGTTTTAAACGGTGATTACAAAAATATATACAACTTATATGGTTAAAAGTAATTCGAAGTGACAAATCGTAAAAAACACGTTCAATAAAATAATTATTTCTCGTTCCCTGTTGAGTGACTTTACGGGTCAGCTAATAATTAATACATAAGTAAATCGTCTGCAAAATCATTCAAATTTGTAAACTAAAAAGCTGGAAATAAAAAACAAGTAATTAAAAAAACTAAAAAACCCGACTGCGGTAAAAAAAATTAGTTTAAAAAAAACTGAAAAGCTAAAAACAAGGCCATTTTAAATTAAATAAAAGTTGGAAGCAGGCGGGACCCATTAGAGTTTGAAAATATAATAAAAAAAATGGTATGGGTCCCGCCTGCTTCCATCTTTTATTTAATTTAAAATGGCCTTGTTTTTAGCTTTTCAGTTTTTTTTAAACTAATTTTTTTTACCGCAGTCGGGTTTTTTAGTTTTTTTAATTACTTGTTTTTTATTACAGCTTAGTACACTGCACCTTACCATTTTCACAGTTGCGCAAATGTACTATTATTGAATTATGCACGACAAAGATCTTATTTTCCGTTTAATCGCGGTGTAGTTTTTATTATTTCATTCATAAACGTCACACTTGTTGTGCACATTGATGTGCTTAGCCGACACGCAGTAAGGGACAGAAATATTCTTACTGTCTCTTTTCTTTGCAAGTGACGTTAATATATTTCTCTTTTTCTTGTGCGAATGAAAAATAAGATATGCAGCAGTCTATAGTTTACTCTGTCTACGGTACTAGCTGACCCAGCGAACTTCGTACCGCTTTGAATTATGTTCATTATAATATTATTTTTTTTCGTATCGTATTACCCAGTAACAGGGTTCTGGAGGTCAGATAGGCAGTCGCTCCATGTAAAATACTGGTATTCAGCTGCAACCGGTTAGACTGGAAGCCGACCCCTACATAGTTGGGAAAAGACTAGGCAGATGATGATGATGATAATATTATTTTTTTCGTCAATTTTTCCCTTTTTAGGGTTCTGTACCCAAAGGGTAAAAACGGGACCCTATTACTAAGACTCCAGTGTCCGTCTGTCTGTCACCAGGCTGTATCTCAAGAACCGCGATAGCTAGACAGTTGAAATTTTCACAAATTTTGTATTCCTGTTGCCGCTATAACAACAAATACTAAAAACAAAATAAAATAAATATTTAAGGGGGGCTCCCATACAACAAACGTGTTTTTTTCGGCGTTTTTGCCTTGTGGTATGGAACCCTTCGTGTGCGAGTCCGTCTCGCACTTGGCCAGTTTTTACAGTCCGTTCAACCGATTTTGAATTCTATTGCGTTGGTGGCATGAGAAATGGCAGCTGCAGTAAACAGTTGGTATTGTAACCACTTTTTTGCTTTTAAGGGGCTTACATGACCTAAAGCGCGGTCACTGTCGGACTGCATAGAAAAGAAAGAGAAGCGCGATGACACAAAACTGGTAATTTATTGTAAAATATGAAGAAATTATCTATTTACAAAAACTATTTAATAATAAATAATCCATGACTGGATGCAGTTTGGCATTAGAAATTTAAAGGCATATTTTTTATTAAAATTAAAATTGTTAATGAAGGGATAAACTGCTTTTAAAGACAATCAAGAGGTGTATTTGAAGATTTTTTTTTGATGCATTAATGTATGTTTAATTATGATTTGAGTTCCATCACTGTATTAAAATAAGACTTGAAAATATCATAATTTTTTTTTTTGGTCAAAATTATTTACGGTTTAAGAGATACACTGCTTTAAAAACCAACTTTTTGACCGTTTTCAAGGAATCTCCGCCTCAATGACATCCTTATGCCTACGGTATAGAAGTCAAAATCGGTTGAACGGACTGTAAAAAAGGTTTATATAAATGTGTAATCTTATTTCAAATGGAGTATAAGCTTTAAGCCAATGTCTCTACAACATTATGGAATGCAAATAAAACACACTAATATTATAAAGGCGAAAGTTTGTGAGTGTGTGTGTTTATATGTTTGTTACTTCTTCACGCACAAACGGCTGAACGGATTTGGATGAAATTTGGCACACAGATAGTTTATAACCAGCATTAACACATAGGCTACTTTTTATCCCGATATTCCCACGGGATCGACATTTACGCGGGTGAAACCGCGGGGCGCAGCTGGTAAAAGATAAATACAACACAGGAAGTGAAGTGACAGCTACTGTATCATAATCAGCCTATAATGTTCCCACTGCTGGGACACAGGCCTCCTCTCTTCGAGAGGGAGTGGGCTATAATCCACCACGCGGGCCCAGTGCGGGTTGGTAGATGTCACATGTCTTCGAATGTTTGGTTCTAGGACATGCCGGTTTCCTCACGATGTTTTCCTTTACCGTTTTGAGAGCAGTGGTGATGAAATAATTTTACACAAAGTAAAATGCCTGTCTGGGTTCGAACCTACGACCTAACCTCGTAAGTCGCGGCCATTACCACTGGGCCACCACTGATCCAGCTGCTGAAGCTACTGTATGGGCATGGATTTTTTTTGGTCAGCATATAAAACCGACCAAAAAAAAACCCAAAACCAAAACCCAAAGGTTGACTGGTAGAAAATGCCTATGGTATTAAGTCCGCCTCTGTACATTTATGTGCTTGAAGTATAAAATAAATAAATAATAAACTGACCTTCAGAACTCCTGACGGACAGGACCTCGTCGTCATCTCCTCGGCGCTGGGAGTCGTGCGGCTTCTTAAAGTTAGCAGCCAGCAAGTGTGTGTCGTATAGTTCATCCTGTAGGGAAGAAATGTTAGATAAAATAGTTGTTTATGCAACTGTTGTATTTAAGGGGTATTAAAAAAAAACTGGCCAAGTGCGAGTCGGACTCGCACACGAAGGGTTCCGTACCACAAGGCAAAAACGCCGAAAAAAACACGTTTGTTGTATGGGAGCCCCCTTTAAATATTTATTTTGTTTTGTTTTTAGTATTTGTTGTTATAGCGGCAACCGAAATACGTCATCTGTGAAAATTTCAACTGTCTAACTATCACGGTTCATGAGATACAGCTTGGTGACAGACAGACGGACGGACAGCGAAGTCTTAGTAATAGGGTTCCGTTTTTACCCTTTGGGTACGGAACCCTAAAAACGAATGTGGGTTTGCTACTAATGCTATCATCTTGTTATTTGGAATAGTTTTAGATGATGTTTGCCCAACTATTTTGCAAATAAGAAAGAAATAAAAATATATGTACTTATATTTTTTGCAATAGGGACTGAAAGGGGGGTCTGAAAAATTCGAAGTGGGGCTACTATGGCATGTGGGGTATCATATGAAAGAGCGCAGTTTGCACATTCTCAAACATTTTTTCTTTTTTTTTTAGGCCGCATAGTTTTCGATTTTTGATGAAAAATGTAAAAAAAAATACCGTTGCGCCCAATCCAGTTACTGGGTAATACGATACCCCTTGGTAAGCCTGGTTGTCAGACTTCCCGTAACGATTGTCTTACCAAAAGGGTATCGTATTACCCAGTAACTGGGTTGTGGAGGTCAGATAGGCAGTAGCCCCATGTAAAATACTGGTATTCAGCTGCATCCGGTTAGACTGGAAGCCGACCCCAACATAGTTGGGAAAAGGCAGGCAGATGATGATGACACAGTGACATGAACAATCACTTTGTGACATTATTATTTTAATGTCAGGACTGTGGGTCATATATTTTTCTCTTTCGCAGTTTTGAATGATAATCTGGCAGTTTGAGTACTTTCTGCGGCCTAGCCAAATGTCCTTTTTTGTTTTTTTTGGATGGGAAATCTTCAAATGACCCCTCCCGCTCTGGGTGGAGCGGAAGGGAGTGTCAGACTCTTACTGACTAAAACCCACCCGTGTTCCTTAGCCCTTTATGTTCCGGGACAGCGGTAACCCTTTCGGACAATCCCGCTGACCCGGCAGGCTTCGGCCCTATGGGGCCTCTCCTCGATGCTGACATCTCTTTGAGGCGCGCGTGGAACACGTACAGTCACGAGCATAAGGATGTATACACTTGGCTTTATTCAAAGGTCATTTTCTCCTTTATTTTTGAATGAAATTTTATATTATTGGAAACAGTCTTTTCGAACCCATAGGTTTATGTATTGTCGTATTTCAACGTTGCATTCGTTATTTCGTGAAAAAATCGCAATTTAAAGTTGCCAAGTGTTGACATATTAGTGCTCGTGACTGTACGCGCCGTCCGGCACGGGCCAGCAGGGTAATCACGTAACACACTAACAGTAGGAATTGCTTTCATTTTGACAGTTCAACAACATTCATTGCGTGATTTACGTTGTTGAGCAGACACATTTTTCGAACTGATGGAGCAATGGATTAGCAATATGCTTGAAAATTATTCAAATTGAGGGTAATAGTGTGTTACATAATAGGCTATTTGACAATGTAAAAAATAAGGTCATAATTATTGACACTCGTATAGATTATCGCTTTTAAAATCGATTTGCATTAATTTTACTACAAAACAATGTATTATTTATAAAAAAAACCCGAAAAAACTTCATCTTTTTAAATCTGGATTGGCTGAACTTAAGATGACGTCATGATTTAGTAAATTTCTGTCTATCGTTGACAGAACAGATGACTTTTGTCTAGTATCTCGACCGTTTCAACGTTTGTTTACGTGAATCGTGACGTCACGACGCCATATTGTTAAAGATATCGTTTTGGCGGCTTATTTAAACAGTACATTTTTATTTACTATTTCTTAAAAGAAATACATTATGCAATTTGAAGTAATAGGTTTTTGTGGGCTCGTTAGATACCATTAAATAATCTGAGATGTTTATCAGAAACCAGTCAAATAGCCTAGTAGGGTACTGGTCGTGTTAGTTTCTTTGGTATTGTTCGTCGGATCGTTGAAATATAGGATACTAACCTTGTCGATATTCGCGTATTTCTCATGAATATGTCTCAACGCTCGCAGGTTCTCGTCTAAACTCAGCGAATCTGATGCTTGACTCGGAGATCCTGGAATCACACTAATATTATAAAGGCGAAAGCCTGTGAGTGTGTGTGTGTGTGTGTTTATATGTTTTTTTTTTTTTGTAAACGTTGCCCCACACTAGGAATTTCTCCTGTATTGTGGGTGCGTTTACAAACATTTAAACTCACATACACAAACAGCCAGACCCGGAACAACTACTTGTAGGTCATACAAATATTTGTTCCGTGCGGGAATCGAACCCGCGGCACGTGATTTGTTTGTTACTTCTTCACGCTCAAACGGCTGGACCAATTTTGATAAAATTTTGTATGGAGGTAGCTGACACCTTGGATTAACATATAGCCTACTTTTTATCTCGATATTCATTATTTTTCTAATTAATCAAAAGTCATTTATAACTAGGCTGAGAACCAGCACTTTTCGAACGTCAAAATTACAAAAGACAGTCCCCAGGCACGCCCGCCCTTCACCACTTCCTAGTGCTTTCGCTGGGGAGAAGAATTGGCGCAACAACCTGTCCAGTAGCACAGCTGTCTGTTCAGTTAGAAAATACATACACTAAATAAAAGTAGCCTAATTTACTCCTTATAACATCAGCTATCTGCCAGTAAGTCCTGACAAAATCGGTCCAGCCGTTTCGGAGATTAGCCGAAACAAACAGACATACAGACAGACAAAAATTTTTAATATTGCATTTTGTGTTTAAAGTACCGTATATGCATTTTGTAAATAGCTGTTAGTTTGACATTACAAACACACTTCAATTTTGAGAGCAGTGGTGGCCCAGTGGTAACTGCCGCGACTTACGAGTTGCAGGTCGTAGGTTCGAATCCAGACAGGCGCTTTACTTTGTGTAAATTATTTTCATCACCACTGCTCTTAAAACGGTGAAGGAAAACATCGTGAGGAAACCGGCATGTCCTAGAACCAAAAATTCGAAGACATGTGACATCTACCAACCCGCACTGGGCCCGCGTGGTGGATTACGGCCCACTCCCTCTCACAGAGAGGAGGCCTGTGTTCCAGCAGTGGGAACATTATAGGCTGATTGTAACTTTAATTTTATTTATTTATATTTATTTCAAATTTTTTTTTTTGCTTTTTTATATAGGGTGACTGGTAATTAGTGACCGATACTTAAACACGTGATTTTACTCATCATTATGAACAACTTTTACTATGGGACCAAACATGAAATCGCGAAAAAAAATCAGCTGTTCCCTACATTTACGTTCGTCTAACTCGTCAAAATGTTGAGAACAGCTGTTTTTTTTCACGATTTCATGTTTGGTGCCATAGTAAAAGTTGTTCATAATGATGAGTAAAATCACGTGTTTAAGTATCGGTCACTAATTACCAGTCGCCCTATATATTTTTTTTCTTTCTTTTCATTCTATTTATTGTGAACGTATGACTTACCTAGATCCGGTTCATCATCACTGTCCACTGTGATCGGTTCAGAGTTGATGGGCATCAGGTTGTTTCTAACGCGAATCTCTGGAAACGTAGTCAGCAATATAAATATCTGGATGGTAGTGAACACTGTTACAATCTATATAAATATAAAACAAAGTCGTTTTAGTTACACTATTTATAACTTTGACGGCACGGTTGGCGCAGTGGTTAAGCGATTGACTGCTGCGCTGCGTGTCGCGGGTTCGATTCCCGCACGGAACAAATATTTGTATGACCTACAAGTAGTTGTTCCGGGTCTGGATGCTTGTGTATGTGAGTTTGGGCAATGTTTAAAAAAAAAAACGCAAGAACGGCTGAACCGATTTGGCTGTAAATTGGTGGGGAGGTAGCTTAGAATCAGGAGACGGACATAGGATACTTTTTTTTTTTACTTATAGTAGTAGGTTAGTAGTAGGGTAGAAGTAGGGTAGGAGTAAGATAGGAGTAGTGTAGGAGTAGGGTAAGGGATATGCCACCACGCGAACGAAGTAGCGCCGGGCAGCTAGAAATAATTTATATGGCAAAACAACGTTTGCCGGGTCAGCTAGTTATTTATAATTTTATATGAAAGAGCTGCACCGAAAATCAGCATTTATTTCAATTAAACCATTTACAGGCACTTTTGAATTGTCAAGAAGTCGGTCAGTCAGAAAATATGAAGCTAGTTGCCCATTCCAAAGCGTAATCCCACTGAATGACTATTTCATGAAATCTTGAAATTTTACAATTATACTAACTTCACAAGTTGTATTACTGATCTTAATGATTATAATTCTGTACATACATATTTGTTACGGTCGCGAATAATATTTTAAGTAACGTACAACATAATACTGAACAGCAAATTGCAAAAAACGTAAGAAAATTTGAATTTCGCGGGTACCTTAGCGCTTCCCCCTTAAGAGCCTATACTACCTCAGCTAAAATTCACTCTTTATCTCGCTCGCACGATACTGCTCGCGGACTGTGTGAAAGCGAGACAGAGTGCGGTGCTGGGCGGGAGGCAGCGCCAATAGTTTAGGTATTTGCTTTTTACGGTGAAAATAAAGGTAATTCAAAAAAACTAACTAACATAAGACCTGCTTTATAGTTAGTTCAGTTAGTATGCAACGTTTCATGATCTAATTTGAAGTATTTTTTGAATACCAGCGGTTTATTGTTCGGTTTGGAGGTAACTTTGGATTTTTTTTCTATAGAGAAAATTTTATGGAATCGTGTTTTCGTCTAACATAAGACCTTACATTAATCCTCAACTTTAGCATATATTTATTTCAAAATTAATGCTGCGGAATTTTCGACATAACGGAGGATCATGCTAAGCCATTTGAGGTAGTATAGGCTCTTAAGGTGAATGTGTAGTTGATACCGCGAAATTCAAATTTTCTTACGTTTTTTGCAATTTGTAGGTCAATGTCAGGTTGTATCTTGATCAAAATATGACTCGCGACAATAACAGATACATATTTAGAGAATTATAATCATTAGAATCATTAATACATCTTTCTAAGTTAGATTTCTACCATTAACACTTTTCCATAAGAGATTGGTGGTTGGTAGTAGAAATCTAACTTAGAAAGATATATTAATGATTCTAATTCTATAAATATGTAAGTACCTGTTATTGTCGCGAATCATATTTTGATCAAGATACAATCTGACACTGACCTGCAAATTGCAAAAAACGTAAGAAAATTTGAATTTCGCGGTCTACCACTATCCATTCACCAAGAGGTTTTGCGCATTTAACGTTACACATTGCATTATATTATAAAAATAAAAAGGTTCAACTCACTAGGTTGCTGTTGTTGCTTGTTGTTAGCTGCAAGCTGGTCCACCTTCCGCGGTCTACCGCGCTTGCCCTTCACGCGCTCCGTCAAAGGCGGCTAAAAAAAAAATTTTGCTTATCAGTCAAACGCATCTTATCACACAATGGGCCTTATAAGAAGGCTAAAAGTCACCCAAAGGGCAATGGAGAGGGCTATGCTTGGAGTTTCCCTGCGTGATCGAATCAGGAATGAGGAGATCCGCAGGAGAACCAAGGTAACCGACATAGCCCGAAGAATTGCCAAACTTAAGTGGCAGTGGGTAGGGCACATTGCTCGCAGACCGAAAGGTTCTGGAGTGGCGACCGCGTACCGGAAGACGTAGCGTTGGAAGGCCTAACAAGGTGGTCCGACGACCTTGTGAAGGCCGCAGGAACCCGTTGGATGCGAGAAGCGCAGAGCCGGTCGAAGTGGAGGTGCTTGGGGGAAGCCTATGTCCAGCAGTGGACGTCTTTCGGCTGAAATGATGATGGATGATGATGCATCTTATCTTGGGAAAAGGCATCTTCTCGTGTATTACTATTAGGTTGGACAGGGTACGCCCTAGGACATATAATGACCCTATTGGTGACAAGCTTCTGCCCGCGACTTCGTCCGCGTGACATGTCTTGTTCCCCCGACCCACCCCGTCGCATCGCATCGCCTGCCCGCGCTATTACTTCGTTTTTGCTTAGTGTTATTTCTGACTTTTTTTTCTTTTTGCTCGGCTCCTAAGGGTCATAGCGTGATGTTAGATACCCTATAACCTTACTCAAGAATTGGGCTATCACATGCAAAAAGAATTTTTCAAATCCGACTGGTAGTTCTGGAGATTACCCCGTACAAACAAACAAACAAATTTTACCGGCATCCACATGCGAACTACGCATTACACTGACGTCACGCAAAATCCTGCATCGCGCAAGCAGAGTTCACCGCGCAACTAGCATATATACAACGCCCCGACATCAATCGGCGGGCAGTCACCCGTCAGACACGACACCCGTCTGGTCGGAGGATCCTCCCTTTTCTATGGAGGATGAGTGAACTTTACACCCTGTTCCTCATACCTCTATGGTCCTATAACTTCTAGATTCGAACGACGTCTCGTTGTGAATCCGCGAAGATTTACTTTAAAAACAAATGAGTTCGCTTTCGAATTGTGTCGCTCACTTGAGGGAAGTTCTTTTTTTTTTAATTGCTGAATGGGCCCGCTCTTGACCTCGATGGAAAGCGATGGATGAGGTCTATGATGGAACGAGCGAGCCCAGAAGATGCCTAAGGCACTGGAACTCCCACGCATCGACGAAACACAGCAGGCTGCTTGACGCCGGACTCCGGTGGGAGGGTGGTCGCAAATCCGGCGGGCGTTAGCCCTACCACCACAAGGGAAGAATTGGCCAGTCAAATAAGGTGTTGGGTGTCCAGGATGCGCCGAGCGCTCGGTTCAGTTGAGTAACTGGCGGAACAAACTGCGCTACACGGGGAGGCTTCTTCATGCATCCCATAGGTTCCCAGTGAACGCAACAGAATATCACTGGGAGGACTTACAGTGTTAGACATGGTGGGATGTTTATCATAAGAATGGTACTCACAGCATCTTTCTTAGCGCTCGGAGTCCTTTTAGTATATTTTCTTTTGGTCCTCGGAGTTGTCTCCCCAGCAGACGATGAGGCTGCAGAATCTGCAACGTGATTGAAATAATGTCTAGTCTGCGTAGCTCATATCGCCAAGAGGCTTTGAAAGTGGAGAATAGTTTGGCAAGGAGTTTTTTCATGCATTGTTTGGCCGTTTGACGCCTTCTATACCGCAGTGAAAAAACTAGATATTCGTTTCACTTTCGCTGCAGTATGTTCCGAATGCATATAACGGTTTGCATTGCAAAACATAAATCAACATTACACAGGTTAAAATAAAGTCGAAAATCAATGGACTTGCACTAGTGACGCGGATCTGAGGCATTGCTGTTGAAGTTATCTATTTTCGATTTTATTTTAAGATGCATAAAGTTGATATTTGTTTAGCGCTGAGGCCGAGACTGTTCTTTGTCTTAGACTTTTCCCAAAAGCGAAGCAACATGAATTATTTGTCTAAATACGCTAAAATGATGATGACATGCAACATAAAAATGTTATAATAATATATAAAACATTGCAATAGAATCGTCCGCGTCGTACCGAATTTATTTGTGTAACACTTTTAAAACCATAACAAAAATCTAATATAATAAGAAAATTAATAATAATAATTAATAAAAAAAATTTTTTTTGCTTATTTTTTCATATAAATGTACATAATTATTATTATTATTTTAAATATTAGCATAGATTATGCAAATATTATCATGTTACGGATTTGAAATAAATATTACATAATAAGTGTGAAAATTTTGTGACCCTCCAACGATTCCCATTCTGTTGACCTAAAAAAAAAAAAATATACGGTCGAATTGAGAAACCCCCTCCTTTTTTGAAGTCTGTTAAAAATACTAAAAATAGCCACGTAACAGCGACCAACTTGAATGTAGCGCTCATCGACCGCTGCCGCGACAGAGCTCGCTTCGCTCGCTCAGCTTGCGCGCTTATGACCACAGTTCTAACCTAACCCATTTGTTCGGGGTGCCTTAGCTTAGTGACTGCGACCAAATTTGAGAAAAGGTCAGAAAGTTAATAAGAAGCTCGTTTTAAGGTCAATAATTTTTATACAGGATCAATTAAATATTTCACACTGCTGGTTTCATTAAAATTTACTAACATCAATAAATTGATTTTGATACGAATCCTTATTTACATTTATTTAAAAAATAAATTGTACCTACCTTTATAAACAAAGAAAACACGTCACATCTACATACCTAAAAAATCTACCTACTTTCATGCATTTTCAAATATTAAATAAATAATAAAAAAAATATTTTCTAAATACCTACTACCTAGACCTACCTATTAATATTTTTGTCAGATACAATAAAATATGAAAAGATCAATATTGTTTAATAAAAATACACGTAATTTAATACACAACAACATTATTAATTAAAAATCGATAAGCTTGAATTTAATTAACCTACTTCGATCATCTTTAATATTATTTATTAAAAATTTAATAATGTTCTGAATACATAAATATAAATTCTTATTTAATTTTAATTTAAAAAAAAAACAAATTTTACTGTCATGCCAATTAAAAAGACAGCGACACAGAACAGTTTAAAACAAATATTTTATAAATAGCTCGTTTTAAATGTTTCTAATAAATTGAAAATGTTTTCTACTAACTTTTTAGACCTTTGTATCCTGCTTATGCGTATGAAGTTTCATTAAAATCGGTTCATTCATTTCGAAAAATAAGGGCTTGAAAGTTTGTATGAAATGCCGTACGGCGTAAACGCTCAAGTTCCTAAACTTCCTAAAGGTTAATTTTTACTTGCAACTTATAATTTT
The DNA here is from genome assembly GCA_951800025.1 of Oligia strigilis. Classification (NCBI taxonomy): domain Eukaryota; kingdom Metazoa; phylum Arthropoda; class Insecta; order Lepidoptera; family Noctuidae; genus Oligia; species Oligia strigilis. The sequence goes on from OX637569.1 coordinate 4,469,154, forward strand.
TTTCGACTTTCTGCTGTCAGCACTTTATGAAAATGACATTTCGTAAAGGCGACATGCGCCCAATATGTGAGCAAGGCATAAGTTTGAAAATTACTTAACATTTTTGCTCTTTGACCGTACAGCTAACATATTTGATCAGGGTTTCAGAAAAAGACGTTTTTTGATTGGTTCCAGGTTGCGCCTTCGATCCTTATAATTATAATTAAGCATTATTTTTTCGTGAAAATAAAACAAAAATTACTTTCGCTGCTGACGGTACTCAAACGACATAATTAAGACACTGATCTACCCACACAAGCCTAACTACTTCCATGCATCCATTATCAACTTGTGAACAAAGTAGCCATCTTGGAATTTTTGACATCTATTGTTAAGATTCTAATGATTTAAGTTTTGGTCACTTATCTGTGGCGCCATCTACAACCGCCACATGCGAACTACACGTCACACTGACGTCACGTAAAATCCTGTATCCTTTACCACGCAACTAGCATATATACAAAGTCCCGACATCAATTGTGGGGCAGTTGCCCACCAGACAACACCCGTCTGGTCGGAGGATCCTCCCTTTTCTATAGGTGTGACGAGTGAACTTTAATTTTTTTTTACAAATTCTGCTCTATGCATTCTCAAACTCAAAGCATTTATTTCAATTAAACCATTTACAGGCACTTTTGAATTGTCAAGAAGTCGGTCAGTCAGAAAATATGAAGCTAGTTGCCCATTCCAAAGCGTGGGTACCTATGGAGAAGAACGGGCAAGAAACTCCATTTTATAATAAAGGAAAATTGGGCAATATAGGCAAACCCACATTTATTTATTAGTTAGGTCTTTTTTTTTTTTTTAATTAAACATTATTTTATGCTATAAAAGCACCAAAGATGATTTTTTTTTGGGTCATATTTGCCGCAAACAGACGTATTTTCTTTCTTCTTTTCTTTCTTTCAAATGAAAATATTGAGTCACACAAAGCATCAGAACGTACTTACCCAATTATTTCTGAAATCTAATCCTGATTGGACTAATATTTCAGTGTATAAGTTTAGTTTCAATATGGGCTGATTTTTCCAACGCCCAGACAACTTTAACGGGGGAATAATTTTGATTTTTTGACAGTTCTTCCATACAAAAACTGTCAGACGTAAATTTTTTCCATCTTTAAAACACTATTTTGTCATAAAATACGAACCATAAATAAAGCCGGATTCACATTACTGTATTGTGTCGTGTCGTGACGCCTTCTGACGCAGAGTTAGCCAATCAAAACTCGTTGTGATTTGACGTAGTCCAGAACAGATTAGTAGGCTTTAAACAGGCATCTTCTGGGCACGCTCGTTCCATCATAGACCTCATCTATCGCTTACCATCAGGCGTGATCGGGGTCAAGAGCGGGCCCATTTAGTAAAAAAAAAAAAAAAAATCGTGTTTTTGAGTTTTTTTTCTTAACAATAGACGTTAAAAATTCAAACCACTTTGCACTCAAGCAAACAAGAACTGTTATCATCCAACAAATTACCTTTTCGCTTTATAAACTTTCGGCTTTCAGTCCGCCTCACTAGAACCTTCCTATCGCCAACCTTTCGCACGGTGTTGCCAGCCATTCTGACGGTGTTGCCAACTTTCTGCGGTAATTTCCTCATGGCAACACCCATTTTTTTATTGTTTGCTGGCAACTGTCGTTTTTTGACGCGCGAAGACATTTGTAATGCAGTTTTTGAGATGGGTTTTGCTAGAGACGAATTTACAAGTGTTAGTAAGCCGGATGGTGCTAAGGAGCGGAGTTGCAAGACGGATTTCAACTTAAGTCAAACAAATATCAACTTTATTGCAATGATAATTAAGTTGATTTCAGAGTGAGTAGCACTATTGAAAAAGTTATAAAAATGTTTGAAGTTGTTGCGTAAACTGAACTTTATTGCGAAGGAATTAAAGTTATTTTTTCATTAATTCATATTTGTTTACATTTTTGGCAATACAATCGCGAACGCAGATTAGGGATTTTGTCTAGGGGGGAGGGGCAGTCATCCTGCTCTAAAGTGAGCCCAACTCTACAAACCTTATATCTTTGTCAAAATGTTTTGAGATACGGAACCCTAATAAAAAGCGATTAAACAGTAAGTACTTATACTATCGATTTTTTATGGTGGACAAAGAAGTTTCTAGAGTTAGCATTGCCCCCCCTTGCCCCCCCCCCTAGCTACGCCCATTACCTGAATTTCACTGCCACTTACACAAGTATTCAATTATCAACTTTAGGGCTATGTGGACTGAGTCGATTTTTGAGTAACGATTTGTAAAAGGCAATTTGACATACAACACCCGCACTGGAGCCGCGTGGTAGACAGCCCTATCCCATAGGGTAGACAGCCCTATCCCCAGTTTGTAATTTTTGCCATTGGGAAATATCATCGGGCGCATATAATGTTCCCACTGCTGGGACACAGGCCTCCTCTCTGTGAGAGGGAGTGGGCCGTAAACCACCACGCGGGCCCAGTGCGGGTTGGTAGATATCACATGTCTTCGAATTTTTGGTTCTAGGACATGCCGGTTTCCTCACGAAGTTTTCCTTCACCGTTTTGAGAGCAGTGGTCATGAAATTATTTACACAAAGCGCCTGTCTGGGTTCGAACCCACGACCTACTACAACTCGTAAATCCGGGCCGTTACCACTACTATAAGGATTAACATTATACAATTATCTTCTAATTCTTGCGTGAGTTTTCAGTATGATTCTAATATAATACGTATTCTTTAGGGTTAAAAAAGTTTAAAGTGTCTTGCAATTCCGCTTTCGTGTTTAGTGACTGCAAAGAAAACATAGATGCAAGACTGAAGCAAGACATAAGAATTAAAAATTGCAAAAAAAAAAATTTGTGCGAACATTTACAAGAAATAGTTTTTCTTGCATTTTCTCGCGTCAGTCTTGCATGGTAATGCAAGAAAATGGTCAGTGTTTAGTACATGATTAGTGGAACACGTTAAATACACAAGTATGTGATATTATACAACAATTGTAGCCCTTAATACAAATGAGTGATCTTCAGGGTCAAATTAAATTGTTTGGCAGGCGTTCACAGACGAGATTGATCGATGTCAGTCATAATTTCTAGTGGGAAGATGTAAGTCCAACCTGGTAAAGTGTGGCTACCTTGACGGAACGGCAGTAGGGTGTGATTGTGGAGCTAAGTCACAAACCATGCTCCACCTCGTATCCTGCCCTCTGTGTCCCAAAACATGCAGTTGAAGTGACCTCTGCGCTGCCACCGACAACGCCATGGAAGTGGCGAAGTTTTGGGAAAACAAGATTTGAAATACAGTCGTGCCGACACGAAGAAGAAAAATCATAATTTAAAGTCTATACTCCTTTAACAAAGCTTGTGCCTCGGAAAGCACGTTAAACCGTTAGTCCCGGCTGTCATTCGTGGATCTTTGACAGTCGTTACGGGTAGTCACAAGCCCGAAAGTCTGACAACCAGTTTTACCAAGGGGTATCGTATTACCCAGTAACTGGGTTGTGGAGGTCAGGTAGGCAGCCGCTCCAGCCACCCCTGCGCTGGCCGCGCGCGTGCTGAACTGGCGGGTGGACCTGGTGGAGACCATGTCGGACCACCGTTACGTGCGGTTCGACATCTCCACCGGTGGCCCCGGAGAGACGCGGCCCCCCTCGGGGCGGTCAGCGTTTCCACGGTGGGCTCTCACCCGCCTGGACAGGGAGGCGGCGGCGGAGGCGGCGTTTATCCAGGACTGGCTTTCGCCGCCCTCCGCTGGCCTGGACGTGGACACCGTGGCGGGACACCTGAGGGAGTCTCTGACCGAGGTGTGCAATTCTAGCATGCCTCGGTCAGGCCGACCGCTGCCCAATCGGGCGGTGTACTGGTGGTCGGTGGAGCTGGAGGGGCTTCGAGCGGCGTGCGTGGGGGCCAGGAGAGCCTACGCGCGGAGCCGGCGGCGGCGTCGACGAGACCACGCCCACGAGGACCACCTCTATGAGGTGTACATAGAGGCAAAACTGGTCCTCGAGCGGGCCATCGCCGACGCCAGGGACTCGGCGAGAGCGGAGATGCTGGAGGGTCTCGACAGAGATCCCTACGGGAGGCCATACAGGGCGGCGCGCAATAAGCTGCGCCCCTTTGGTCCCCCGGTCGCCGAGACCCTGGAGCCCTCATTCCTGGATGGGGTGGTTCAGTCCCTGTTTCCGTCCAGGGACAACTTCACCCCACCAGTGATGGACCCTCCGCGGGGGATGGCTCCGCCAGCTGAGGAGGAAGAGGAGGAAGAGGAGGCCCCTCCTGTCACGGAGTCGGAACTTAGCGCGGCGATTGTGCACATCCGCGCCAAGAAGACGGCTCCGGGCCCCGACGGTGTCCCGGCGAGGGTGGTGGCAATTGCCGCCACCCAAATGGAGGAGCGGTTTCGGGACCTCTTTAGCGCATGTCTTGCGTCTGGGAGGTTCCCGAAACCGTGGAAGGAGGGGCAGTTGTGCCTCCTTCGCAAGGAGGGCCGCCCTGCAGACTCGCCCTCGGCATACCGACCCATCGTCCTGCTCGATGAGGTCGGCAAAATGTTCGAGGGGATAATCGCTGCCCGCCTAAAGAGCCACCTGCGGAATGTGGGGCCGGACTTGTCGGACGCTCAGTTCGGTTTTCGGGCTGAGCGTTCCACAGTGGACGCGCTGGCCCGCCTTAAGGGCCAGGTGAAGGATGCGATGCAGGCGGGGGACGGATTGATGGCGGTGTCATTCGACATAGCCAACGCCTTCAACTCTGTTCCCCACAGCACCATCCTAGAGGCGCTCCGATTCCACGGGGTGCCTCAATACATGCGGCGTCTACTGGCCAGCTACCTGGAGGATCGGGCGATCGTCCTCGTGAACAGGGCTGGCCAAGTCCGGCGGTACGCAGTCGAGGCCGGCGTTCCACAGGGGTCAGTCGTGGGACCTCTCCTCTGGGACGTCGGCTACGACTGGCTCTTGAGGGGAACTCTCCTCCGAGGTACGAGTGTCGTCTGCTACGCGGATGACACTCTCCTCACCGCCCGGGGGGAGAGTTTCAGGGAGGCGGCCAACTTGGCCTCGGCCGGCGGATCCTTGGTCGCAGGGAGGATCCGCCGCCTAGGACTGACGGTGGCGCTGCACAAGACCGAGGCCGTGTTCTTCCACGGGCCTCGGCAGCGCCAACCACTAGACGCCCACATCTTCGTGGAGGGCGTCCGAATCGAGGTGAAGGCCCAGATGAAATATCTGGGCCTTGTACTCGACAGCAGGTGGCGTTTCGGCCCGCATTTTAGCGGGCTGTCGACGCGCCTGCTGAAGACTGCGGGCGCCCTCTCGTGGCTGCTCCCCAACTTGGGGGGGCCCAGCGCGAGATGCCGGCAACTCTACGCCGGCATCTTGAGGAGTATGGCCCTTTACGGGGCCCCTATTTGGGAGGACTCCCTCCACAGGAGGGAGAACGCCGCCGCATTGCGGGCCCCCCAAAGGGCCATAGCCCAGCGGGCGGCGAGGGCCTACCGCACGGTCGGCTTCTCCGCGGCATGTACTCTGGCCGGCACCCCGCCTTGGGAACTCGAGGCGTGGGTGCTCGCCAGAGTGTATGAATGGACGGCGGGGCGGAGGGCAAGAGGAGAACGCCCAGCCCCGCAAGAGCGGGAGGCCGTCCGGCGGGAGGCGAAGGACGCCATCGTCGTCCACTGGACGCGGGACCTCGCCGCCGCAGCCTTCGGCCGCCGAACCCTCGACGCGATTGGGCCGGTCTTGCAAGACTGGCTCGAGCGGTCGCACGGGTTCCTCTCCTTCCGTCTGGTGCAGGTGCTGTCCGGACACGGTTGCTTCGGATCGTACCTGCACCGTATCGGGCGGGAGGAGACGCCGTCGTGTCACGACTGTGGCGCGGCGGAGGACACGGCGCAGCACACTCTCGAGGTGTGCCCGTCGTGGTCCGAGCCGCGTCGCAGTCTCACCGCGGCGATCGGAACGGACCTCTCGCTCCCCGGCTTGGTCAACGCCATGCTAGGGGATGAGGGGTCCTGGGCGGCAGTCGCCTCCTTCTGCGAACACGTCATGTCCCAGAAGGAGGCGGCGGAGCGCGTGCGGGAGGAAGACCCTCTCGCGGCGCCGCTCCGAAGGCGGAGGAGGGGTCGAAGAAGACGTCAGTATGACAGTCATCTCCGACTCCTCCCAGGTGGAAGCCAGCAGGCGACGGGTGCGGGGGCACCCTCGCCTGTATTGCACAGGCTTCCACCAGTGCCGGACGGGAATGGCCAGGTGTTCCCGGCCATTCCCGTAGCCCCCCCCCAGACGGGGGGACATGCGGGGCCCGCCAGCTAGGTGGGCATGCGCCGGGGGGGTTGTGGATGCAAAGGCTGAGCCGGATTCCCATGACCTCCCCATCAAGGCGATGAGGGAACACCGCTGAGTTTTAGTGGGTATACTGCCACCCTGGCAGGGAGTCCCACATACTCCGTCTCTTCCCCCGACGAGCGGAGATGCGTAACGTCATTTCTCAGCGAAAAAAAAAAAAAAAAAAAAAAAAAAAGGCAGCCGCTCCACGTAAAATACTGGTATTCAGCCGTATCTGGTTAGACTGGAAGCCGACCCCAACATAGTTGGGAAAAGACTAGGCAGATGATGATGAGATATCGGTACCAATCACGTCCGTAACGTCTCGCTAGCTAATTTATTATGACCCTGAATAACGAAAAAGTATACAGTCAACCTATTCTGTTAAAATCTCACCGTGAAAACTTAGGTGAAGTGAGCTGGCAATAGTGTTCGATCCCTAGCACCGGGGCCCAAGTCTGCTATTTTTATAAATTCGTCATTCCAACACGATCCCATTGTCATTTTGCTAAAAGTTCGTAATCTGCTAAATTCATAATGGTCGATCATTGGTCGGTCAGTGGCATAGAACATATGCGATACTCGTAAAGAATTAAATGCAATGACTGCACAATGACGTTCTAATAGTAAGTCACTGATCAAAGGAACTGTCAAAATTTTAGCAGATTACCGCCTAAGTCAGTCATTCATTTGTCATTATACATAATGACAAATGAATGACTGACTTAGGCATATGTGAATGCATATGCCATTTCTTTCAATGGAGTGTCAGTGGTTGACCATTGGAAAGTCATAATGACGCCATTATATTAGTAGATTACCAAACTTGTCAAAATCAACGATTATGAAATCAATGATAGACCATTCTGACACTATTGCAGCCATAATAGCAACCCTGGTGGAATGACAGCTCACTTAAAGAGCGTAGACGGGCTGCATTTTTTCCATACAAACGTATTCCCCTATTCTCTTCCTGGATAATGCCTCTAGAGTAATCATTTTTATTTATAAAAATCTAGGTCTATTGAAGGCCCCTGTCATTTTTTTTTTTCAAAAATATTATTACAAAATATGATTTTCCGAAAACCTAAAAAAATGCCCCGTTTTTACCTACGTAATCAGACGACTACCAAAGAAAATTGAAAAGTTTTTAAGATAAAAACAAATGATAGGGGCATAGATCTATTCTTCCTTTAAATTTTGATACCAAACATATTTTAATCGGCTTAGATTTCGAGGAGAAAACAGGGGAATACGAAACGTCGATCGGTCATGGTTTTTTCTAGGTAAAATCGGAGCTGCAGTTATCCCTATCGCACTCTACGGGGGGAGACGAGAGAGAGAGACGGCAATAGTTTCTTCAAATACCTATTTCTCAATTCTCGCGCAGCCCGTCTACGCTCTTAAGGCGCTGAATAGACCCAAATAGGCTTGTTTCCAACAATTTTTTAGCCAAATCTATACAGTTTGAGACAGCGGAAAAAATATATGTTAATCTTGAACATATTTCCTAAAACTTCGTTGTTTTCAAAACACGTTTTTGAAAAGTTTTCTCGATACAAAAAAATGGTAAACTAACCTCCTAAACTGATCTTCCAACAAAAAAATCTGAATTATTTACCAACGTACGTTGGTAAAATTTATAACAATAACGTATCATATCAAAATACAAAACTTGGTTGTCTAATATTTTTGACAACTCAACTTATTTTTAAGTAATTAATTATTTGGTGGTTTGTAAAAATGTACGAGCGTCGCGAAATCGCGCTTCTCTTTCTTATGTACGCAATCCGACAGTGATCGCTTAGGCGCGCTGCTAGACGGACGTATGTCGCTTTGCCTCGCAATCCGTTCATTTCATATTATCATCAAATAAAAATGTCGAAGGCCAGCAAAAAATCACTTCTATACTAACAAACCAATACGTCCCATGGAAGTAGTAATATAAGTAATTTTTATATTGACAAAACAGGTACACGAACAGAAAAAATGAAACTCTAAACAAATAGTTACTAGGCTATTTTGTACAACGCATTGCGTAAATTCATCGCTTATAACAAGGCTCTCTTGGTCTAGTGGTTTTTGCATAGATTCTGAATAGCGAGAATCGAGTTCAAACCCAAGTTGAGTCATATTGGGGAATTTGTAATTTGTTTTTTTTTTTATTTTAGAAAATTTTCATTGTTTTTTTTATTTATTTTATATTATTTTTTTTTTATTTTTTATTTTATTTTTTTATTTTTATTTATTTATTAAAATCTCCCTACCACTATCATTACAGGTGCAACCCAATGCGATAGTGTGGTCTTAAAATTAATTTAACTTACAATTTAAAACTATGAATAAGGAAAACATTAGCATTACTATTAGCACAAGTATGCACCAAATTACCTAAATAAAATAAAACAAAATAAAATAAAAACAACAACATATTATACAGCCTACTCTAATCTACATTATAACATAAAAGGAACAGCAGTATTTTTGCGAGTTCACTCAAATGGCATGTAAATACATCGATCTTCAAGTGAAGATCGTTAATAACCCGAATAGCGCGAGTCAATGGTGTTTTGGCGAGAAGGTTTGTCCTGGCAACCGGCACGGCCAACAGTGGCGGGCGGCGCCGCCTCCACACATAGCGGTCTGGTACACATACACTCAGGCGCTGCAGTACTCCTGGGTTATGCTCAATGTCACGAAGTAACCTAACCAGATATGCAACAAGCGTGAATTCCCGTCGTACCCTCAGTTGGTTGTACCCGACCATACCGAGCACAAACAGAGTGGGGTACATCAGCGGGTAAAACGGATATACCCCATATAGTTTTTTGTACAAGTGGCGCGTGAACTTGTTCTGTACGCGTTCCAGCATTACTGAGTACTTGGCCTCATGCGGAGCCCATATGACAGCACTATGTTCCAGATGACTCCTTACAAGTGCGTCATACAGGACTCTGACTGTTGCGATGTTAGTGAAGTGCCTTGTCTGTCTCAGAACAAATCCCAAATTTCTAAACGCCCTTTTACAGATCCCCGTAATATGATCGCGAAACGATAGTTCGGGAGTGACGATAACCCCCAAATCCCGCACCTTAGAGACTCGTTGCATAGGCGCGGCGCCCACCACGTATTCGTGCACTATAGGGGCACGCGCGCGCGTAAAACTCATCACCGAGCACTTTGAAACGTTAAAGAAAAGCCCGTTGTCCTGACTCCATTCCACTACCCTATGTATATCCTCCTGTAATCTTTCGCAATCGGATTCATTATTAACCTCGAGCAGCAACTTGAGGTCATCCGCAAATAATAAACAAGAGCTATGTTTAACGACTTCCGGCAAATCATTTACCATTAGGATGAATTCAAGGGGCCCCAAATTGCTGCCTTGGCTCACGCCGGACCAGGTGTAATATGGGTCGGATTCACACCCCTTATAATCTACGTACTGCTGTCTATCCTGGAAATAACTGGCGAAGAAGTGCAATAGATGTGGTGTACAGCCAACTTTGGCGAGCTTCGTTAGTAAGATGTCATTGTCAACGGTGTCAAAAGCTTTTTTAAAATCAAAATAAGCAGCATCAACCTGCACACCAGCATCTACCGCCGGCACCACCTGTATAATTATTAATTTTCTTTTTGGCGAACAGTTCAGAAGCAGATGAAGCTTCGAAAATTGTTTTTCACCAGTTAGTTTGTAATAAGTATCATAATTAAATACAAAACTTAGTTGATTTTTATTTTTGACAACTCAACTTATTTTTAAGTAATTAATTATTTTGTGGGTTGTAAAAATGTACGAGTGACGCGAAATCGCGCTTCTCTTTCTTGTGTACGCAATCCGACAGTGATCGCTTAGGCGCGCTGCTAGACGGGGCGTATGTCGTTTTGCCCCGCGCTTCGTTCATTTCATATTATCATCAAACAAAAATGTCGGAGGCCAGCAAAAAATCACTTCTATACAACAAACCAATACGTCTCATGAAAGTAGTAATATAAGTAATTTTTATATTTACAAAACAGGTACACGAACAGAAAAAATTAAACTCTAAACAAATAGTTACTATTTTGTACAACGCATTGCGTAAATTCATCGTTTGTAACAAGGCTCGCTTGGTCTAGTGGTGTCTGCATAGATTCTGAAAAGCAAGTATCGGGTTCGAAACCAAGTTGAGTCATAACAGGAAATTAGTGTTATTTTTTTAGTTTTAGGATCTTTTCTTCGTTTTTTTTTAAGTTTTAGGATATTTTTATTGCTTTTTTTTTTATTTATGTTGTATATTTTTAGAATAATTATTAAAGTTCTTTACAGTAAAAAGAGACGTTTGGCAAACAGTTCAGAAGCGAAGAAGACGCGCGAATCCGCTTACGCGACGAGACAGTTGCGCGACAAAGTTGAGGAAATGAGATTTCTCCATAACATAAACAACATAAAGGGTTGGGCAGGAGTGTACAGTACACCCTGTACATATGATTTTCAAAAGTTGTAAAGCCGATAGAAAAGTCGAAATGAAAATCCAAGATGGCGGCTGAAAAGATTTTCAAATTTGTCAACATGGGTGTCGTTTTCATACTTGTCGAGGGTGCTGAAGCCGATAGTGAGGTCAAAATGAAAATCCAAGATGGCGGACGTGAAAAGTTTCAATTTTTTCATCATGGGTGTCGCTTTCATGGTTTTCGGGGGTGCTGAAGCCGATAGTGAGGTCAAAATGAAAATCCAAGATGAAGGACGCGAGAATGTTCAAAATTTTCGTGATGGGTGATTTTTTCATGGTTTTCGAGGGTGCTGAAGCCGATAGTGAGGTCAAAATGAATATCCAAGATGGAGGACGCGAAAATGTTAAAATTTTTCGTGATCGGTGGCGGACGTGAAAAATTTTAAATTTTTCATCATAGGTGTCTTTCCCTGAATGACTCCACCAAGTCTTTTAATCTTATTGAAGCTTGCCCATATCTTGGACGGCTAGTTGTGTTTGAGCCACTTGACAAAATTTGCTTAATTTTTAGCTCCGTTAGGCTTTGCTGCTGACGTAGTTCGTCTAAAACACTTCCATATAGAAGGATGATGAGCTGATAAAAGTGCTGAAAATCCCGTGTGAAACCCTTCGACGGAGTTGTTTGTCCTTGGTATACCTTGAAGCACTGCATCGAATGTGTTCCACATATCAATGGGGAACCTAGGAGGTCGCCAGCCCCGTCTTTCTAACCTTCCGATCCAGTTATCTTCAAAATAATCAATAACTTCTCGGAGGAGACTGGAATGCTCAGCATAAAACTGAAATTCGAGAAGTTCGTCAAAGGCGTCGATAACCTGTTCAGACGGAACATACGCTAAAGCACTTAACTGGCGAATGTACAACGCGAAATCAGGAGTGTGTATGTAATTGTGCAGAACGTCTTTTTGGGATTGTATGTTGCGCCAGACACATTGAGAAAAGTGAAAAAACAGCCTCGCAAAGACGCTGTAAGAAAACTTTGTTTTAAAGCTGAAATTGAGGCCTGTTCAAAATCAGTCAAAATAGATCATGGTTGCAAATCTGCTTCATGTGATTTTAAGCCCTCAAATACTTCAAGATAGGCTTCATAGGTCATTCGAGACATGAGTTTATAAATAACTGGTACCACCTCATTGTCATAAAGGCAATGTATAGTATACAGTTGTTTAAAAAGAGATGGTGTAATTTTGAAAGTTCCATCGGCAAACCAATGGCGTAAAAATAAGGAATCTATCCTCTCTTGGACCAGTATCATACAATAAAAATGATTCATCACGACTGGTCGTAAACATACTCGTAGTTATCCAAAAATATGCAGAAGCTCATGAACACAGACTTCATCATCACGTGAATGTCGAGGCGATCCAACTCCTTGACAACACTGAATTAGTGCGAAGACTAAAAAGGGTAAAACCTTTTGAGTTAGTTTAGTGCAGTGTAAGTGACCAACTGTAGTGCAAGTGCTGAGTCTTATAAAGAACACGTGAATCAAGTGTCTTCCTCTTAACTTAGAGTGAATAAAAAAGACGTTATTGGACGATTTCTTAATTTTATAGTTACAGTTTAAGTTATATTTATATTACTTATTAGCTAATAGGCTAGATTGTAATGTAAATAAAGTATCACCAACTGTGCTACTTTAAAAAGGAAAAAAAACGACTGGCTTTGCTGTAAGTTTCAGGAATTTCGAGGGCTAGAAGCGAAAAGGGGTTCTCTGGGGCTGAAATATTTGCATTGCGATTCCTGTTTATGCACTTTTTCAAGGACGCAATTGTAGGCAATTTTACGGCTGCCTCAATTGATGCAGTGCTAATGGTATGATCTGCAATTATCTGCTGAGGTGCAGATTGTGTTCGGATTGCCTGATTTTTCATGTTGCATATAATATCCCTTTTGTCAATCGTTGCCCGACTGGGAACATGTTTGTGCTGGCATTTTAATGTTACTGAAACACCAGACAAGTGGCATCGACCCCGACACTTGCCACCTTTATCGTGCCGCCTATATCGTCAGTGCATCTCCAATATGTGTTTTCATTATTATTTTTATCAAAACGATATATACTACCTTTTTTTTTAGTATATGCGAAACCTGAATACAGTTTGTTCAGAATAAGTAACTGAATCGATTCCAATATTTTTACCCAATGTTATATTTTGTCTCAAAAATATTGAAAAAAACTGGCCAAGTGCGAGTCGGACTCGCAGACGAAGGGTTCCGTACCACAAGGCAAAAACGCCGAAAAAAAACACGTTTGTTGTATGGGAGCCCCCCTTAAATATTTATTTTATTTTGTTTTTAGTATTTTTTGTTATAGCGGCAACAGAAATACATCATCTGTGAAAATTTCAACTGTCTAGCTACCGCGGTTCTTGAGATACAGCCTGGTGACAGACAAACGGCAAAAACGCCGAAAAAAACTCGTTTTTTTTGTATGGGAGCCCCCTTTAAATATTTATTTTATTTTGTTTTTAGTATTTGTTGTTATAGCGGCAACAGAAATACATCATCTGTGAAAATTTCAACTGTCTAGCTACCGCGGTTCTTGAGATACAGCCTGGTGACAGACAGACGGACGGACGGACGGACAGCGAAGTCTTAGTAATAGGGTTCCGTTTTTACCCTTTGGGTACGGAACCCTAAAAAGGTTAAAAGTTGGACACCAAGCGACACTAAGTAGGTTATCCAATCTCCGCGCCGAACGGTTAGGTACCTAGGTACTGTAAAGATCCAGAGGGGACCTCTAGAATACATATGGGAGGAAGCTGATTGAAAAGCCATGGACTTGGAACTAATAAAAGAACATTACATTATTTTTCATTTTATGTTATGTATATGTTTTTGGCTTGCTGCGCGCTTTGGTGTCTTACTGTAAGTGCAGCATGCAATTGTTATATAAATAAATAAATAAATAAATTACAGCTTCACGTTAATTATATCACTGACTCTATAGAACATAGACAGACATAGCCGTTTTGTTCGCGCTACTTTCACTCTAGTCTTTCGCACTTTAGTGCTTTTTACACAAGTATCTTTCGCGCAAATGTCTTACGCTAAAATGTCTTACGCGCAATTGTCTTTTGATGAATGGCACCCATGATAAAAAATTAGCATATTTTCGCGTCCGCCATATTGGATTTTCATTTTTATCGGCTTCAGCACCCTCGAAAACCATGAAAAAAACACCCATCACGAAAATTTTGAACATTTTCGCGTCCGCCATCTTGGATTTTCATTTTGACCTCACTATCGGCTTCAGCATTCTCGAAAACCATGGAAACGACACCCATGATGAAAAATTTGAAACTTTCACGTCCGCCATCTTAGATTTTCATTTTTGACCTCACTATCGGCTTCAGCACCCTAGAAAACCATAATAACGACACCCATGATGACAAATTTGAAAATCTTTTCAGCCGCCATCTTAGATTTTCATTTCGACCTTTCTATCGGCATTCAACTTTCGAAAACCATAAACGATATCCATGATGAAGCATTGGTGGATTGTGGGTGTACTATACACTCCTGCCCAACCCTTTGAAAGAATACACGCGTGATGTTATGGAAAAATCTCATTTCCTCAACTTTGTCGCATAACTGTCTCGTCGCGCAAGCGGATTCGTGCAAGTGTCTTTCGCGCAAGCGGATTCGTGCAAGTGTCTTTCGCGCAAGTGGATTCGCGCAAGTGTCCTTCGCACAAGTGTCTTTCGCGCAAGAGTATTTCGCGCCAACGACCATTCGCGCAAAAGTCCATTTGCGCAAAAGTCTATTCGCGCAAAAGTCCATTCGCGGAAACGTCTTTTGCGCAGGTGTCCCAGATCCGTTTCTGAACTGTTCGCCAAACGTGTCTTTTTATTGTTTTAACATTAATAAATATGTATTCTAAAAATATACAAAATAAATAAAAAAAAAATGGTTGCCTGTAAAGTCGGTTTTACGGGCGAAGATTTTACGTGACAACGTCTTTTTCTCGGTAGAATATTTATTGATATGAATATAATTAAATTGCACAATAGGAACAAGGAATTAAATGAAAATAAGAACGTAACGTTACCGAGCGTTACACTTTTTCATAAGTGACTCCCAGCCGCAACCTAATTTAAGACGTTGTCACGTCAAAAAAACAATGAAAATATTCTAAATATATACAAAATAAATTAAAAAAAACAATTATAATATAATAAAACTAAAAAAACCAATACAAATTCCCTGTTATGACTTGGTTTCGAACTCGATAACTCGCTATTCACAATCTATGCAAAAACCATTAGACCAACCAAGCCTTGTTAAAAGCGATGAATTTACGCTATGCGTTGTACAAAACAGCTTATAAGGAACTATTTGTTTAGAGTTTCATTATTTCTGTTCGTGTACTTGTTTCGTCAATATTACATTATAAAAATTACTGACTTTACTACTTCCATGAGATGAATAATAATATAAAACAGCGCCATCTATTGGTTCATTGTTAATTATTATTAACCGCGTCACCGTGCCTGACTCGGTAGTTCACTGTATCACCGCCCTTTAAGAATGGCACTAGGATATCGGAGAAATAGTGGGCGTGGCTAAAAATACCGAAACATCGGAACTCAATTTCGGGTGACAGCCCCTTAAGAGCCTATACTACCTCAGCTAAAATTCACTCTTTATCTCGCTCGCACGATACTGCTCGCGGACTGTGTGAAAGCGAGACAGAGTGCGGTGCTGGGCGGGAGGCAGCGCCAATAGTTTAGGTATTTGCTTTTTACGGTGAAAATAAAGGTAATTCCAAAAAACTAACTAACATAAGACCTGCTTTGTAGTTAGTTCAGTTAGTATGCAAAGTTTCATGATCTAATTTGAAGTATTTTTTGAATACCAGCGGTTTATTGTTCGGTTTGGAGGTAACTTTGGATTTTTTTTCTATCGAGAAAATTTTATGGAATCGTGTTTTCGTCTAACATAAGACCTTACATTAATCCTCAACTTTAGCATATATTTATTTCAAAATTAATGCTGCAGTATTTTCGACATAACGGAGGATCATGCTAAGCCATTTGAGGTAGTATAGGCTCTTAAGGGGCTTACATGACCTAAAGCCCGGTCGCGGTCGTGTCTTGTAGGGGTGAAAATACTCGTAAAAATGGGTTTTAGAGTATTTTCACCCCCTACAAGGATTATAATGAGTTTAATAACACCGTTTTTATTGTGTTAATTATTATTATTAATTAACTAAGACTTACCTCCAGTACCGCGGCGTTTATACTCCCTCTTAGCCTTTCTCTCCAGTGCTTCTGTTAACAAATAAACGTAGAATGTCAGTTGTGGAAAAAAAAATCCCTTATATTTTTCTCTGGTCGTCCACAGACGTGACGTGTAACACGTTACGGGACACTTAACGTCCCCAGACGTAATAACAATAAAACTTATTTTGCGATTGTGATGAACACTTGTAGAAAGAAGAGGTAAAGCTATTTTTGAAGTGAAAACTTATTTAGGCGCGTTGGCCATTCTTTGAGATGGAAAAAAAACCATTGAACTCGCGCCACTGTTACCGTAACCGACACCGCTTCGGATGTGTTCGGCTGTCCTCGGGATGTATTTGGTTTGAATGTACATCCGATATGTCAGTGAGTGATGGCAAAGTATTCTGTTTGTATTTTGTTTTCACTTCTGCCGGCACTCCCGGAGTGCCATTGTTTTTTTTTTATTGTGTTTCCTTGTCACCTTTTACTAATGTGTCGTCTACTCATGCACAGTGCATGTGACAAGTGGCGCCAACCCCAAATAAATTAGGATTTAAAGGACAAGAGAATGATGATGCAGATAAAATTTGGCCGAAGTCAAAAATGTGCTTAACCTTTTCATACCGCAACTGTACATCACATACCCTGTATTGCAGACACAAATCTCACATAGACAAATACATAAAAAACTACATTTGTTCAGTGCGGGAATCGAACCCGACACCCGAATCATAACCGATCTGGTTGAGATGACCTATCCCTTGCCGGGAACCACAGGGCACCACAGCATTATTTACAAATAACATAATATTTACAACAAACAACAAAAAAAAACAAGCACCAAAACCATACAAACCTTGGTATTATTTATTGTAAACGCGAAAGCAAGTTTTATTACTCAAACACACAAAATGGCGGCATGTACAGTCAACGAAAGAGATAGGTATGCAGGATCGTCGGATATAGTTGAAGTTTAGTAAGAAACCAATGGATGTTGTCGACTGAAATTTAACTTGATTAACGAGGTGTGGGAGAGCAGTGGTGGCCAAGTGGTAACGGCCGCGGCTTACGAGTTGTAGGTCGTAGGTTCGAACCCAGACAGGCGCTTTACTTTTTGTAAATTATTTCATCACCACTGCTCTCAAAACGGTGAAGGAAAACATCGTGAGGAAACCGGCATGTCCTAGAACCAAAAATTCGAAGACATGTGGCATCTGCCAACCCGCACTGGGCCCGCGTGGTGGATTACGGCCCGCTCCCTCTCACCGAGAGGAGGCATGTGTCCCAGCAGTGGGAACATTATAGGCTGATTATGGTAATGAGGTGTTGGTTTTCTATGATTAAAATTAAATTTTATTCGACAACATCTATCGGTTTGCAGCTGAGTACCAGTATTAAGGTGAATGCGCACTGGTAGACCGCGAAATTCAAATTCTCTTACGTTTTTTGCAATTTGCAGGTCAGTGTCAAGAGTCAAGAGTCAAGAATCTTTATTTGTGGAAACATGAGTATACATACAGAGCATGCAAGTTATCATAATACAATAATAGATCAGTCATGTTTGGCCTTAGTGGCGTACAAATATTTAAATGTCAGCGAATAACATAATAATTGGATAAATTAATAAATGAAAACAAAATAGTAAAATGTCAATTTTTAAAAGAAATAGTCATAAATACAATTACAATTATAAAATGCCAATGCAATTATTAGTTAGTTATCATTAATATGTTGGTTTATTATTATGATTATTTATGTCAAAGATGCATTGATAATATATTTTGTTACATGTTATTAAATGTTGTCGTTAAGAAATTCTAGAATACTGTAATATGCTTTCTCTTGAAGGAGTATCTTTAATTTATTTTTTAATAGACGGACATTAAGCTTCTTCCAACTACTTGGGAGTTTATTGAAAATTTTAGGGGCCATACAGTCAAGTTGTATGTTGATCAAAATATGACTCGCGACTAAAACAGATACGTATTTACAGAATTATAATCATTAAAAACATTAATACATCATTCTAAGACAAATTTGTTCCATAAGAATAAATCCCTTAGAAAAATGCGGAACAAATCTAACTTAAAGATATACAGGGTTATTGGTAACACCAGCAACCTTTTAAGAGGTCATTGTACTCATCATTATAAACAACTTTTACTATGAGACCAAACCTGAAATCGCTAAAAAAAATCAGCTGTTCCCTACATTTATGTTCGTATAACTCGTCAAAATGTAGAGAACAGCTGATTTTTTTTTCGTGTTTCTGCGTTGCCTTGTGGTACGGAACCCTTCGTGTGCGAGTCCGACTCGCACTTGGCCAGTTTTTTTTTTGCGTATGGGAAATCATGAAATGACTCCTCCCGCTCTGGGTGGAGCGGACCCTGGTTACTTATCTCTTTTGGTGACTGACCTTATAGTGATATTTTTTTACCTAACTCGCGTGCCCTCTTTCTAGCCAGATTCTGGGCTTGTTTTGTCCACGCGTGGTCTGCGGCACTTACGACATGAGATATTAGTGTCCAGTGTCTTATTAGGAGACGGAAGTTTGTTTTCAATAAATTAGAATAGAATAATCTTTATTATGTACACCATATAAATTATTAAAAAAAAAAAGAAAAGAAAAATAATAAATTGTGTGTCTTATCATCATTCTATGTTTCGAGTCGGGATTTAATGTCGTAATTATATGTTACAAGCGGGATTTTTGTTGGATTTCGTGTCATGTGTTCGGATTTTGCCTCGTAAGTCAGCATTGAGTGTCAAATGTCAGCGTTTCGTGTCACATTTCTGGATTTCTTGTCGTGTACCTGGATTTCGTGTCAAAAATCTGGATGTCGTGACGTAAATCTGGATTTGATGTCGCCTTTCTGGATTTCGTGTGTATTACTGGATGTTGTTTTATCATAAACACCTTTAAAGTACCTAAATGTTATTAAGCTCAAGCTACACAGATATTCAACTGATTATACTAAAAATGCGAATGTTAGTAAGTATTTATCTATATATATAAAAGAAAGTCTGTTAGTTACACCACTTATAACTCGAGAACGGCTGAACCGATTTGGCTGAAAATTGGTGGGGAGGTAGCTTAGGACCAGGAGACGGACATAGGATACTTTTTTTTTTTTTTTATAGTAGGAGTAGGGTAGGAGTAGGGTAGGAGTAGGGTAGGAGTAGTGTAGGAGTAGGGTAGGAGTAGTGTAGGAGTAGGGTAGGAGTAGTGTAGGAGTAGGGTAGGAGTAGGGTAGGGTAGGGGTAGGGTAGAAGTAGGGTAGGAGTAGTGTAGGAGTAGGGTAGGAGTAGTGTAGGAGTAGGGTAGGAGTAGGGTAGGAGTAGGGTAGGAGTAGGGTAGAAGTAGGGTAGGAGTAGTGTAGGAGTAGGGTAGGAGTAGTGTGGGAGTAGGGTAGGAGTTGGGTAGGAGTAGTGTAGGAGCAAAACAACGTTTGCCGGGTCAGCTAGTTTATAATAAAAACCTTTCCCATGTTAGCACAAAACGATGTAATTTAGATGATAGTTGTTACCTAACTCGCGTGCCCTCTTTCTAGCCAAATACTCTGGGCTTGTTTTGTCCACGCGTGGCCTTCCCCGCTTACGCTTTTCCCCACTTTCTGGGGTCCTGTTATTCATCATAGCGGCTGAAAAAAAAAGAATCAAAATATAAAAATAATGAAAAAACCTCCTTTTAGAAGTTGGTTAAAAAAGGAAAAAAATATTTGGCCTCTATGTGGTTCCGAGCAACGTATAGGGCACACTTATCTTCCTGTGAGTGCCCATTGTAATAGGTATTTCTCGTGCTAGGACTTAAGGGGGTTACAGGAGCTAAACGCAAAAAAACGCAAGTTTTAGAAACAATAAAAGTATATGATCGACTACAGTAAACAAAATCAGAAAAGTATATGATATTCTTCAGGATATATGCTAGGTAGATAGTGTGTTGAAAACATAATACAACTAAATTGACACGATAGAAAGTATGTTGCTTGTAGAATAATCTGACAATTGTATGTATATTAGTATGGTTTTTATTGTAAAAAGAAAGTTTTTAGAGGTATCTTCAGCATTTTTTTCTATCGTATCAAATTAGTTGTATTATGTTTTCAACACAATCTAACTAGCATATATCCTGAAGAATATCATATATTTTTCTGATTAAGTTTACTGTAGTCGATCATATACCTTTAGGCGTTATAAAACTTGCGTTTTTTTGCGTTTAGATCCTGTAGTCCCCTTAAAAAAAAATATTTCCTACTGTTCTCATACATTTTGGTCGTGTAAGTTTTTGTATGGCAACATAACGTCTCGCCTGTTATCCCCAAAGGGTAAGACAGAGATGTACAGACACCAGCACATCAAGCTACTACAATCTGTCAAATTTCTTTAATAGATTTTCAACTTTATCGCCAAAGCATAAGGTTCAAAGTTGATTGGGGAAATTTGACAGTTTCGGGTAGATTGATGTGCTGGCGTCTGTACATCCACATTTCGCCAGTAATGTTTAAGTCCCATGTAATAGGGGGCGAGCCTATTGCCATCAACCGGGCACAAATACAGAGTATTATTATTATTTAACACTCTCACCGCCACCCATATATTAGTATATTTCATTACAAGTGCGGAAAGGCTGTCATTGCAAAGAGTTCCGACAAATGTCTACCCGAGCCGAGGCGCAGCCGAAGGCGAGGGTTGACAGTCGGAACAAGTTGCAATGACGGTTCCGCAGGTGTACTGAACGACTATTTTTAATACAGTTGCGAAAAAATGAAGCAATTTAATAAAATAATATAAACACAATAAACTCAACTAACTACCTAATCATTTTTTCTGGAAAATGGCGCCAACCGTAGAATATAAGCAGAGTTTTTTTTTTCTCCACCCATTTTGGTAGGCAAAGGACAACTATCCATACATGTCTTCAGTATATTTTTTTTATTGATATGAAATGAAAATTAAATTTAATGAGATGAAATGAAATGAAACTAACCTAACTCATTCAATTAAATCATTAAATCTGATATTGAAATAAATTAGTAGCTTCTTTTTAGAAATATACGTATTTGTATGAATCACAAAAACTCTTTAGTAAAACTACATGGTTGGTTTTTCTTTTTAATAGACATTATTTTGACAGTTGGGAAAGAGACGCAAGAGTTCGGGAAAGGTAAAAAGCACTAGTAATAGCCCACATCCCGAACGCTATACGTCCCTGCAATACACCACTTTTTGAGCAACTGTATTAAAAATAATTTTTCAGTGCAGCAGGCCATGCGGTCTGCCGGCGGCCGCAACTTTGCCTACCCGTGCAGGCTGCTGTAATGAGTGAAAAATCTGTAATGAGTGAAGCAGGCCGTACGGGCCGCCGGCGGGCTCACTGTTTGTTTTTACTAGCAAGCCATGAGGTCCGCCACGACCTCGCAATTTCATATTCAATTTGTAGTTGTAGTCAAGTTAAGTACGGTGTTCATTAGGGCGTTCTGAAATATCTGTAAAAGTTTTCCCAGATATTTTTGGGTCCTTATTTTTTTTTTTATTGAATCGTGGTCAGTTTATCCTGTATCTTAGCTAAGTGAACAAACACAAAACACACAAATACCCCGATCCGGAACAGCTACCAGCCGGTCGATTCTGTAAAAATCTCACCGTGAAAACTTAGGTGAAGCGAGTTTGTTTTTGCTAGGAATTGACACTATTGACAGCTCACTCCACGCTCACTTCACCTAAGTTTTCACGGTGAGATTTTTACAGAATAGCATCGCTGTATTACAGACGCCAGCACATCAAACTGTCAAATTTTCCCAATGAACTTTGAACCTTATGCTTTAGCGATAAAGTTGAATATCTATTAAAGAAATTTGACAGATTGTAGTAGCTTGATGTGCTGGCGTTTGTACAAATACAATGTATTTGTTACGTGCGGGAATCGAACCCGCGACACTTAGCGCAGAAGTTTCTTTTGCCAGTACGCTTTAACGTGCTAACAAATCTTGATCGAGAATCTAAGCCAGTGGGACTAGTACAATTTGGGGAATGGCTTTCAAAATTCCTTATCTGATAATACATCTGATAATACACCGTGTTCTTCACGATATCCATAAACTTTGTCAAACGCTTCTATAGCTATTACAAATCAAATCTAACAAAGGAAATAGTACTTAAAATGGCTTCGTTACAAAGATATTTGTAATTTCATTTAATGAAATTTAATTGAGCTACGGAGTAAGAAAGGGTCTTAACTTAGTTTTGACAAGTTTCAGCCCGCCAAATCTTATGAATAATAATATATAATAATAATATTTATTTCTCAAAAAATGCATATACATTATTTCGGTCTAAAATGGCTTATGTTAGTGTTCCAGAGTGAAAAACCCTGACTTCTAAACTAGGTTTATGTAAACGTATCTTAGAAGCCAGTGTCCCTTCAAAGTGATGTGCATAATTGCATATAGAAAATAGGACACACATTATCAATAATCCATTAAGGCAAGTTCAAGAGAAATAAAAATAATAAGAAAAAAAAACAAACAGAATACAAGAAAAAAAAAAAAAAAAAAAAGTTGTGTATGTCTCTAGTGTGTTTGTCTGGGGTTATTGGGTGTTTGAGGGTGAGTGTATGTAGAATGAAAATACGTCGTTGCCAATTCGGGTAAAGAGGCATGCATATCGGGTGATTTACGTCAAGGTATTTAGTTTGTATGAAAATTAACAAAAAATAAAAAATAAGAATTCATTAATTTGTCCATAATTAAAAATGCTTATTTCCATGGTCTGAACATCTGGTCGAAGTTTATGTGTATCGTCCGGAACACGGTGTATACATTACATACACGATTTGACTTTGATAACAATTTTGCAACTTTTTCTTTTGACTTTGGTTTAGAAGATTTACATTTAAGAGCCTATACTACCTCAAATGGCTTAGCATGATCCTCCGTTATGTCGAAAATTCCGCAGCATTAATTTTAAAATAAATATATGCTAAAGTTGAGGATTAATGTAAGGTCTTATGTTAGACGAAAACACGATTCCATAAAATTTTCTCGATAGAAAAAAAATCCAAAGTTACCTCCAAACCGAACAATAAACCGCTGGTATTCAAAAAATACTTCAAATTAGATCATTAAACTTTGCATACTAACTGAACTAACTATAAAGCAGGTCTTATGTTAGTTAGTTTTTTTGAATTACCTTTATTTTCACCGTAAAAAGCAAATACCTAAACTATTGGCGCTGCCTCCCGCCCAGCACCGCACTCTGTCTCGCTTTCACACAGTCCGCGAGCAGTATCGTGCGAGCGAGATAAAGAGTGAATTTTAGCTGAGGTAGTATAGGCTCTTAAGAACTCTTATTAAGGTGAATGCGCAGTGGTAGACCGCGAAATTCAATTTTTCTTACGTTTTTTTGCAATTTTCAGGTCAGTGTCGGGTTGTATCATGATCAAAAACGTAAGAAATATTGAATTTCGCGGTCTACCACTGCGCATTCACCTTATGTAATTAACACTTTGATCTTTTACGTAGTCTTCTGACTTTTGACTTCGTCAAACTTTACGCTGACTTTTGACTTTTTTTTATTAATTTGAAATGGTTTTGCTCTTGACTCAAGTCTAGGTCAGAGGTGATAGAGACAAAGTCGACGATGGAGTGAGCTCACCCAGAAGAAGACTGTTCACTCTTACTTTGAAGAGATTCGGGTTGTATGACTGTCACTAGGTAGTATGGAAAGCCTCTCACCCATCTCCTTGGCTTGTTTCCTGGCCGCCAAGTTGGCGAGATACTCGGGACTCGTCTTGTCCACCCTCGGTCTACCTCGCTTCCGCTTGACAGGAGTCGGCGGTTCGCTGGGTTCAGCTGAGAAAGAAAAAGGTGATTGAGCAAGTAGTTCAGCATAATCCATACTTATATTATAAACTAGCTTCCGGCCGCAGCTTCGCCCGCGAGGTATGTCAATAAAAACTCCTGTCCTTCCCCGGGATGCAATCTAACTCTCTGCCAAATTTTATCGAAATCCGTTCAGTGGTTTAGGCGTGAAAAGGTAACAGACAGACAGACAGAGTTACTTTCGAATTTATAATATTAGTATGATTGCGAAAGTGTGTCTGTCTGTATGTTATCTCTTCACGCTTAAACCGCTGAACCGATTTAGATGAAATTTGGTATACAGATAATTTGAGTCCCGGGAAAGGACATAGGATACTTTCTATCCCGATATTCCCACGGGATCGACACTTATGCGGGTGAAACCGCGGAGCGCAGCTAGTAATGAAATAAAATAAATCAACAAGTCCCAACATGTCTATTCCGTCTGTCTGTCAGTCAAGACTCTTCCAAAGAACGCGTAGAAGTATCAAGTTGAAATTAAAGCTATATACTCCGGTCTACAGTCCCTTGAAGCTGTGAAAAAATCAAACTTCTAAGGGGGCTGTCCATTTCTCACGTGAGGCTCGAAAAGGGGGGGTAGGGGTCCATAAAAAATCACGAAATATCACAAGGTGGGAGGGGGGTGTAGTAATATATCACGTGTATTTATTTTTTCGGCAGGGCGAGGGGCCCGTGGCTAAATAATAACAGCCGCACAGGTCGATCGTTCAGGTTAAGCTACGCTTGCAGGGTGACCATCTTTACACACCGAGACCCCTCCGTGTCTCGAAAAGCACGTTAAGCCGTTGGTCCCGGCTGTCATTCATGGATCTTTGACAGTCGTTACGGGTAGTCAGAAGCCCGAAAGTCTGACAACCAGTCTTACCAAGGGGTATCGTATTACCCAGTAACTGGGTTGTGGAGGTCAGATAGGCAGTCGCTCCATGTAAAATACTGATATTCAGCTGCATCCGGTTAGACTGGAAGCCGACCCCAACATAGTTAGGAAAAGGCTAGGCAGATGATGATTTATTTTTTCGGCAAACGCGCGATACTCAACCGAAAAGCGGCGTTACGTGTATTTATTTTTTCGTCAAACGCGTACAAAATCGAAAGCGGCTTGTAGTGTGACTCTGATTCGGCAACGAATTGAAGTTGCGATAATTTTCTATAATAAAATTAGATGATACTTTTTTTTTTTTTTTGTTTAGCCTATACTGTCCCACTGCTGGGCAAAGGCCTCAAAGATGATAATTATATTTTGTAAATATAAAAAAAAAATTAAGATGCTTTGTAGGTACTAAAAAATACTCGTGATATTGGGGGGGGGGGAGTCTTAAACCTCACCATGTATCACCAAGGGGGAGGGAGGGTTAAAAAATGCCAAAAAAAACATCACGTGATTAATGGACGGCCCCTAAGTTAACGTAAAAAAAAGTTTTTTTTTGCGTCACGTTTACCGCAAATGAACGCATTTTCTTTCTTTTCTTTTTTTTTTTTATTTTGTAAGTAGGTTTGTACAAACACTTTTACACGTCAATCATGTTTTTTTTTTAAACTAGATGAAGTCAGCGTTTCCTATCTGACTACTCTGAGAAGAAAGGCCGAAACAAACTCAGAGGTCACAGTCACAGTCTCTTTTAAAGTCCAGACATAATCTTGGTCAGGTTATATGAAGACCATGTAGATCGATGTGATCAGTGCACGCATTTGTCAAAAATCGTGCAGCTCAACTCAAGACTTAAGGAGCTCAACGATTCGACGAACAATACCAAAGAAAGGACATTTGGGTAGGCCACATAAATTACTCAAACTGTCAGACCATGAAAAAAAAACTAACAGAACAGAGAGAATAATAAAAAAAAATATATATGTAAAATGACCCACATCGTCTTCACATTCACAATGAAAAAATAATATAATACAGTTGTTTTATCTCACGAAAGCGGGTGAGCCATACTTGTAGTTGTAATGCGTCTAGACACGCGCACTTGTGTGCGTAACTACAGGTAGCGTTAGCAAGCTCATCGCTAATGAACAAAATAATAAAGTTATTAGATTTTTGCTACGTATAGATAAGACTTGGTACAATAAAATAGAAACTTATATTCAAGAAACATTTAATTTTAGCAATATTTTGAATACAATTTATATTTTATTTAAATTAGTATTTCAAGTAGAATCGTAACTAGACTCTTCTTTAGAGTCAGTTTCTTCTTCACTGTCATCTTGTAAATTTATTATTAATCATATTATATAATCATATTTTGCTTTTTTTTTCTATTCTATCATATTTTTCTTTCTTCGTATCTTCCATGCTGACGGTATTCGATAAATAATTTTGGCGCGAACCAAGAAGCACTACTGACTCGGCCGGCGATCAATCATATTGTAGTCTTTGCCGGCGATTCGGCCACGACTGGGCGCTCTCGAGCTTATGCACGCAAAGACAGTGTGCATGTACACTTACACACACAACTATGGGTCACCCGCTTTCGTGAGATAAAACATCTATACTTTACAAAGTAAGCAAATGTCATTGTTTTTTATTTTCTTTAGAACTTACGTGTAGCTATCGGCTCCTGCTTCGGCCTGACCGCGTACAATTCGGGCGGCACGAAGTGTGACACGGGCGAGCGGTAGTCCACTGACAGCGGCAAACCGCCAGGCACTGGGACAAAAAAATTGTTAATTATGTAGATAGGCAAAAGCAGGGAGCCCGTGGCTAAATAATAACAGCCGCACAGGTCGATCGATCAGGTTAAGCTACGCTTGCCGCGGGTGGTCTGTGGATGGGTGACCATCTTTACATACCGAGACCCCTCCGTGCCTCGGAAAGCACGTTAAACCGTTGGTCCCGGCTGTCATTCGTGGATCTGTGGATCTTTGACAGTAGTTACGGGTAGTCAGAATCCTGAAAGTCTGACAACCAGTCTTACCAAGGGGTATCGTATTACAAATGTGTCAAAGATCCACGAATGACTGCCGGAACCAACGGCTTAACGTGCTTTCCGGTGTGCGTTACCCCGGCCAGAAAATGTCGAAAATCGTCATCTAAGTGCAATAGACAATTAGATATACAGCTTCTGTAATTGGTAAGCGGATTTTTTAATTTGGTAAGCTGATAGTTTTTTAATTATGTATTTGATAAAAACAGTTCCGGCTGGAGTAACGTTACTGTCCAACTGAATTTCACATGACTAAGACCCCTCGTCGGTCACCCATCCACGGGCGAACCTCGGCTAGCGTAGCTCAACCATGATTCAGCGACCCTTGCGGCTACGAGCCCAGGTACGGGCGATTTTACCTATATCACGCACTGGATTTTCAACATTCATCATTTTTTTGAAAATCCAACAGACTGCATCCCAGCTCGTCAAAAAATAAAATGTTGGATTTTCAACTCTCGGCGCAAAGCCGTAAGTTTAAAATCCAGTGCACTGTAAAAAATTGGCCTTGGGTACACGGGCTTTTTTTTTGGGTGTGAGCGAAAGGGAGTGTCAGACTGTTACTGACTAAAACCCACCCATGTTCCTTCCTTAGCCCTTTATGTTCCGGGCCAGCGGTAACCCTTTCGGACAATCCCGCTGATGGGCACAAGGGCTTACTTAGCCACGAGCCACATCTGCGCGAGTACAGGGGGCCTAAAAAGGCCACTTTTGCAGAATCATAAAAGGAATTCATCAAATCATTATAAATCATAATAGACAGTTAACTGTTAAGTTAATCGTATCAAATCCCATTGGTGAAGGATTTTTCAGTTATTTTTTTTTTGTCTGTGCTTAAATACCAATCCAAATCCAATCCCAATCTCTTGCAACGAAAAAAAGCAAAATACGTTTATGATTCTGCCAAAGTGGCCTTTTTAGGCCCCCAGTTCGCGTCAAATAACTTTGCCGCTCTGAAGCTAGGCTCTTTCCTCGTCGCGCCATGCGCGCTGCTGTTGTATTCATAGGATTAACTACTGCGCAGTGAATTGTTACCTACTTCAGAGCGGCAAAGTTATTTGACGCGAACTGTATGTTGCCTACTTCAGAGCGGCAAAGTTATTTGACGCGAAGTGTACTGTAAGTATATTGATGAAAACAAACCTTGGTTCAGGCCATAAATCTCTCCATTATGGTCGATCTTCGGCTTCTTCTCGGGCGTCTCCTTCTGGCTCCCCTCGCTGCTCGAGGACTCTTCCCGCTTGAGCTGCGGCAATGCGGAGTCCAGCTGACTTTCACATAGCGCCATTTTTGTTGATTTTTAATTTATGCTGCAAGAATAGTTTTATTTGTTTTGATGAGTTGCGAGAAAATTTTCGAATATAGTAAGAAATTTTTCGAATATAGTAAGTATATTTTTTATTGAGGCTGATTAGCATCGCAATTGCGTAACACACTATAAAAATTAATTTTGTTACGATCCTGGTGGAACGGTACAAATTATCGTTACCGGAACGCGTATTGCCATTGTGTATATCAATACAGACACCCATAGTCTGCACTCGATCACTTTATGCTCTTAAAAATAACAAATACTCTAAAGCAAACTACGTATGACTACAGACCAGTCTGTATAAGTATACAGTTTGCTTGCATATTTTTAAAGCAAACTACCTAAGACTACAGACCAGTCTGTATAAGTATACGGTTTGTTCGCATATGTCTAAAGCAAAATGTGACCGTGTTATTGTTTGTATTGTAGGGTATGTGGGGTCATAAGACTTTAATTATATGTTGCAGTGTACTACGTAACAATATTGAACATAACTATGTTGTACGTGTTTATATTCTCTGAGGGAAGCTTCGTGCGACCCCCTCCATAGAAAAGGATACAACATTTTTCTTCTTCTAAAGATTTTCCGATATAAAACGTATAAGCCTAGGTATTTATTATGAAAATAACATTCTTAAACTTCTTCTTCTGTACATACCACGGCAGCCAAATTGTCTGTACTCGTATGTGTTTTGCTCTCACGGATTAGAGCAAAGTGTATTTTATTTCAGTCTGTCTCTGTACTGATATGCAGTATGCTCTCTAGCTACAAGAGCATATTGCGTGCGATTACAGAGCAACCCCTGTCTGTGCTAGTATACATTATGGCAATACGCTACCGGAACTACGCGTAACGTTTCAAGTCCCTGATTTAAGCAAATGATTTCTCTCAGTAAGTTTCATTTGTTTACCAAATAAGTGAAGTCAAGAAAAATACACAATGTCATGTAACATTTATTACTGGTTTCAGACTGCATTGTCGCAGAAATTGTCTAGAAAAGTAATTACTTGTAGTACTTTTGATATTTTATTTACAATTTTTGGGCTAAATTCTTTACCAGAGTTTATGCGAATATTTACAATTTTAGTGCATGATAAATCTATATATATAAAAGAAAGTCTGTTAGTTACACCACTTATAACTCGAGAACGGCTGAACCGATTTGGCTGAAAATTGGTGGGGAGCTAGCTTAGAACCAGGAGACGGACATAGGATACTTTTTTTTTTTTTTTTTTTTTTTATAGTACGAGTAGGGTAGGAGTAGGGTAGAAGTAGGGTAGGAGTAGTGTAGGAGTAGTGTAGGAGTAGGGTAGGAGTAGGGTAGGAGTAGGGTAGGAGTAGTGTAGGAGTAGGGTAGGAGTAGGGTAGGGTAGGGGTAGGGTAGAAGTAGGGTAGGAGTAGGGTAGGAGTAGGGTAGGAGTAGGGTAGGAGTAGGGTAGGAGTAGGGTAGGGGTAGGGTAGGGTAGCCGGGCAGCTATAAATAATGTATATGGCAAAACGACGTTTGCCGGGTCAGCTAGTTTATAATAATATAAAAGTGACAAATGAAGGGATGAATCGAGCCTAAAAGTTTGTTTAAATTATATAATGCCAGGGACATCGACGCACACCCGCGCCCTAATTGCGTAACACACTATTACCACAGATTACTAAATAGTTACTACGTAACAGATACTTCACTCAGTAGAAAATTTCCAATACCTACAGCTATAATAGCCTACTCCGTCGCGTCAGCAACCGCTGCATGCTAAAATGTGCCTAAATGCTCAAGCGTACAGTTGTGATTGCTTCGCACCGCGCGATCCCACAGCAATCGCAGGGCTGCCTCTTCATTAAAATTAAATTAACATAACTATTTGTGTCTATTTTATTGAGAACTGTGAATATGTTGTGACTATAGGTGGTAGTTTAAAATGGTATCGTTTATAAAATATGTTTTTTATAAATTGTTGCCGACTGTGCAGTACATCTAAAACATGACATGACATCTTCATTGACATGTAAATGGAAAAATGTTAGATGTTTACCCCTTCTTTTACTTGATTTGCACCCATCTACTGCACATAAGGCACCACACGGCATCGTAATACGCGTACGAACGAACAGCACTATTAAAATTGAACGGCGTGCGCGCGCTTCGCTTGCGAAAACCGCACTGAATTTGATCCGCCGGCGGACCGAGACCGCTCGGCTGGGCGGTAGGCACTTATAGCGCGCAAGTACATGGAGTGACGGAGGCTTGCTATTACTCTCAATTTGAATCATTTTGAAGCATATTGCTAATCCATTGCTCCTTATGTACGAAAAGTGTGTCTGCTCAACAATGTAAATCACGCAATGAATGTTGTTGAACTGTCAAAATGAAACCCATTGCTACTGATAGTGTGTCACGCAATTACCCTGCTGTTACCATGTACTCATTACATGATTCTGAACTGCCGGGTGTTGAAACTTTTCGTAGATAAAAAAAACTAGCCGCGCCCCGCGGTTTCACCCGCATAAGTGTCGATCCCGTGGGAATATCAGGGTAAAAACTATCCTGTGTCCTTTCCCGGGACTCAAACTAACTCTATGCCAAATTTCATCTAAATCGGTTCAGCGGTTCAAGAGGTAACAGACAGGCAGACAGACACACTTCCGCATTATAATATTAGTATGGATATTTGCTGTTCAGTACATTTTGACCGTGAAGGTGTTGCAGAATAGAGGTGTGATGGAACAGGGTGTAAAGTTCACTCATCCTCCATAGACAAGGGAGGATCCTCCGACCAGACGGGTGTTGTGTCTGGTGGGTGCCTGCCCAACGATTGAAGTCAGGACCTTGCCACGTTGTATATAACGTTTTTTTTTTTTGATATCCCATCCCATAACTCTAAGGTTCTATAAGTAAAAATAATACAAAAAGTCCTAGAATATGTCGTCCAAAAATGCATAGTTTCGAAGATATCAGGTATCTAAGTTTCATTGATAAATACGAGTAATTCATTTTTCATTCATATTAATTTAAAGCTAAGAAAATGCGACGTTGTCATATTTCACGTATTCAGTGTTTTAATAAACGTGAAACTGTCGAATAATTTTGTCTCAAAAAAAATTGAAAAATAATTCAATGCCAGTTGATTCTTTGATATGGTCTCATTCATACCCTAGAGTTATGGGATATAAAAAAAAACACCTTGTATAATATTCTAGTTGCGCGGTAAACTCTGCTTGCGCGATGCAGGATTTTGCGTGACGTCAGTATGATGGGTAGTACGCATGTGGCGAGTGGTGTGTGTGTGGTGTAGATGGCGCTACAACAAAAGATTTTTCTTTTTATAACTGACGAAATAATCTACGCTAGGGTTTCTAGAATCATGTGCTGAATCCGTGGCTACAGTCTGTGCGTGGAAATCCCTGCCACCCTATACATGATGATTTTTACCAATTCCAAATTTTTACAGGGTGTTCTACCCATGAATATGTTCTTTTTTCTTTCTTTTTTTTTTCTTTCAACTTTCACTATGGGACCAACTCTGAAATCACAAAAAAAAAATCTGAAAAAAAAATCCACTTGACCAAAATGTATGAAACAGCTGATTTTTTTCGTGATTTCAGAGTTAGTCCCATAGTGAAAGTTGTTCATGTTCATGGGTAGAACAACCTGTAAAAATTTGGAACAGCTAAAAAAAAAAAATTTGATTTACTCTGTCTGATACATCTTCATATAACTATTTGCTGTTAATAGAGGCTATTTTAGCTTAAATTTTAAAGCAAATAATCTGCTAATATTTACCATTGATTGCAGATCAAAGCAGCAAAAAAAAGATAATATATTTTAGCATATTTACACTTTAAGCGTTTCTCCCACAGCAGTTTTTTTAGTGCACTGGATTTTCAACCCAGTTATTAGCGCCGACAGTTGAAAATCCAACAGTTTTTTTTTTGACGCTGGGATGCCTCTGTTGGATTCTAAATTCTCGGCTCAACACGGAGAGTCGAAAATCCAATGCGCGATATGTTTATGTCCGTGTTACGAATGCTTACGTGTATGACTGTTTGATGGTCTTACATGAACTGATGGCGAGGGAACTGAGTGGAATGATGTAGTGGATGGGTCAACAAGTACAGGGGGCCTAAAATGGCAGAATCATAAAAGGTTAACATTATGAATTATAATATGGCGAAGACAGTCCGTGTTTTTTTTTCGCTGCACTACGTAGGTACAATCAAAGAGATTGGGATTGGATTGATTGGTATTTTAGCACAGACAGAAAAAGTCACTTGAAAATCCTTCACGAATGATCCCATTCGTGAAGGATTTTCAAGTGACTTTTTCTGACTTTTTTGATACGATAAACTAAACAGTTAACTGTCCATTGTGATTCATAATGTTATCCTTTTATGATTCTGCCAAAGTGGCCTTTTTAGGCCCCCTGATAACCAGGAAATGGAAGATGTTTAGCAGTGGAGCGATTTAATTGCCAAAAATGTAAACAAATATGAATGAATGGAAAAATAACTTTAATTTCTACACAATAAAGTTCAGTTTAAACTACAAGTTCAAACATTTTTGTGACTATTTCAATAGTGCTGGTCACTCTGAACTGAAATAAACTTAATTACAATTGAAATAAATTTGATATTTGTTTGACTTGAAACAAAGTTTGAATAGACTTTACATACATAAACTACAACTTCTTCCCATGAGGGTAGGCAGAAACATACAGAACGTCAGCTGCTACGATCTTTACATACTCCTTTTGCCACGATAACATTCATACATTTGGTCATACACTCACGCCGGTTAAGCCATTGGTCCCGGGTGTCATTCGTAGATCTGTGACAATCATTACGGGTCAGAAGCCCGAAAGTCTGACATCCAGTCTTACCAAGGGGTATCGTATTACCCAGTAACTGGGTAGTGGAGGTCAGATAGGCAGTCGCTCCATGTAAAATACTGGTATTCAGCCCTATCCGGTTAGACTGGAAGCCGACCCCAACATAGTTGGGAAAAGGCTAGGCAGATGACTGATGACTTGAATTTTATTTATTTGTTTGTATTATTGAAGATTAGTTTTTATCTCCACACAATGAGTGCCTGAAGAGATGGCGAGATGACCTGGACGCGTATACCACGAGGGCTGGTTCGAGGTGGCGCAGGAAAAGAATTCCTGGAAGGATTTGGGGGAGACCTTTGCCCAGGAGTGGGACAGTATAGACTAGTAAAAAAAATAAAAAACATATAGAAGATGTCAAGCCCAATGACAATACAAGGAACTTGTCACTCCCAAGCATAATAGAACACAATACACAATATATTTACAATAGGGTGCAAGCTACATTAGCACCCTTCAAACATGTCTTATATGCACCTGTTATTAAGACCCTTGGATATCAAGTTTCTTTAAAAAATTTGAGGGTGAGACTGGATAAAAAACCGACCAAGTGCAAGTCGGACTCGAACACGAAAGGTTCCATAACACCGTACAATAATTTTATTTTTATTATTTGTTGTTACAGCG
Source organism: Oligia strigilis (assembly GCA_951800025.1). Lineage (NCBI taxonomy): Eukaryota > Metazoa > Arthropoda > Insecta > Lepidoptera > Noctuidae > Oligia > Oligia strigilis. The sequence goes on from OX637569.1 coordinate 4,502,836, forward strand.
ACAATAGAAATACACACTCTGTGAAAAAACGAGAGTTCAGACAGACGCTGACGGAAGGACAGACAATAGAGGCTTAGTAATAGGGCCCGTTGGCACACTTTGGGCACGGAACTCTAAAAATGTTGTGGTGATCAGACTGACTTTAGGTAAATCTGCCTAGGCTTTTCCCAACTATGTTGGAGTCAAAGTCCAGCCTAACCGGATGCAGCTGAATACCAGTATTTGACATGGAACGGTCATAATGTCACTATAATATTATGTTCGGTAAACCTGAAAACGTGATCGCGCCGACAGAGGGTGCTTTCCGATTTTCTGAACAAAATGTGACATAAGCCTGATCAAGTCTGATCAGTAAATCTGCTAGTAAGCTAATAGGCCTTGTAGAATGTAGATCGGTTGACCATTTTCAATTTTGTTAAGTACACTTGTTGACACGTCTACACTGTCGTCCCATACCTATTCATCATCTGCCTAGCCTTTTCCCAATTATGTAGGGGTCAGCTTCCAGTCTAACCGGATGCAGCTGGATTCCAGTATTTTACATGGAGCGACTGCCTATCTGACCTCCACAACCCAGTTACTGGGTAATACAAAACTACTGTAATTTGGAAAATTACAATTACGTGTAAAAGAGTAATCGTAGAGTTTCTTGACGGCTTTTCTTCATAAGAAACAACCAATTAGAAACGTGCACCTATCTTCAGATGTCTCACAAGTGCCAATATAGGTTTATGTGAAATAAAAATATATTTTATTTTTAACCGACGAAGTACGAGATGGTTCTCAAGTTGATGCATTATTTGATTTGGTGTTTAATCTCATGTTAACAGGTCTGATTAGCAGAACAACAAACAATCATAAAAAATTACAACAGATTTAATTTGCCCCTTAGTAAAAGTACCACAAAAAGTACTCTGCGAATTGAACCAAACCTCAGGTCAAAAGACCTATTGTTGTGTCAACCTTTTTTTTTTAATAATAATAGACAAACATAAACACTGACAGGTTGTTGTACCTTCTATATTCAAACCACCTGTTTGGATGAAACAGGTTTTGGTTAGCTTAGGAGTTTTTGAGTTCTGATCATGTTTTATACAAACTGATCTAAGTTGATTTTATTAAAATAATAATAATTTTAAATATTGTTTTGTGGTAGTAAAATTAAGCGGTCAGGTTGGAAAGATGTGGTAATGTGTGATGTGTATGATTAATAGTGCTTCAAAAAAAATTTAATTTTAGACTATGAGTAATTCAAGAAATTAGTAAAGAAAACCGCAAACCAATCACACTAATGTGCATTTATCTCCACGGACACCATGGAAAACTTAATTAAATGCTTATCAATACTTCATAACGACAGAAAGCGTAATACCCTTACCTTATTCATCAAACTCCATTTAAAAACAGAAAAAACACTTAAATAACACTCTTTTACACTTAAAACTTACGATAAAACAATATTAATTAGATTTCCACACAATACAAACTTAATATAACAACAAAAAACGCGTAAATTGTAAAATAAAGTTACATTAACTAAAATAAGTACAATCAATTTTCTCTGCCCAACAAGTCATGTCGAGGCGAACGGGAATAAGCAAGGAAACAACGTTTTCCACTATTGATTTTTAACGTTACTACATCTTTGTTGTATAAGAATGCTTTTAAAAGTGATTACAAAAGTTTTTAGCGTAGATTATCGAAGATATAAACAAATTTCACGGCGTATTTTATCTGAACTATACGTCCATTTCTGTTCCGCCAGTAACGCTACTGCCCGTAGAAGAATTGAGATAGCGAATGTATTTTTATTATGGCAACATTCTGTGTTACTTTGCAAAGTCCCGTTGGGCTCGTTGAACGACGGTGGATTGGTCCGATTCATAAAGCAAAGTTGTAGGAAAATATTAAGGAAGAATAAAAATAACTATCTCAAAATGAAATGTTTATTGGTTTTTTAGCTTTTTATTCAAAATTGTGTTCATTATGTACAATTTCAACCAGTAAACACTTAATTAATACTTGGTTTTACTAAAATATTCGCAGTTTTGATTTCGTGTAGAATAAAATAGAATATCAAATCACTTTCTGAACTTTCTTTTAAATATAAAATTATTGTAGGTTCTATTTATTGTGATCTATTTGGCCAAGAAATTTTGTATGTACGGTATTTTCATCTATTTTAATTTAATGTTATGCGCGAACAGTTTCTCTCATATCGTTCTTCGGAACTGAATTGACAGGTTTCCACTCAAATACAGTGACTTCATAATCTTTTCAATTTATCCGTATAATAAATAAAATTATCAAAATCTAAACGAAAACCTTAAAAATCAAGTGAAAAACATCAAAAATCTTGTTATTTTATTTACAAATACTTATAATTACATTGACAAAAGTTGGATAACAAAAATATTGTTAACTTTGGTCGAGTAACAAGCAACATTTAAGGGTGTGGGGCAAGAAGAGAGACAGTACGAAATAGCGATAGTTATAGGTAGGTCGAGCGTCGAGTTGGCATTGTAATAAACTACTTGACGTGTTTATCGTCGGCCGCGTTATCGCAAGCTCTTTGTGCAGTTTCACCTTGTTACGGTCGCCTTTCAACTAGTTTTAACTCTGACGTATTTCATCGTTTATTTTCTTATTATTTCTGATTCCACTTATTTAAGCATATTTCATTAGAATTATATTTTTTTTTTAATTAAAAACAAGCTGTGATTTTTTTAATTTGTGTTTTTCAAGTTTGTATTTAAAAGTATAATATTTCCTGCTTAATGGTAATTGATTTATTTTCTATTAAAATCACATGATTGCTGTGTTTCGTAACTTATTTAGAGGCTGCATTAGGAGGCATTCTAAACATAACATGAAACAACGAGATAAAGTTATTCATTCGATGGAGTTTTATGGTTATCATAGAATTACTTTTTTTCTGAGTATTTAATCTAATTCTTTCCTGGTATGAAAAAGAACTGCGTAGCAACAAAATCATGTTCTAGAATATATTTTTATTATCATCTCATATTTATTAAATCATCGTTCTTTTCTTAGGAAAATAAGTAGCTAGAGAGCAGAGAGCAGAGCGTTTTCATACGGTTTTGCATTTTATCATCAGTCAGTGTTTCTACCTACTGTTATTAAACAAGAGATTAGTCAGTTTATTATTGATTTGTTTGCATCACACAGTCTGAACGAAAATCAATAGTTTTGCGAACAAAGTAGGGGCGTGGTTAGGCATTATTAGAAAGAGACAACGAGTGCTCTACTTTCGAAAATTAATATGATTAAAATGGACTATTGTAGGTATTGGGATTCAAATAAAAAACAGCGTAGTCCCATAGCAACAGATATACTCTATTGATTTGCTCGAAAATTAGGCTAGATCTTTTATTAGCTAAGTATATCTATTATATTAATTACTTTCCCTAAGCAGCAGGAAAGCATAAATAGGGGCAATAAAGTATGCCCAACGTAAGCCCATTATTAAAGTACAGGAAACACTGTTATTTTATTGAAATATAGTTGCAAAGTAGGTACAATAGTCCTTAGTTATAAATATTATGCATAAAGCATGTCTCTTCAGTAATTAAAGTATATAATTAAGTAACAGATAATTAGGCTCATTACATTACTATAATTTGTATTGAATTTTGTCAGAGAGTCCTATATCTAATATTTTATTAAAATAAACTTTGCCTGCACGTACATATGTGGAAACCTTTTTATTTATTTGGTTATTTAAAAAAAACAACAACATTTGAAGAAAAAAAACCAGAAAAGTCCTTTTTTTTTGTATTCGGTAAAAATAGGTGCAAAATTCAAATCTTATTATGGCAATATTAATGAAACTCCCCAAAAGTGCAGAGATGCACCTAAGAGGCTGTTGACAAAGGGCGTTGACAAAGGGCGTTCACAAAGTTCATTAGAAATGTCAAAAGTTCAATGAACTTGTACATAGACAAGAATTGTTTTTATTTATTTGTCTTTGGTTTTTATTTTTTTTTACAGTTTTTTTCTGACAATCACTGACCTCTTTATTACAATACAAGTGTATTATAGAGGTCAGTGCTCAGAATGGATAACTTACGTAAACTTATATTTGAAGGAAATTTTATAAGGTATTTTTTATCGGTTTCATTAATGATTCCGATCTGGCGGTCCCCCGCAAAGAGTATAATAATAATACGGGAGGTCCCCCGTTTTGACGACTGATCCTGGATACACTGGAGAGTCATCTCTCACTTTTCACCCTAAATTTTCACTATACACCACAGTATGAGCTTGGTTTACTGAAAAAAAAGTGGTTGTGACATCAGAAAATTATGCTCGACTCGTTTCCCTCGAACTTAGCTCTTTTAGTTATTTTTATTACTGTTTGCTATATATATATGGGCCTGCTCTTGGCCTCGGTCTCGCTTGCTGGAAAGCGTTTGGGCCTGTTCTTGGCCTCGATCTCGCCTGCCGGAACGCGCTCACCAGCGTCACCAGCGCTCCCTCTTGCCTTGAAGGTTGACAGGTTATACAGCGAATATCAGAGGGGTGTGGTCATATCAAAAAATAAACAGTAGGTTGAGTAGGTATTGAAGTATTCTAGGGGACAGTTGATAATTTTTTCGCGATTACAATGTTGTTCATAAGGAGATAGTTGTTCAGTTTTATGGTCTGTGTGTGGGAACCTTGACGACACCTTTGCAATGCTTTGTATATATGTATGTATAGCTCCAACAGAGTAGGTATTTGCTACAGGCACATCAAACTTCAGACTACGTTAATGAGGTGGTAATCCTAATAGGGAGGCCTGTAGCGGTATCTACAATGCGAACAACGCGTCATACTGACGTCACGCAAATCCTGCATCGCGCAAGCAGAGTTTACCGCGCAACTAGTATAGATACAACGCCCCGACATGAATCATTGGGCAGTTGCCCGCCAGACACAACACCCGTCTGGCCGGAGGATCCTCCCTTTTCTATAGATTAAGAGTGAACTTTACACCCTGTTCCTCATACCTCTATAGGCCCATGAATTATGACCAAGCGTGGACATCAAATCTTACATCTGTTATTCCCATTGCTGGGACAGGCCACCTCACGTTGAGAGGGACTGGGCCGTAATCCACCACGCGGGCCCAGTGTGGGTTGGTAGATGTCATAATATATCTTCGACGTTTTTGAAGTGAAAACTTCTTCTATAAAGCGCGTTGGGCATTTTTGAGATGCGAAAAAATTATTGAACTCGCGCCACTGCTACCGTAACCGACACCGCTTCGGATGTGTTCGGCTTTCCTCGGGATGTACTCGGTTTTAATGTATTCCCGATATGTCAGTGAGTGACGGCAAAGTATTCTGTTTGTGTGTGGTTTTCACTTCTGTCGGCACTCCTTTTATTCTTGGTTTCTCCACGAACCGTTTTGAGAGCAGTGGTGAAGAAATAATTTACACAAAGTAAAGCACCTGTATGGGTTCGAACCTACGACCTACAACTCTTGAAGGTGCGGCTGTTACCACCTGTTGGATAATAATATTACGCCAGCCACGTTAGTCTAGTGGGCGCAAGCGCGGCAGCTGAACGTAGAGTCTTGGGTTCGGAGTCTAAAATGCGCTCGGTTGATGGCAATAGGCTCATTATTGTATGAGAATGAGACTGGTGAAATATATGCGAACATTATGAATAAGAAGACGTCGGTGCAGGTGGACGATATTGTTGCCACCGCAGGTAAAATCTGGTTGAGGCTGGCACAGGTGCGTGGAGATTTCGCGCGGGGAGTTTTTACACCTCACTCCGACTCCCCCCGTGGACTTGAGATGGCCCGCAAAGACGTGCCGGCACCAGCCGGGGATCGTGGAAAGCGTACCAGTTCCCATGATCCCCGGTCCAAGTGTGGGAAGGGAACACCGGGTGGTTTTTAGTCAGTAAGAGTCTGCCAGACCCCCGCCCACCATATGGCGGCGGACATCCGTGAAAATTTTCCACCCCGGAACAAAAAAAAAAGTGCGTGGAGATTGGCTCAAGAAAAGGACGGCCTATGCCCAGCGGCGTGTAAAGTTGAGCCGTGGAACGGATGATCAACATCATCCGTTGGTAAAGACCTTGGTATCGTATCGAACACAGGCGGCAGCGTCGGCCTGTTTACCAACCTTTTACAATAATGAACCGATCAATAACTGGTACCTAGTAACCTATGAACTTAGTACTTGTTTCTATGCCATTCGTTACCTTGGGTGGATTATGTATTTTGTAAGTTTTGCATTCCACATCATAGATGGCGCGGTGGATGCGATGAAACTAGTTTCAGTCTTATCTAAGTCTCAGTGTTCCAATCTACATAGTAACAATTACAATGTATTTTGGTATTGGTTCCCTTCATGGTATTTACTAAGATATTCTTCTCAGAGAGCCAAGATTAAAAGTATTAAATTGCAAAATCAAGCTCCTATAAACCATTTATTTTCAGGTAACAAAGACCTATTATATAGATACATACCATAACAAGTATACATAGTAATATATTAACAATTTTGTTAGTAAATAAAACTTAATAACTATTTTAGTATCACTTAGTTGCACTAAGTATTTGTGCGTTCCGGTGGCACTTCAGCAAAAGCGGCGGAATACCAAAAGCTTAATAATTTTATTTGTTTTATCAGTTTTTTTTTTGCTTTATAGTGTGTTTCATTGTTGGGTATTGGACTTTGTTTTCCCAGAGAATAGTTTTTTAATTTCTAGACGAATTCGATAACGTCACGCTAAACGTCAAATTTGTCAAACAAAAAAAACGTCAAAAATATTTACAAAAACTCAATGTGAAAACGAAACAAGCGCTTTGTTTAAAATAATATTGTTTTAATAAAATTAATCTCGTTATTTGTAAAACTAATGTTATGTTATTAGAAGTAAACCAATTACCTAAGTGTATTGTCTTATCTAGTAATAACTAACATTTATTTCTGAGTCACGTTAGCAAGGATTTTCCTGAATTTCCTTCGTGCAGTGGAAAATTAGAGAAAAACAACCGCGCGTGATTAACCGTGATTCACCTTTTGAATAAAAATGAGTAGATGTGACTTTAAAATTGTGTTATTGGGCAGCGAACATGTGGGAAAAACCAGTTTAGTTCTCCGATTCGTGAATTGCAGATTCAATGCCGATGTTCCTTATCAAAACGTAAGTAATTAGCAATAATATAATTTAGAAACACGCCATAACCACGCCTATATTGTTTTTTTCTGAAAGCAGAAGTGCACAGTCATTCATCCATAATTGTCTAATGTCACCTCCTTGTTTGATATTCAATTCTAAAAAAGAATTATGGCCAGTATTTTGTTAATTGGTGGCATTCTTCTGTGCCTGCCCATAAATTGTAAATGCCTCATTTTCCATAAGATAGGACAATATAAATAAGTACCTACCTGGGTGATGATTGTAATTTCAACATAATATATTATCAATTACTATGCATGTGATTACACCTAATCATGTGGGCTGGAGTTGCCATTAACTTAATTTTAAATTTTATTTCTTATAATAATCTTTTAAAATGGTAAACTGACTGACTGACTGATTGTTGATATATCAACACACAGCCCAAACCGCTGGTCCTAGAGACATGAAACTTGGAGGGTGTGTTCTTTGTGAAGAGTAAGTATCCACTAAGAAAGGATTTTTGGAAATTCCACCCCTAAGAGGGTGAATGGGGGGAGGGTGAAATTTCACGCGGACAAAGTCGCGGGCGGAAGTTAGTGTTTATAAATCAAAATATCTTGAAGTTTTTGAATCTTTTATTATTTGAATTAATAAGCTGTGTGCTAAATGGGAACTCCTATCTGCAAAAATCTTGAACTTCCATACAAACTAAATCTGCCCCTAAGATGACCCACTGACCAAAATTTCATCCTTATTTAATCTCTTGAAAGAATTAATTTTCAAATGTCTTTCCTTAGTGCTAGCATTCGTTATTTATAAAAAAAATACTGTTGTGCAATCATTTCAAGCATGAATTGATTGCTTAGGCAGTAAATGAATTTAAGTAGTAAATGAATATATCGTTGTTGCGCTTACCAAAACCCTTTATGTTTACAGTCAAGTTATAAGGGGAGATAATAAACTAAATGAATGGATGAACAGTACATTTTATCATTTTCACTTGTATCTCAGTTCATTTATGATATTTTTTGCCACCATACTGCATTTTTAATTTATTGATAAGTCCATCAATCATTAAATAAAATAGTTTATTGTCTCCCCTGAAAACTTGACTATAAACACATAGAGGTTTTGGCAAGCATAACATATGAGTTTCATTAACCAGTCAAGCACTGGCCTACTAGAAGCGGTCTCCTTGCAAGAAATATTGACCCAATTGTGGGTCCATACGACAGTTCACTTTGAATATTGAATAACAAATGCGGCACAGCTGCACCGTGAGATTTTACGTCACGACGACGTGACGTGCAACGTCAAACGTTGCGTTGTCGTAACGTGTTTATGTGTTTGAGCCCTAACAGACAACCATCCACCCTCACAAACTTTCGCGTTTATAATATTAGTAGGATAGTAAAGCTAAAGCTCTGGGAAAATTCATAAAAAAAAAGCCCTTGAAGCAATTCTGGTCTAACCGAGTTGTAGCAGCATGGAATAGGCTCCCGGAAAATGTTGTGACGGCTCCCACACTGAACTGCTTCAAGAATCGACTGGACAGATTAAATATCTCCAAGCTATATGATACGCACGCATCAGCTAATTAGCTGCTAGTGTGTCTAACCAAATAATAATAATAGAACCGCAGGGCAGCATGTGGCGAGCTGTTGGGCAGTAGTGACCCCACGGACCCTATCTCCCGGGAGAAGTCTTGTTCCTCACCTCTGGCTTGCCTTAATTGGCCGGCTGGAGTGAGCAATGACGAGGAACAGAGCTCCCACCTCATTCTTACCTTTATTGGCTGGCTTGAGTGGAGATTCTCAAGAGCAAACGTGCTCGGAGGAAGGAAGTATTCCAGTAAGATGCTGGTAGGGATCTTGACCGTACTTCCGGGATTGTCCTGATAGCCGTGGAATACCTCTCCACTCCTCATAAGCACCTCAGGACATGTTGCCCCCTTGCCGCTACGACACTATGTGCTAGTGACCGTTTTCGGGGGCCCATTATTGAGTGTGCAAGTCACCCCCTGCCATTTAATCTGTGTAATTTATAGAGAACATCGGTCAGGCAGGGGCTATAGTTTTTCCATAGTCCTAGATAACCAGTTCACTTTAGCCACCAAAACCCATACCTAATCCAATATTTTTGTTTCCATGTTTTGCAATAGTCCTACACCAGCCGGGGGTGTCATTGGGTGCACTTGCATAGTGCGAACAGGGATAATCGTCGGTTGGTGCCACATTTCATTGAAAACGTCTAACGGGCCTCTGCGAGTTGGCTTCGGCCCCTCGTACGCCTTCCAAAGGACCGGGACCCCATGGTCCCGAGATATTTTAACATAAAAATAATAATAGTAGGATTTAAAATGAGAGCCATTGAGTTTTAACATACAGATAAAGAGTATCTCTGTGTCCTCCACACTTGGTGATAAGGAAAGTATTCACTTGTTAAAAATACATTGTTTTTATCAAATTTACAAGCCAGCCGTTATTATTATTGGCCGGGAATGACAATGATTGCATTTATCTATACTAATCTATATCAGATTCAGATTGCTTCGAACCGCGAATCTAAGCAGACGTGTTTTGTGTTAATTATCATGAATTACCTCTAAATAATCACGAATATTACTTAATTTATCAATTTGCGGACTCAGTCATATTGAATAAAGTGTGTCGCGCGTGTTTTGTGCAATAGAACAACTTTTTCACAGTGCACGATGAATTAATTACTTTTCTAAACAAAAGATAGTGTTTTTCTGTATTAGTGATGTCTAACCAAGGGTTTAGCCCTTGTGGTCGGAGCCAACTAATGCGGGGAAGTCCACCGCCTACTCCATCAACCTCTGACCAAAACCAACCAGGTGAAAGAGCGCCACCAGCATCCACGGAGGATGACTTACTGGCTGATGTCGTTGCTACGCCGGAGATCCAAAAATGGTTAGGATCCATAGAGACCATTCTGAGCGAAGTTTGCTCTACTGTTGCCGAAGGAAAAATGAATTCTGACCAGAAGCTCCGCGTCACCAATCTTTGTCGTAAAGTCGCACATGGGACATCCCAAATGGCTATCCTGTACCAATCCCTGAAGCAAAAATCTATTCAGGCTTACAGCACCATCCAGTTCCTTCAAGAACAGCAGGTCGTTGCAAACACTCTGCACCAGTTCAAAGAGGTCGTCGATAAAAAGATAACGCAACCAGAAGCTACTTCTTATGCCAATATGGTTAAAAAGGGTACAGATAAGTTTATTCGCCCAGCAAATTTTAGTTCTGTTGCCATCTATCCTACAGATAAGAATCATTCTAGTGACGAGACCAAAACACTTGTGCAAAAAATTATCTCGCCGGAGGAACTGAAACTTCGAGTCCGTAGCCTAAGAAAAATTAGGAATGGAGGCGTTATTATTAGCACCGATAGCAAAGACGACATTGCTAAATTAAAAAGTTCGGAGAAACTGGTTTCGTCGGGCCTTAAAATCGAAGAACCGTCAAAACGCCGCCCCAGGATAGCAATAATTGGTGTCCCCGTAGCCCTTAGTGAGAAGGAGGTATTGGATTGCATTTTTGAGCAAAACCTATCTGAGAAATTGCCGAAAACTACTCGAGAGGCCTTTCTAGAAACAATAAAAATGAGCCACAAGTCCGGAAAGAAAGATCGTCCAACATGTAATTATATACTCGAAGTCCCTCCCAGTATCAGAAAAATACTGGTGAACCAAGGCCGTATTTTTATAAATTGGACATCATGCCCAGTTAGAGATTTTACTCTAGTAACCAGGTGCTTCAATTGCCAGCAGTTTGGTCACGCAGCCAAGTTTTGCCGTGAAACATCTCCAACATGTAACCTCTGTGGAGAGACGGGACACTCGTTCAAAGATTGCAGCAACAAAACTTCTCCTCCTCAGTGTGCAACGTGCAAACGTTTCAAGAGGAAATATGATCATCCAACTGGTGACGTGAATTGCCCAGCACGAAAATACGCTGAAGACAATTATATTAATTCAATAGACTATGAAGGCGCCTAAGAGCGCCATCGAATAATTTGTTAGTTCGCACATAAAAAGTAGATAAGTTAGTTTTTAGTAACATGACTGATCAGCTAATCAGTGATCTAGACAGTTTTTCGGTGTCCGAAGCAATAATTTGTAATCTTGAGGAGTGCAAAAATCTTCTTCAGATCGGTAAGAAAAGGTTAACAGTGCTTACACAAAACATTCGTAGTATAAACCGAAATTTTAACGGCTTTGAAGTGCTGCTACAGAATCTTGAAATAAGCTGTGACATTATTGTACTAACAGAATGTTGGCTCTCCGAACAAACAACGAATATACCATCACTAGACGGGTACAATTTACACAAAACCAATAGCCACATTAATCAAAATAGTGGATTAATTGTGTATATCAAAAATAATTTAGAAGCAGTGGTAGAAGAACCCTTATTTCAAGACTGTAATTGCTTAATAATTAAAATTTCCCCAGATACGGTATTTATGGCTATTTATAGACCTCCATCTCAAAATATTGACAGATTCCTAGACTCGCTTAACTTAAACCTAGAAAAAATATCATCTTTTAAAAATATTATACTTTTAGGTGACATTAACATTAACATTGCTTCCGGGAAAATCGATACTCATGCACATAACTATCTGAACATCTGCACATTTCATGGACTTCTACCAGCTCATTATTACCCAACGCACCAGAGCGGCTCATGCCTCGACCATATCATTATAAAGTCAAAAGCGCCATCCATAACACTGGTTACTAATACGTCACTTACCGACCATCAAGCTGTTGTACTAACATTGCAAATACCTTCACCTAGAAAAACTTGCATGCGCAGCTATTCTAAACTCAACATGACTAATCTTGAAAATGACATACGAGCAATTAATTTCGACTCTGTTTATAATAATTCGAGTGACCCAAATATTTCGTTACAGTGTTTCATTGATTTGTTACAATATGCGATTAAGAAAAACACTTTAACAAAAGTAATACCTAGAAAGTATAATAACATTAAACCATGGATTACGCCCGGACTGGTTCGCTGTATCAGACATAGAGACAGACTACACCAAAAATGTAAACTTTCCCCTAACAATGAAATACTATCAGTCACATATAAGCGATATAGAAATTTCTGCAACAATCTGTTGAAAAAACTAAAAAAACAATATGACAAAGATCAACTACAGAAGGCAGGAAAAAACAATAAGCTTATCTGGAAATATATAAAAAATAAAACATTTAGAACTAAAAACTCGGAACCTCCGCTCGAACTTTTAACAACCGAATTGAACCCATCCGCAGCGGCAAATAAAGCAAACAATTTCTTTATTAACATTGGGAAAAATCTGGCAGAAAAAAACTTATCCCACAGAATTTCTCCTATTCAAAGTCCATCTATGACTCATACTACACTGAACTCTTTTGTACTATTAGATACGGATGTGAGTGAAGTGTTAGGTATAATAGACGGGTTAAAGGACGTATGCGCCGTCGGTTGGGATGACATTCCTAATGCTGTACTTAAAAGACTTAAATACCTAATTGCCCCTCCACTAACTCACATTTTTCAGTCATGTTTAACCCAAGGAATATTCCCAAAATTGCTTAAAAAAGCAGTAGTCACCCCTGTTTTCAAAGCCGGAGACAAAACCTGTGTTACTAACTATAGACCTATCTCAGTACTAACGGGACTCTCAAAGATACTGGAAAAAATCATTAACAACAGACTAGTAAAATATCTTGAAAAAAACAATTTGCTTTCAGATCAACAATTTGGTTTTAGGCCTAAAAGATCAACCAACCAAGCAGTACACAAATTGACAAATTTTATAAGTACAAATCTCGATAGTGGCATGCATACCCTTGGGATCTTTTTAGACCTTGCCAAAGCCTTTGACACTATTTCTTGTTCTCTTTTATTACTTAAACTGGAAAAAATTGGGATAAGAGGAACACAGTTAAAATTGTTAGCTGATTATCTTAGCGACCGTTACCAGTCTCTTAAAATCGGTCAGTACACGAGCTCTGAAATTAAAAATAGTAATTATGGAATCCCACAGGGCAGTATTTTGGGGCCCACATTATTTTTAATATATATAGATGACCTTTGCCGTTTACAACTTCAAAATGGTTTAATTATGTCATATGCGGATGACACTGCTCTACTGTTTTCAGGTAAATCAAGAGCTTGTGTCTATGAACTTGCTCAGAATGGCTTTGATATTGTGTGTAATTGGCTCCATAACAATCTATTAACGTTAAATTCAGATAAAACCAAGTTTATTCTATTTGCAATGAGAAATACTAACCCGATGCTTACTAACGAAAACATTCACGCGCACAATTGTAATACAAACGCTGACACAGCATGCACTTGTCCCACTTTAACTAAAGCTGACCACATCAAATACCTAGGCGTCACGATTGACGCAAACCTAAACTTCCGTAAACACATCGATTTATTATGCACTAGAGTGCGTAAATTAATATATATTTTTAAGAATTTACGGGACATAGCCGACTTTAAATTAATTAAACAGGTTTACTTGGCTTTGTGTCAATCTATTCTTTCATACTGCATAACTTCTTGGGGTGGTGCCGCAAAATCAACTTTACTACTGCTAGAACGTGCTCAAAGAGCAATTCTAAAAGTCGCCACACGACGTCCTTTCAGATTTCCCACACACCAGCTTTATATGGCATGCAAGGTGCTAACAGTTCGACAACTTTTTGTTCTAAGTATAGTTTTACTGCAGCACACTGAACTAGATTTTAAACCTGTACCTTCAGACAAGAGAAGAAAGGATCTGGTTTGCACGAACGCTCAGACTAAACATGCTTTCTCAAAAAGATTCTATTTATTTCTAGGACCTTTCTTATATAATAAATTTAACAAATTGCTTAAGATATATAATGTAAGTTATAATAGGTGTAGTATAATGTTATTCGATTATTTAGCAAAACTAAATTACTCGGACACGGAAAAACTACTAGAGGTGCTGAACTAAACTAGCTGACTTAACTGTAATTAGTTTACCTAACCTACTTAATATTATTTCATAATAATTTTAGTTATAGATTATATATAATTATACATCCCATAAACCTAGTTTATAATAAGGTTGCGCAAAATATTGTATCTGCTTAGATACTGGCAATATAATGTTAACTTAATTCACTGACTGTCGTATTTAACAAAATACTTTCGTAGGGAGATGGCCTGAAACACAGGTTTAAATAAACCTAGATCAGGCAACGCACTAGATTACCTTCAGAGTTTTATTTTTGACTGTAATCTCATATTTCTCATACCATAGTCTATCCAGATTTTTATAATCCTATTATAGGCCTAGATTAATATAATACTAATGAACCTTATGTACACTTTTTGTAAACTTATTATTTCAATAAATATTTTTATTATTTTTTTATTATTTTATATATCTATAATACTCATAATAAAGCTGAAGAGTTTGTTTGGGTTTCTGCTCAAATCTCTGTAGGTCCAATACCCGTAATTAAAAAACTCAAACTCAAAGCATTTATTTCAATTAAACCATTAACAGGCACTTTTGAATTGTCAAGAAGTCGGTCAGTCAGAAAGTATGAAGCTAGTTGCCCATTCCAAAGCGTAGGTACCTATGGAGAAGAACGGGCAAGAAACTCCATGGACACTCTTTTTAAATTATATTTTACAAAAACATTAGTTACATTACTTTTGAATTTATAATAATATAATGTGAGAATGATGTAAAAAATAAAAAACTGGCAAAGTGCGAGTCGGACTCGCACATGAAGGGTTCCGTACCACAAGGCAAAAACATCGGAAAAAAACAGGTTTGTTGTATGGAAATACATAATTTGTAAAAATTTCAACTGTTTAGCTATCGCGGTTTTTAAAAGCTTTTATTTAACTTGTTAAAAGCTTTTATTTAACTTGACTTGTATGTACGTGAAGGTGGACTCTTACAAGTTAAAGAACCATTTCCTGGTATCCGATTGAGCAGAAATTTTACGTACGATGAGTTAATTACAGTATAATTCTATTCTTCAATTAAAGTGTTACAATTTATTATATCAGTGTATTATTTCCTATTTCTAAACAATACCGACTCGACAGTAGATTAACAGTCTTTGTTATTATTATTCTAACGCTGATTCACACCAAACACGTTTTGTAGTTTTATTGTACCAGATTATCTCTTAATGAGTCATTTAATTACTCACTAAGTTGTAATTTTTTCCATTATCATTATGTATCTATTAGGAAACTACTGTTTATTGATAACAGTTGCAATGTTTTGAAGTGAAATATCTTTAAGCGCACATGGCGCTCTTTTTAATAATAATAATAATAAATGATGACGAACAATTACCGGAGATTTATTGTGAAAGACGGCACGGTTGACATCTGTCGGGCATGCCACCGGCCGGGAGAATCAATCAGGCATATTATCTCCGGGTGTTCTCGTCTAGCTAACGAAGAGTACTTGCATAGACACAACCTTGTAGCCAGGATAATCCATCAGCAACTTGCTCTGAAATACAACCTTGTGGAATCGGAGGTGCCGTACTACAGGTATGTGCCCGACCCAGTTCTCGAAAATGGTAATATCACATTATATTGGGATCGATCCATCATCACTGACAGGACTATTGTTGCCAATAAGCCTGATATAGTGGTGGTGGATCGAACAGAGCGGCGCGCAATGATTGTTGACATAACCGTCCCGCATGATGGGAACCTCGTGAAAGCCGAGAAAGATAAACAAATCAAGTATCTTGACTTGGCTCACGAGGTTGTCGACATGTGGGATGTGGACTCAGCGATCATTGTGCCGATAGTCGTGACAGCCAATGGTCTAATAGCCAAGAGCCTCGACCAACACCTGAGGAGGCTCTCGTTGGGCAGCTGGATCAAGGGCTTGATCCAGAAAGCGGTACTTCTGGACACGGCCCGAATAGTTAGGAGGTTCCTCTCTCTGGAGCCCTGACCGCCGGTAGCTTGGACCCTGTTCCCGATACCGGTGGGCTACTATTTTTTATATTTTTAAATGTTTTTATATTTCTTTATACTAATATTTAAAAATATAATTTATAAGGATTTTATTTGAATAAAGGAGATAATAATAAAGAAAGAGAAACAAATTAAATATCTCGACTTAGCTCACGAGGTTGTTGACATGTGGAATGTGAGCTCGGTTATCATTGTGCCGATTGTCGTATCAGCCAATGGACTGATGGCCGAAAGCCTCGATCAACATCTATCGAGGCTCTCGTTAGGCGGTTGGATCAAGGGCCTGATTCAGAAGGCAGTACTCCTCGATACGGCTCGCATTGTGAGGAGGTTCCTGTCTCTGGAGCCCTAACCACCCGTAGCTTGGTCCCTGCTCCCGATACCGGCGGATCGCTATTTTTTTATATTTTTAAATGTTTTTTATACTTACTTTTATTTATTAAGAAATATTTAAAAATGTAATTAGATAGGAAAAAAGACGAATAAACGAAATAATAATAAACCCGCAGGGCAGCATGTGGCGAGCTGTTGGGCAGTAGCGACCCCACGGACCCTATCTCCCGGGAGAAGTCTTGTTCCTCACCTCTGGCTTGCCTTTATTGGCCGGCTGGAGTGAACAATGACAAGGAACAGAGCTCCCACCTCATTCTTGCCTTTATTGGCCGGCTTGAGTGGAGATTCGCAAGAGCAAACGTGCTCGGAGGAAGGAAGTATTCCAGTAAGATGCTGGTCGGGATCTTGACCGTACTTCCGGGATTGTCCTGATAGCCGTGGAATACCTCTCCACTCCTCATAAGCACCTCAGGACGTGTTGCCCCCTTGTCGCTACGTCACTATGTGCTAGCGGCCGTATTCGGGGGCCCATTATTGAGTGTGCAAGTCACCCCCTGGCAGGGGGTGAAATAGCAGGGGGCCCCTGCTATTGTATCTGTGTATATATAAAGCATTGATCAAGCAGGGGTCATAGTTTTACCATAGTTCCTGGAAACCGGTCCACTTTAGCCACCCAAACCAATAGTCCAACTTTTTATTTTTCCATATCCTGCAATAGTCCTACACCAACCGGGGGTTATCCTTGTGTGCACTTGCATAGTGCATACAGGGATAATCGTCGGTTGGTGCCTCATTTCATTGAAAATCTCTAACGGGCCTCTGCGAGTTGGCTTCGGCCCCTCGTACGCCTTCCAAAGGACCGGGACCCCATGGTCCCGAGATATGTTAAAATAATAATAATAACCCCACCGCCCGCCGTATCTCTACGTTGCCGTCGTCGCTTGCGCGCTCAGAACTCTAGGCCTGTGCCGGAAGAGTTTACTTTGCTTTTTTCGAACCGGCAAAAACAACATGGCGGGTGTCAACTATCATATGGTCATTCATCCTTAGTTCGGGCTCCTAACTAAGTAGTCGTGGTACGGTTCTCCGTATCACTTGTGGATCCGTAGTTATGGACGAAGTCACGTGGGTTTCATACTGGAACGTTCGTAACTTCGTCCGATACTACGGATTTCGTGCTTAGGGAGTAGACCCCCTGTACCGTCTTTCTCGGGTCGGTCGGTGACGCAGCCGCGCAGTGACGCTGAATCGGGTATACTCTGCTGCAGTCGGTCGGTGACGCTGAATCGCGTATACTCGGCTTCAGTCGGTCGGTGACGCTGAATCGCGTATACTCTGCTGCAGTCGGTCGGTGACGCTGAATCGCGTATACTCTGCTGCAGTCGGTCGGTGACGCTGAATCGCGTATACTCGGCTCCAGTCGGTCGGTGACGCTGAATCGGGTATATTCTGCTCCAATCGGTCGGTGACGCTAAATCGCGTATACTCTGCTGCAGTCGGTCGGTGACGCTGAATCGCGTATACTCGGCTTCAGTCGGTCGGTGACGCTGAATCGCGTATACTCTGCTGCAGTCGGTCGGTGACGCTGAATCGCGTATACTCGGCTTCAGTCGGTCGGTGACGCTGAATCGCGTATACTCTGCTGCAGTCGGTCGGTGACGCTGAATCGCGTATACTCGGCTCCAGTCGGTCGGTGACGCTGAATCGGGTATACTCGGCTCCAGTCGGTAGATAACGCTGAGTCGGGCACACTCGGCTTCAGTCGCCCCTTCCCGCAGGATATTATTAGTTGCGAACAAGTTTTAAGATTTATATATATATGTTTCAGACTGTCGGTGCGGCGTTCTGTGCAAAAGCGATGCAGTCAAATGGAAAGAACTTTAACATTGGCATCTGGGATACCGCAGGCAGCGAGAGGTATCGTTATACTAATAATATGAGAGCAGTGGTGGCCCAGTGGTAACGGCCGCGACTTACGAGTTGTAGGTCGTAGGTTCGAACCCAGACAGGCGTTTTACTTTGTGTAAATTATTTCATCACCACTGCTCTCAAAAGGGTGAAGGAAAACATCGTGAGGAAACCGGCATGTCCTAGAACCCAAAATTCGAAGACATGTGGCATCTACCAACCCGCACTGGGCCCGCGTGGCGGACTACGGCCAACTCCCTCTCACAGAGAGGAGGCCTGTGTCCCAGCAGTGGGAACATTGTAGTCTGATTATTATGCTTATAAGACTTTTCTATTTGTCTCTCTGTAACATTTAAGCTCCCAAACGGCTAAACTAATTGCAAAAAAAAAACATCTTTTCAGATACGAAGCCATGACGAAGATATACTATAGAGGTGCGCACGCCGCTATCATATGCTACGAACCTTCTTCCGCGGCCTCCTGGAAACGACTGAGGCATTGGCTGCAGGAGTTGAGAGGTGTAGAAGAGGTTAGTTACCCTCAGGGACTTGAAACGTTCGAGCGGGATCGGGAGAGGGCTGATCCTGCTCGGAGAAGGAGGCGTCGGGGTGGCAACCGCCTTGGCGCCTTATACGCCGAAACCCGCTTACCAAACAAGGTAGGTGGACCTTTGGGGTCGCGGGCGCACAGAGTGGGGACTCTGTCCGCCCACCAAGTGACCCCAGGGAAGACGGTGGCACAGTGGTCACGTGTTGCCGTGCATAGCGAGGCTCAGGGGAGGCCCCTTTACAGTCTCCTCAGGGATGTGCCTTTCCGGCGTTGCACGGGGGGCACCGGAATTGGTCTTTTAAGAGGAACCGGGACCACCCCTATGTGCTGATGTTGATCACCGAGGTGGTTTTAGTGAGGTAAAAATCCCACACTCCCGACCTCCCTCCCCGGAGGTCTGGGTGCCTTTTGAAGGTTTCCCCCCGACAAAAAAAAAAAAAAAGGGACTTGAAACGTTACTGTCCCATTGCTGTGCAAAGGCCTCCCCCAAATCCTGCTAGGAACTCTTTTCCCGCGCCACCTCATCATCATCTGCCTGCCTTTTCCTAACTATGTAGGAGTCGACTTCCAGTCTAACCGGATGCAGCTGAATAACAGTATTTTACATGTAGCGACTGCCTATCTGACCTCCACAACCCAGTTACTGGGTAATACGATACCCCTTGGTGAGGCTGGTTGTCAGAATTTCGGGCTTCTGACTGCCAGTAACGACTGTCAAAGATCTACGAATGACAGCCGGGACCAACGGCTTAACGTGCATTCCGAGGCACGGAGAGGTCACGGTATGTAAAGATGGTCACCCATCCACAGACCAACCGCGGCAAGCGTAGCTTAACCTGGTCGACCGACCTGTGCGGCTGTTATTATTTACCCAGCGGCCTCTCACCACCTCCCGCGCCGCCTCGAACCAGCCAAGGCCTCTATAACAACCAATTTTTATTACCAATATTTTTTTTTTTTTTTCCAGAATTGCAAAGTCTACCTCTGTGGTACGAAGAAGGATCTTCTGGACGGTGGATACGTCAATCGAGAAGTGCCAGAAGATACCATAGCGACCTACACTCAAGGACAGTGTGGACACTACTTTACTTCGAGTAAAACTGGCGAGAATGTGGGTAGGTGCGATTTTATTTTTACTTTTATTTCATCTATACTAATATTATAAAGCTGCAGAGTTTGTTTGTTTGAACGCGCTAATCTCTGGAACTACTGGTCCGATTTGAATGATTCTTTTAGTGTTGGGTAGTCCATTTATCGAGGAAGGCTATAGGCTATATAACATCACGCTACGACCCTTAGGAGCCGCGCAGCGTGTGACACCGCGGGGAACAGCTAGTTTAGTAATATAAGACAGTTAATAGCAAAAAACCGGCCAAGTGCGTGTCGGACTCGCACACGAAGGGTTCCGTACCACAACGCATAAAACGCCGAAAAAACGTTTTTTTATACCCCTTTAAATTTTAACATTATTTTATTGTTATTATTTGTTGATAAAGCGGCTACAGTAATACATCATCTGTGTAAATTTCAACTGTCTAGCTATCACGGTTCATTAGATACAGCAGTGACAGACGGACAGACCGACTTCGGAGTCTTACGGTCTTGTCTCGTTGTCAAAAATTGTTATTCATAAACGCATTTTAGCCCTAAAACGTTCTATAAACCTGCTATAAAGTTATGAAACCCAGAAGCCTACTATATAACAGTACTATAAGGAAAAAAAAATGGCCGACTCTATACCAGCTGATAGAAAATGACGTTTGACCTACAAATGTAACATGTGCAGTTGTATTTAATTTATGTTGCACTTCTGTTTAACCAATTTAGTTAGTTATTGGCGCCGATTCTGTTGTTCACAAACTAAACTAAATATAAGTTCATGCATCTTTTTCTTTCTATTGCATTAAGAAAAGG
Source organism: Oligia strigilis (assembly GCA_951800025.1). Classification (NCBI taxonomy): domain Eukaryota; kingdom Metazoa; phylum Arthropoda; class Insecta; order Lepidoptera; family Noctuidae; genus Oligia; species Oligia strigilis. The sequence continues at coordinate 4,523,714 of OX637569.1, forward strand.
ACAGAAGATAAATATTAGTTTAGTCCTGTTTATATTTATTTATATTTAACATTTATATTTATATTGAAGTTATAGGACGTTTTAGTTATCGAACGTTTATGAAGCGTTTATGAATACAAAATTTTATCGAACGTTTTAAAGGCTTAATGAGCATTTTAACTAATGTGTGTTTTAAACCTTCTATAAGCTTTTTTTATGAATAAGACCGTTAGAATATAATTTTTCTTTATTAAAGTGACTAAGACTCAAACTCAACCATGTTTAAGACACTGTTGGAGCCGCCCCACACCCTACGCACCAGGGAACTTAGTAAAAGGGTCCCGTTTTTACCCTTTGGCTACGGAACCCTAAAAAGCACGTCGCAGTATCAGGGTTAAGGGAATACAGACGTTATGTGATGTTACATTAATACTTGATTACAACTAGCTTCAACTTTCTGTCTAACTGACAGACTATTTAATTTTGACAATTCAAAAGTGCCTGTACAGTCACGAGCATAAGTATGTATACACTTGGCTTTATTCAAAGGCGATTTTCTCCTTTATTTTTGAACGACCGCGTGGTGGATTACGGCCCACTCCCTCTCACAGAGAGGAGGCCTGTGTCCCAGCTGTGGGAACATTATAGGCTGATTATGCTATGCTTATGCTATTCGTTATTTCGTGAAAAATCGCAAATTAAAGTTGCCAAGTGTCGACATATTAGTGCTCGTGACTGTACAAGGTTTAATTGAAATAAATGCTTTGAGTTTGAGTTGAGTTGAGTTTTATTATTTTCAGATGAACTATTCCAGAAAATAGTAGACGATTGTGCAGCAGATGTGGAGTTCATGAAGACCGTTGAGGACATGAGGGTGCAGCTCCAGAAAGAAGAGGTCGCCTACAGAGCGAAGAGCAAAGACTACTGCTTCTGTTGAGAAGACCAGAAGACTGAGAAGACCGGGTTGATAAAAATATGAATAACTAGCTGCGCCCCGCGGTTTCACCCGCGTAAATGTCGATCCCGTTCGAATATCGGGATAAAAAGTAGCCTATATGTTAATCCAGGGTGTCGGCTACATCCATACAAAATTTTATCAAAATTGGTCCAGCCGTTTGCGCGTGAAGAAGTGACAAACATATAAACACACACACACACACTTTTCGCCTTTATAATATTAGACTCGATTAATCGAATGAACCCCAAGATTCGCACTAGCTCCTGTAGCCTCATGTTCATGGTGCTACAGCAACCATTGCATATCAAGGAGTAGACCGGGGGGCGCGGTAATGGTAAGGGTAGACGTGCCCGTAAGATAGGGGATGATTTAAGAGCCATCCTGTTTTTTTTTTGAGGGGCCCGTGGCTAAATAATAACAGCCGCACAGGTCGATCGAGGTTAAGCTACGCTTGCCGCGGTTGGTCTGTGGATGGGTGACCATCTTTACATACCGTGACCCCTCCGTGCCTCGGAAAGCACGTTAAGCCGTTGGTCCCGGCTGTCATTCGTGGATCTTTGACAGTCGTTTCGGGTAGTCAGAAGCCCGAAAGTCTGACAACCAGTCTTACTAAGGGGTATCGTATTACCCAGTAACGGGTTGTGGAGGTCAGATAGGCAGTCGCTCCATGTAAAATACAGGTATTCAGCTGCATCCGGTTAGACTGGAAGCCGACCCCAACATAGTTGGGAAAAGGGTAGGCAGATGAAGATGCTGTTTTGTTGTCAAATGTATACTATAATAACTCCCTTACTAATAAACGGTGTATATCGTCTGTATAGTTACACAACGCTTTGTCTTCTTCTTTCGAAAGTCAAATTACTGACAACTGAAAGAGAGAAATCGGTGTGTAACTATTCATCTGATATAATACGTATATTAGTGAGGAGGTTAGTCTAAAAATGTATCAAAAACACTTAATTTTAGTAACTTATTATTTAATATTCTAGTGTTGCTGACTAATTTTAAGTAAGTATGTACAATTTACTCTTAAGGCGAAAGCGCCAGGGTAGCCCGCGAAATTCAAATTTTCTTACGTTTTGCAATTTGCTGGTCAGTATTAAGTTGTACGTTGATTAAAATATGCTTCGCGGCCGTAACAAATATGTATTTACAGAATTATAATCATTAAAGTCATCAACACAACTCTCTAAGACCAAGTAATCCTACTGAATGACTATTTCATGAAATCATGACATTTTGTGATTATACAAACTTAACAAGTTGTATTATTGATTGTAATGATTATAATTTATATAATTTATGATTATAATAAATTTATGATTATAATTATAAATTATAATCATAAATTATAATATAAATTTATGATTATAATTTATGATTATAATTTATATTTTGGCTGGCCTGTTGGTCTAGTGGTCAGTGACTATGACTGCTATGCCGGAGGTCGTGGGTTCGATTCCCACCCAGGACAAATGTTTGTGTGATGAGCATGATCATTTGTTCTGTGTCTGGGTGTAATTTATCTATATATGTATGTATTTAGAAATATATAAGTATGTTTATCAGTTGTCTAGTACTCATAACACAAGCTCTGCTTAGCTTGAGACTAGACGGCGTTGTGTGATAGTTGTGGAATATTATTATTATTTCGTTTATTCGTCTTTTTTTTCTTATCTAATTACATTTTTAAATATTTCTTAATAAATAAAAGTAAGTATAAAAAACATTTAAAAATATAAAAAAATAGCGATCCGCCGGTGTCGGGAGCAGGGTCCAAGCTACCGGTTATTATTATTATTATTATTATTATAATTCTGTAAATACATATTTGTTAGGGTCGCGAATCATATTTTAATCAACGTAGAGATAAACTACGATAACATGGCGCGCCCCTCCAAAATTCAAAACGTTTGAAAGTATTTGTGAAAGTATTTACAATGCACCACCAAGATTCACAACGCATGTGTGCGTAATGAGACGGCCGTCAAACAAAAAAAAATCCACTGATTTGTTGCTCGACTAGTCACGTCATTAATCGCTCATTATTATTAGTAATGGAGGGGCGCGCCATGTACTGACCAGCAAATTGCAAAAAACGTAAGAAAATTTGAATTTCGCGGGGCAAGCTTTAAAAAAAAATGTAACTCGATGTACGCATTTTCATGGGATCACAAATATAGCTTCTAATAGTAATAAAATTAAAATAATCCTTGACCGATTTCGGTCACGAGGGCCAATAAAAGAAAGTAAATACGTTTACTTGCGGCAAATATTACGCATAAAAAAAAAACATAACAAAAAAAAAACAAAACAATTTGAGAAAAAGTATGCGTCACATCGACGCAAAACGGCCATAGCTCAGCATAATGCTAAGACTTGTAGCGGTATCTACATTGCTACATGAGAACAATGCGTCATACTGACTTCACGCAAAATCCTGCATCTCGCAAGCAGAGTTTACCGTGCAACTAGCATAGATACAACGGCCCGACATGAATCATCGGGCAGTTGCCCGCCAGACACAACACCCGTTTGGTCGGAGGATCCTCCCTTTTATAAAGAGTATGAGTGAGCTTTACACCCTGTTCCTCATACCTCTATAGACTCAACGGAGAATTAGGAAGAAGAGTGGGGCGCGTCTTCGTGGATATCTGTCATCATTCTTCTTTTTAGCGTGTCGATGGTAATCTGTAGGTACATGGTGACGTGCAAATTGTAACCATGAATACAGCACATGATTCCCTAGCGTGAAAATTCCTCGTCTGTTATCAGAAAAAAAAACAGTGGCACTCCAGGATCCAGGAGTGCCGACAGAAGTGAAAACATGAAAACGCATAGTAATTTTATAAACATGTTTGAAGGTCATTCTTCATTGTTGAGGTTTTTATAATGGCCAAAACTTAAAACAGAGGTGTCGGTTGCGGTAACAGTGTCAATGGTTTTTTCCCATTTCAAAAAATGACCAACGCGTCTAAATAAGTTTTCACTTCAAAAAATTGCTGTTTCATAAAAAAGTGCAATAAACTGTGCGGTCAAACGGAACACCGAATTAAAAAAAAAACTTTTCTACTTACAGAAAAAATACACTACAAAGTGAAAAATAACTTTAAAGTAAAATGAGTATTTTGTGAATATTTCAAGTGCCTACCTGTTGCCATTATTGATATCGAGCAAAAAAGGCCATAAAATCGCGTTTGTTATATGGGAGCACCCCTTAAATATTTATTTTATTTGTTTTTAGTATTTGTTGTTATAGCGACAACAGAAATACATCATCTGTGAAAATTTCAACAGTTTAGCTATCGCGGTTCTTGAGATACAGCCTGGTGACAGACGGACAGCGGAGTCTTAGTAATTGGGTCCCGTTTTTACCCTTTGGGTACGGAACCCTAAAAAACTCATTTAAAAAAAAATAATCTACCAAAAATTTCTCATTTTTAAAGTCGGGTAAATAAAATTAATCTATTTAGGTATGTGTGTTCAGAATCATGTGATGAATCCATTGTTGCGCGTCTTGGCCCTTGATAGCCTGTGTGTTTGTTTGCTTGGCAGCAGTACTGTCTGTAAACAAAGCTTGTTTTGAGCCAAAGTTTTTAACTAAACCTATGTAAAATACATAAAAGTTGTTAACATGTAAATATACGTAATAATACATAGTTTTGTAAGAATTGAAATAAAAAGCTTTATATTTGATGTTTTTTTTATTGTTTTAGTAGCAAACCATCTCCCATTGTTGTGTCCATACACCTGCATAGCCTTTCCCCAACTATGTTGGGGTCGGCTTCCAGTCTAACTGGATGCAGCTGAATACATAATCAGCCTATAATGTTCGCACTGCTGGGACACAGGCCTCCTCTCAGTGAGAGGGAGCGGGCCGTAATCCACCACGCGGGCCTGCGGGTTGGTGATTGTCACATGTCTTCGAATTTTTGGTTCTAGGACATGCCGGTTTCCTCACGATGTTTTCCTTCACCGTTTTGAGAGCAGTGTGGTGATGAAATAATTTACACAAAGTAAAGTGCCTGTCTGGGTTCGAACCTACGACCTACTACTCGTAAGTCGTGTCCGTTACCACTGGGCCACCACTGCTCTGAATACTAGTCCTTACTAATATTATAAAGAGGTAATTAAAGTATGTAAGTTTGTATGTAGGGGGTAATCTCTGGAACTACCAGTCGGATTCGAAAAAATATTTTTGTATTTCATAGCCCAATTCTTGAGAAAGGCTATTTAAGATCACGCTATGACCCTTAGGAGCCGAACAAAAAGAAAAAAAGTCTGAAAGAACCGCTAAGCAAAAACGAAGTAATAGCGCGGGCAGGTGATGAGATGCGACGGGGTGGGTCGGGGGAACAAGAAACACGCGGACAAAGTCGCGGGTAGAAGCTAGTATTTTTTATTGAGCGACTGACGCACTTTTGACGCTAAAGTTGATAATTGAGCAAGTGGCAATCAATATTTTATCTAAGATTCTGATTTTAAGTACAGGTACGCTTTTTAAATTAAACTTTTTGGGCTAATATTGATGCACACTTTATTTTAAACACAAATGATCCTCTTTTTTTAACTTTTCTTTAAACATTATGAACTTCCTTTGAGCGCCCATAGTAGGCACGCGGGCGCGGTGAGCGGCGCGGGCAGCTCGGCGCAGTGTTTTATGAAGCCCGATTTTCGGATATCCCATTTTTATTGAAAAACCTGACAGAAATAATCAATTAAATGCAAGATTTCGTATCCCCATTTAGCTGCCAAGTCTAGTTTCCGGGCAACTGCACGCCATAGCGAGGTCATACAAGTGGCCGCAATGAGTGCGCGGGCGGCCCGCGCGGGGTAACGTGTTCGTTGAACATAACCTGGGTTTTGTCCAAGTTCATCCGGAGACCAATGCGTACAGAAGAATCAACAGGCCGTCCAGCATCAGGCATCTGCTGCAGGTCCTGCATCGATTCAGCCAGTATAGATGTCATCTGCAAAGTGTGAGATGTACTCGCCGTTGATGTTAATGCCGCGTCCTTCCCAGTTCAGCGTTATAATTCAACCATGATTCGAAAGACACGTGGCGCCATCTATTATCATAACAACGTTATTGTTGTTTTCCTCGGGAACAGCACTATTTTTCGGGATGAAATCTACCCTATGTCCGTTTCTGTACACCTGACAACGTCATCATCATTTCAGCTGAAATACGTCCACTGCTGGACATAGGCCTCCCCCAAGCACCTCCACTTCGACCGGTTCTGTGCTTCTCGCATCCAACGGGTTCCTGCGGCCTTCACAAGGTCGTCGGTCCACCTTGTGGGAGGCCTTCCAACGCTACGTCTTCCGGTACGCGGTCGCCACTCCAGAACCTTTCGGCCCCATCGGCCATCTGTTCTGCGAGCAAAAAGTTTTAAAACTAAAACCCGAATATTGAAAAGGATGACACAGGAGAGTCATGCCTAGGAACACAAGGTTTACTCTCAAGAAAGTACCTTCCCGTGGTCGCATGCTACTATAGCTTATAAGTATGTTAGTAGGTACAGCCAGCGGCATGCGACCACGGGAAGGTACCTACTTTCTTGTTTCATCCTTTTCAGTAGTCGGGTTTTTGTTTTAAAACTTTTTTTTTCAGCTTTTTTAAAAAGAATTAGCAAAGGGAATTGAAGATTTTTATAGGGAGCCTGGCACAGCTACAGTTTTTAAAGTCTAATCAAACATTTACGCAACAAGATGTAATGCAACATCAAAAAACTGGACCAGGGCGGCCATGACACCAAAGAGTAGGTACTCATGACACTTGTCAGGTAAGAATTACTATTTTAACAGTTTTTTACACGACTGCCCAAAAAGCTGGCCAAGTGCACAAGGCAAAACCGCCTAAAGAAACACGTCTGTTGTATGGGATTATTTTATTCTGTTTTTAGAGAAATACATCATCTGTGAAAATTTCAACTGTCTAGCTATCACGGTTCATGAGATACAGCCTGGTGACAGACGGACAGTGGAGTCTTAGTAATAGGGTCCCGTTTTCACCCTTTTGGGTACGGAACCCCAAAAATATCGATGTCACGTGATCAACTTTGAAGTTTTCTATTTGCATGTCAGCGATCGATTTACAAGCGTAGCGCCAGTATGCCACAGACCTTAGAGTAAGAAAGCTATAGAGCATCGGGCAGCGTGGCCACACATGAGAAAAAAAACTAACTTAACTATGGCACGCACTGACGGAAATAGTATAGCTTTATCCTTTTCTGTCATTTATAATAACTCAGTACTTTATCCTTTTCTTGTGGAAATGAAATGGAGCTACCCGCCGCCGCCGTCTATTCTTTTCTTTGTCTGAGCCACAGACCTTCAAAGCCAACAACGTTCCGTCAAGCCATTTCACAAGTAATCTATCTATGGTATAAATCATTCTTTAGATAGGTACTCACTGACCTCTACCTAATAATAGGTACAAGTACTTGTATTATAGAGGTCAGTGGACCTCTAAGTGTAGGTACTAATATCCTTTTGAACGCCAGAGCATAAACGTACGCGGTGCCCTCCACGCCAAGCCACAATTTTAAATATTTAAGGTATACAAATAAAAACACACAAAAGTAATGATTTAATTGTTTATTTCGTGGTAAAGTGCACCGCATTTTTGTCACATATTTGTGTCGCTGGCGTACAGGACACGCGCTTGCTTGTCACGTATATGTGACAATGGCGTTCATTAAAAAAATAAAAACCCGACTGCGGTAAAAAACTTAATAATAAAACTTTAATTTAAAATGGGTTTGTTTTTAGCTTTTCAGTTCTTTTAACTTAAGTTTTTTACCGCAGTCGGGTTTTTATTTTTTTTAATAACTTTTTTTATTTCCAGCTTTTTAGTTTACAAATGTGAAAGATTTCGCTGACGATTTAGTTCGTGGTACGTGTTACTTCGAATTACTTTTAACCATATAAGTTGTTTATAATTTTGTAATCATCTTTTAAAGCCCTTTATTTTGATACCCCACTCGATAGGTTTTGAGAAAAAAATTTTTTTTTGAAGCCATACATACATACTTACATAGTAGTCGCCATATTGAATTTTCACTAACGTCATGTCTTTAGTGACACTCGCCGGACTAAGAGGAATCGATTGACGTGTGAATCATAAAAATCGGCCCAGGCGTTTTGTCTGTATAGTGCTTCAAAGGAACATACATAGGCTGATGAACACATTACCACTCCTTTGCGTCGCGCAGTCGGGTAAAAAGGATATAAAACGAGTGGCCAGTACTTTCTGTAGGTACCTACCATAAGATGTGATCGGTGTCATGACAATATTAATGTCAGTCTGACGCAAAGAAGTATTAGAGGAAACCTTGTAGTGTCTGACGCGTAATAAGAGTAAATGGAAATTGTGTAAGACATCACCATTTTCAACTAAATAAATAATTGTCTCTTCGCTTTTGAACTTTTTTCTTACTTGTAACTGTCGTAACCGAGAACCATGTCCACCTCGTCTTCTGCCTCTGCACAGAGGATGCAGAAAATCATTGAATCATCTTTCCGTTCCGACGAGGAAAAAGTTAATGCCATTATGTCAGAAATAAATTCGCGGCTCCTAAATTATGAGGAGCCTTTCAACAATTTGAAACAATTTGTACCTGCTATTACAGTTATAGCGCCTGTTCCAAAATACGAAGGATTTGACACTAGCGTCATGTATTCTCAACTAGATAAGAATAGAGCCTCCTACTTGGCACGAAAACCTGTTGATTTGAAATATAAGCTCGGAAGGACTGGAGGCAAGTTAAGCTGTTTCACCAACAAGGAAACGCTGAGTCATGATATATACTTTCTTATCATAGTGGGCCTTATTTTTAACAGCCACATCAACAAAACAATTACGAAGGCTCCACGACCTGTGAAGGATATTCTCAGCATGTTGAAGGAGAAGTACGACATACAAGATGGTGGCACGTCCTTGGGATCCACAGTAATCACTTTGCCAAGAATCACTAGAGCATTCCCATTAATATCTGTCAAATATTTCCATAATAAGTCAGTGAAAGAGGTAGTGCGTTATGACACTTTCCCGAGCTGCTCAAAGCCTGAAACCCATGCTATCTGCTGCCCGTTCTTGCAATCCGTGTGCCCCTTTACTTTAAAAGCAGAAAGCAATTTCCATCCTGCGATGTTGTGGGTGCAGATTAAACTTGATGATATAATTCACAGGCAGAATGGGAAAACCACTAGTGTTAACAATATTTTGAGGTATTATCGTGCTTCTTACCAGTCCAAAGCAACGCCAGAAGATGACAGGCTGAAGCTCTTCTCACAACTAGGCATTATAATCCAGGAAGATACTGGTTCTGGCCAGAACTGGAAGTTGACTGATAGCTCTGCCCAATTAGCTGCTAATTGTTTGTCTGAACTAGGTAATATGAGAAAGGAGGATGAGAATCATGCCCTGCTCATGAAACTTGCCAAATCCGGAGAGTTTTAACTTGTGATTTGCATTTTCAGTTTCTTTTTGGGATTTGTTAAAATATTAAGTACCTATAATAATTTATTTGATTTGAATGTCTGTGTTATTTAATTGTGTCATGTAGGGACACGAAAAAAGTATCGATACTTTGTGGTATCGAGTACATTTCCATTCGATACCGATACTTTTGTACTCGATACTTTGTATTCGATGTTTTTACTCAATGAGTACTTTTTGGCAGGTATCGTATCGAATAAGAAATTAAGTTTTAAATGGGTAATCTTAGAAATTACCCATTTAAAACTTGCGATCTTTACGGCTTATGTTTATGGTTATGGCAACGCCATCTAGTGATTGTACGGAGGAGGAATGGGAACTTTAATGTATATGCCTAAAGTACTAAATAATTTAATGTTGTGTCTATTTTTTTTTATTGTTGGAGTTACAGTTTTCTTTTTCTATTATTGTATTAAATTTGTGTACCAATACCATTTGTTTTTTCATGTCCTGCTCTACTGAAGTTAAACTGACGTTATTTACTGACTGATATTGACCTATGCTCTATGCGAATTAGGCACTGAGAAAAGTACTCGATACCTTGAAGTATCGATACTTTTGTTTCGATACTTTTATGAGTAGGTACGATATTTTTTTTTCGATACTACTCATGAGTACAGTATCGATAAGTAGGTACCTTTTCGATACCGTGGCATCATTCATGCTCTGCCACAGAGTCATCATTTTAGAAACCGATCAAACGTACAGTCAACAGCAAAAGTAGATGACCAAAATCAGAAATTCAATACTAATTAACGGAGTTCGCGTCAGAACTGTATGGCAGAGCTGTTGCTGTTGTTGAGCTGTGTGCAGAGACTGTGTGGGTGTGTGGCAGAGTTCTGACGCGAACTCCGTTCATTAGTATTGAATTTCTGATTTTGATCATCTACTTTTGCTGTTGACTGTACATAATGTACGTATCTACTACCGTTATCGCTGTAGGTACATGCATTAGACATTGATTGTGGCTCTGCTGCAGAGCATACTCTCTAGCAGAGCCACAAAGTACATGTACTCAGGAAAGATAAACGCCACTGTTGTTAAATAAAAACTATTGTACGAATAGTTGAAGCAGATTTTTTTTCCTTGCTTCCATACGTGGGAGAAATGAAAATAGCAACCTTTTATTTCCGCACCAGGGTATACTTATTTTAACGCATTAGAACTAGAAGCAGCAACTTCAAAATCCAGGGTAAACTGTTTAGGTTCCATATAGGTACGGCAGTTGTTGTGATCGTAGCATGCTAAAAAGACTGATGTAGCTTTGTTCCTAGTAACCACGGAATAGATAAATAAGGTTGGAAAGGCCCTCGCTGCAATTTTGTACTAGGACCAGTGTCGCCGCTTGACTCCCACTATTTTAATTTCTACACATACGCAATACTATGTTTACAAATATTTCGCACACAACCAAATCACACACACATAAATCTCAGGGCAGATATTCGTTCGCCCACTAGCAATAAGCTCCCGTAGGCATAGACACTCAAACACGCATAAATGCAATAAAAATTTTCATACACGCTAGTGCTTGACAAAGCCGATATTCTTTGTCGATAAATTATCTGATGAATTTATGGGGAAAAATGAAACATTAAATAAATATTAAGAAATTATTTTATTTTATTTTGATTAATTACAAATAATCACTGACCTTGGAATAAAACATATTTATTAAGTAATTGGCGCTTGCTATTAATTGCGAACGAATTTAGTACTCGTCTTTGTCGGCATTCAGTTTCCTCTACCTGTCACGTTAATCCATTGTTCCCTGGCGTTAGGTTCTTTAGGAAACCTAAAATTTATAATAGAAACAATAACAACAATAAACGTAAATGTAAATACGTACGTACGTACGTAAATATTTAAATATAACAAAATAATACACATAATGCATAAACTTAAATAAAAAATCTGAGATTAGTCCCTTTATAACATTCGGTAGGATTCATTCAATGATTAATATAATATTTAATTTACCTACTCAAAATACGTCTAAATAAAAATATACAATAATTAATTAAATATAAAGTAAATCAAAAATTATCTTTGTCAAACGTAAATATAGTCGAGAATTCTATCGATGATTTTATTTAACCACATGGTTACCTCACTATCGATAAACATGCGCCGTGCATCACAGCCAATCAGAGCAAAGGACGAAACGTCAACGGTTGAAGTGTAGAGGACGCAATGCATGCAGTACATTGTACGCGTACTTGGTCATTGTGTTGATTGAGCGAGTACACAGCGGGCAATGTATATTTTTTGTAAATTGTTGCAATAATGTTGTTAATGTTTGGTATTTCATAATGATCAGTATATTTTTATGTTTTTGACACATAATATTGTAATTAAATGTTATTTTGGACTTACCGATGGAAAGATATACCTCCTCGCTTTATACCTGAGGTCTGACTTTTTGTCTTACATGTTATAATTGCACAACACGGCATTATTAAGCAGAGTTCTGTTCTCCGAAGTATTCCGGCGCGCACTGAACGCGGTGAATGTATGAATCGGTCGAGTTATGATTGTCGAATCATAACTGTGGCGCGCTTGCCCCGCCCACATTACCATTCCAACCTTATTTATCTATTCCGTGCTAGTAACAAAGCTACATAGGTATAGTTTTCTAACCTCTTAGTATCATATATCACACAATCAAAAACACAATAATCACATAAAATAATACATAACACACACAAATTTAATCATATAAATATAAAAATACAAAAAATACAAAATACAAAAATATTTATTTCAACTTAAACATTGTGTCATACATAAATTGAGGCAGCCCCAGTAAGTTACAAAAGTACTTGTGTCGGAGCTGTCTCGCTCTTCACATAAGTGGTATCTTAACAATGATGAGGCGTAAAAGGTTTTTAAAAAAAAGAAAAGTAAAATAAAAATAAAATAAAACATTAATTTAGCAGCTCCGAGTGTGTGCTTGTGTGTGTAAGTGTGTGAGTGTTGAGGGTGTGTGTGTGTGGGGGTGTGTACCCATTTTTTTTTAGTATGCAACAGTACTTTACTAAATTACGAACTGATCTGACCAACTGGAAAAAAAAATCTCGTTGGACAGACTAGTCAAAATTTCCACTTCCATCATCAATCTAACCACTTGGAAAAACCAGTGTACGTGTTGAAAAATATCATTATTAATTTGGTTTTATTTATTTTAACTTTACTAAAATTTTTATAGTAGCGCCTGATTATTTTGTGTCAGCAAAAGATTTTGTAGACAATCTGTCTGTTACCGTCAGGATGGCTAAACCAAACGAGATATGTACAGACGCCAGCACATCAAGTTACTACAATCTGTCAGATTTCTTTAATAGATTTTCGACTTTATTGCTAAAGCATAAGGTTCAAGGTTGATTGGGAAAATCTGACAGTTTCGGGTAGGTTGACCTGCTGGCGTCCGTACAGTCACGAGCACTAATACGTCAAGACTTGGCTAGTAATATATAAGTCAATGCTTGGCAACTTCTATGTTCTATGTTAAGGGGCTTGGTTTCCGCACTTAGTCCTTCAGTGGACCATTGTGCGTGGGCCATGGCGGCCGTCGGTGGTTATTCCAACCAGCCCACCTCCCTCCAGAAGCTGATCAACTCTCCTGGTCTGTTGAGAACATCTGTGTACGATCTGGGTGTCCCGAGGGTTTCTGACCTTATCTGGGTGACGCCTGTGCACTCAAAGAGCACATGCGCAATGGTTTCATCAGCCTCCATGCATGCTCTGCACAGAGGAATGTCCGTTATGCCTAGTGTGTAAAAGTGTTTATTTAATGAGCAGTGTCCCGTGATGGTCCCCGCCAGGCGCAAGCCTTTCCTGTCCAGTCGTAGTAGGCGCCTGGTTAGCCTGCCATTCAATGACGGCATGGCTTCTTTGGACTGCCTGCAGCCTGGTGACGACGTCCACCAGCTTTCTGCTTGTGTATGGGTGTGCTCCTGTAGCCACCTGCGTAGTTGGTTGAAGGGGATGGGCACGATAGGTTCCGATCCACAGACTGACATACTGGAAGCCCGTCTGGCCAGCTCGTCAGCTGCGTCGTTTGCTTGGCAACTTTCAATTGCAATTTTTTCGTGAAATAACGAGTGTACGTCACCCCAGCCGGAAAGTAGCTCATAGATTGGAGTGGAACGTATAATTAGTGCGTAATCTACTGTAAATGTGGGCCAAATAAAACATTTGTGCGCTTTGTCGTTTTGGAAAAAAACTGAAAAATAGATTCCTGCTAGGGTAACGTTTTTCCAAAAGGAAAATCGAATACAACGCTAACACTATGAGAACTTGAAAGTGGTCAGCCTTGTTGATGTTACAGGGTGACGTTGTCGCCCAGCGATAATGCCCCTAAAATAAAGAAAAAATAAAAGTGGTCAGCCAACCTGACGTCAGAATGGCTGACCACTTTATTTCTTTGATATATTTCTTAACGCAAAGGTAGGAAATATTTCAATATAGGTTTTAAAGAGGAACCAGGACCACCCCTATGTACTGATGGTGATGACAGGGGTGGTTTTAGTGAGGTAAAAATCCCACACTCCCCGACCTTTCTCCCCGGAGGTTGGGTGAATTTTGAAGGTTTCCCCCGGACAAAAAAAAGGACCACTAGTTAGGAATAAATGGTGTGGAAAAATCTGTGGTGTGACAAACGAGAAAAAAAATCCTGTTTGTCATATTGGTGTGATAATCTGGTGTGACTACGAGTCGGCAAGGGTTTAAAGCTAGTATAGGATTTTTACTGGAGCAATTCAATATATTAATATATTTTTTTTATATTTTTAAATGTTTTTTGTACTAATATTTAAAAATATAATTTATATGTTATTTAACGAAATAATATAATAATAATTTATTTTAAATAAACTGATTGTAGGTATACAACTTTTTTACATTAATATTAATAGGTAACACAGAATTGTAGTCTACAATAAGGTGGGTGAAGCTCTGTACTCCTAGGTAGGCTACGGAATAGCCTGTGTTTAGGAAACACTTGAAACACATACACACACTTAATTACATGCTACAGGCATGCTAGGGCTTGGCTTTAATGCCATTATCAAGGTTGTGGCCATGATCCATACCATAATCAGCCTATAATGTTCCCACTGCTGGGACACAGGCCTCCTCTCAATGAGAGGGAGTGGGCCGTATTCCACTACGCGGGCCCAGTGCGGGTTGGGCCATGATCAACTCTACCATAATACTTCTGAGCTCTTGGTACCCAAGTCAGACTTTCTTATGGCCATTTCGTCAAAAAAACCACGGAGCATATCACAGGATTTGCACTTCCCTGCAATTTCATTTTTATTTTAAACTTTCAAATGCTTCTTTCTTGAATCCCCGGTTTGCAATTCGCGTTGGAACCATTTGCTCAAAATACTTGTATCAGGTAAGGATGTCTTGTAAGTCTGCCTTATATAATTATAGGCCTTCGGGGATAAAAAATGCAATGTTAATGCAAACTTTCTGATTTCTTCAGAGTACTTGTTTGGTGTAGGTAAACCCGGTCCCTCCAAATCTTCTGTCTCAACAGCCTGTTCCATGCCGATACAATTTTTTCTTCGAAGGTTTCCTACAATGTCTTTCAAATTGGCAATTTTTTTGTTTTTCATTCGAATCATTTCGTTGAGACGTTTAATTTTTTGCTGTTGTTTGACACATTTTTCTTCTAAAGCTTTAACGTTTTCATTTTCTACACCCTGAAAAATAAATTATAATTACTTTAATCATTGTGTTACGTGAAAAAGGCTGCTTTGTAATATTTGTTTCATGATAAGTACAGAGGCCACATCAAGCTACTACAATCTGTCAATTTATTTAATAGATTTTAAACTTTATCGATCTAATAACATTCGCAGGGCCAACATGACCAGGGATTGCCTTATATACTTTATTTACCATAATACCATAATCAGCCTATAATGTTCCCACTGCTGGGACACAGGCCTCCTCTCAATGAAAGGGAGTGGGCCGTAATCCACCACGCGGGCCCAGTGCGGGCTGGTGGATGTCACATGTCTTCGAATTTTTGGTTCTAGGACATGCCGGTTTCCTCACGATGTTTTCCTTCACCGTTTTGAGAGCAGTGGTGATGAAATAATTTACACAAAGTAAAGCGCCTGTCTGGGTTCGAACCTACGACCTACAACTCGTAAGTCGTGTCCATGACCACTGGGCCACCACTGCTCTCATACTTTATTTAGCAATAGAAAAAATACAATGCATGTTACGCATCTTAGAGATCGCACAAGACAGGGAGGTTTGGAAGGAAAAAGGGGAGGCCTTTGCCCAGCAGTGGGACACAAACTAGGCTAACAAAAAAAAAAAAAAACTTTATCGCTAAAACATAAGGTTCAAAGTTGATTGGGAGAAATTGACAGTTTCGGGTAGCTTGATGTGACGTCTGTACATTGCAGGAAGGCCAGCAAATCGTTAGTCACCTCTTAAGTTGATACATACCTTTATGTACATTGTTTCAGCAAATGGATCGGGTGACTGCAATGGAGGCGTTACAGTAGGTGTAAAAGAAACAACAGATTTTTTAATTTTGCTCGTTTCATACGAATCAGATGATTCTTGGTGTAGTTTTTTGTTGGGTGCCTGAAAAAAATAGGTACTAATATTATGTTATGCAATATACTGGATCCCTTCTTTTCGCATAATATTCTTTTTCCTAATATACTTTTGCATAATTTGTTTTGCCATAATAATACTTTGCCATTTTTTTTTTGGCATACCGCTTAGTTTGGCATAATTATCTTTAAGGCTAATTTGTTTTGTCATAAATTTAATTCGCATAATACTAAACTAAAGTACTTTTAAATATAATTAAAGTATTGTCTTAATAAATCAATATGTTGTGCTACTAGGCGACGTGGACGCAAGAGCGAGCGAAGGGCACCCCGAGGTTCGGTTTGGTTAGGTTCCTTTAAACCCTGCAGACAGAAATAGGAGCCCCGCCCAGCAGGGCTCCGTCGACCTGACGTCGTTAGAAATAAAACGTGCAGCATGCTATATAATGTTATGCTTCATCATTATTATGATTATAGAAATTATGCCTAAAAAAATTATGCGCAAGCTGTTATGCGCAAATAATGTTATGTGAAAATATAATTAGGGGGAACAAAAGTATGCTAAGTTATATTAGGTCTTAAAATTTTATGCAAATGGATAGGGAACCCAATATACATATGATTGTTTTTATTTGTGTAATTAATATATTATATCTATTTATTTATTTCATGCAAAACAGCCAGGGGGCCTACTCCGAAGCGGCCGAATGTTCGGTCATTTTCTGATTCGAATATTGTTGACCTACTACGAATTAAAAAAAAAAAAGGTAAAAAAAGGGTTAACGGTTCTAAAAAGGTTCGGATTGGCCCAGTTTGGTCGGGACCAATAGTCAATATAGGAAATGAATGGTAGTAGAAAATGACCGAACATTCCGCCGATACGGTGGTTAACCGCTTCGGAGTAGACCCCCAGGCTATTATTAACCCTTTAACCATTTATGTCGCATTTATGCGACACATATATTTCCGTGCCCCTACCGCTCGTGTCGTATTTCTGATACAGAGAACATGCATGATGTTTACGTTCTATTCAACGATTACTCCTCCTTATTTATTGTAGGTATTATTTATCGATTTGTAGCCGCGTGCGAGCACCTAGCTTCTGACATTTCATAGTTGTTTTAGTTACATTTTACAATCTGTCAATTTCTTTAATAGATTTTAAACTTTATCGCTAAAATGTAAGGTTCCAAGTTGATGGGGAGAATTTGACAGTTTCGGGTAGCTTGATGTGCTGGTGTCTGCACTGCAGGAAGTCCAGCAAATTATTAAAGAGTCGCCTCTTAAGGGGGAAGCGCTAAGGTAGCCCGCGAAATTCAAATTTTCTTACGTTTTTTGCAATTTGCTGGTCAGTATTAAGTTGTACGTTGATTAAAATATGATTCGCGGTCGTAACAAATATGTATTTACAGAATTATAATCATTAAAGTCATCAACACAACTCTCTAAGACCATGTAATCCCCAAATGTCAAGATTTCATGAAATAGTCATTCTTGGGGATTACACGGTCTTGGAGAGTTGTGTTGATGATTTTAATGATTATAATTCTGTAAATACATATTTGTTACGGCCGCGAATCATATTTTAATCAACGTACAACTTAATACTGACCAGCAAATTGCAAAAAATGGAATTTCGCGGGCTACCCTGGCGCTTTCGCCTTAAGTTGATACATACCTTTATGTACACTGTTTCAATAATTGGATGGGGTGACTGCAATGGAGGCGTTACAGAAGGTGTAAAAGAAACAACAGATTTTTTAATTTTGCTCGTTTCACATGAAACAGATGACTTTTGGTGTAGTTTCTTTTTGCGTGCCTGAAAAAAAATAGGTACTAATATTATGTTATGCAATGTACAGTCAACAAAGGAGTTAAGTATACAGGAGCGTCGGATATTGTTGAAGTTTACTAAGAAACCAATGGATATTCTCGAATAAAATTTTAGTTTATTAATAGAAAACAAACAGCTCATTTATTAAATTAAATTTCAGTCCAGAACATCCATTGGTTTCTTAGTAAATTTCAACTATATCCGACGCTCCTGTATACTTAACTCCTTTGTTGACTGTACATAATATATGACTGTTTTTATTTGTGTTTTTTATTTTTTATTTTATCTATTTATTTATTGCATGCCAAACGGCCAGGCTTTAAACATTTGTGTTGCATTTATGCGACACATATATTTCCATGCCCCTACCGCTCGTGTCGTATTTCTGCGACAGAGAACATGCATGATTTTTTAGTTCTATTCAACGAACAATTGCTCCTCTTTATTTATTGTAGGTATTATTTATCGATTTATAGCCGCGTGCTAGGCAATTACTATTTAGCCAAGGCAATTGACATTTAGCCAAGCGGTTAAAAGGTTTATCAATCATTTTAATACACACTTACCGAAAATACTGTGGGAACAGAGTTATCACGTAATCTCATTACATCAAGTGTTCTATTGAAACAGCTTTCTTCAAAGTGAAGTGAACAGACATACCATTCCTTATGCCGGAGATTCATATTTTCTTCACCAATAGCCTCTAACCACTTTTCCTTTAATCCTTCATTTTTAGGAAACCTATTAGGTAAAAAAGGCAAGTATTTTTATGAATAAATCATTTTGGTTAGAGCTGATAATATTATGAATGTAAATAAAACAACTATGAAACGTCAGAAGGTTGTTGTCAATTGGTCGTTTCCTATGGAGAAGAGCCGGCACAAGGAACTGTGTGTGGTGTGTGAACCACGGGCCGGACCCAGCAAGGTCACTCGGACCAACTAAGATTCGGACGCAGGATTATTTAAGTATGTTAACATCGCAGAATATACCGATATCGTTTCAGGGGAGGAACTAGTTTCGGAAACTATTACGGCAACGGTACAACACTATTCCACTAAGACATTTTATTGTAAACAAACAAAAATTAATATTAACAAATAATAAAAAGGTCTGTTAAACGGAAATGAACCCAAATAACAATGCTTTATCCATAAATTCATGATCGCATTACAATTATTGTATCATCGAATGTGTATACTAACCTGTGCATAGACAATTGAGGTTGATTTTCTTTCTTTCTTGCACCACACTTCACAATAGAACAAGCGGGCATGTTGGATTGCTGTTTTTCAACATTTACATGCAGTTTTAAAAGGTAAAATCCTCGTAATTTTCTCGCTAACCTCAATCAATTACAAAAATATAAACAACCATTTGACAGCACAACTTTTTTTTTTTTTAATGGCCTGGTGTCTGGGATCTTTAAGCAAAACAGCACTTAGGATATTAATCTATGTATAAAAAGTACTCTGTGAATCTATGAGCACAACTACCACGAAACTAGTCACAGACTACTCTAGAGTCTAGAGATACTACCCCTGCGTTCCGAGTTGCGTTGCTATTTGAGCGTGGTGCTTAAACTTAAACCCGTACCGAATTAGCGTGCGCGTTATCGATGTCCCGTGAATTGTCATAGATGACGTCATGACATGCGCCATCTTGCGATAATGCCGACCATGCCCTAGAATAATATCACCGTGAGCGCTGTCAAAAATGACAGTGTGTGTGAGGATCTGTCAGTGTGTGTTTTGTTTTGAGTTGCATTGCATCATCTTTAAATTAAACTGACGTGGCATTTTCAAAATTGTGCTTCTGGCTAACAGTCGCCACATAACCAAAGAAGAAGAACTGAAGAAGAAAATAATGTGGTGTATATACAAAGAAATACTGTAATAATATCGTTTTTACAATTTTTTTTTTTAAACATTGCCCCACACTAGGAATTTCTCCTGTATTGTGGGTGCGTTTACAAATATTTAAACTCACAAACAGCCGGACCCGGAACAACTACTTGTAGGTCATACAAATATTTGTTCCGTGCGGGAATCGAACCCGCGACACGCAGCGTAGCAGTCAATCGCTTAACCGCTGCGCCAACCGTGCCGTCTATTCGTCATTGAGTAAGCACTGTGAGCGCGTTCACGAGTGTTCCGAATTGTTGACAGCTCTCAGCTGTCATAATCGTAATATCTAAATCGGAACGCATGTGAGATGATGCATGGACGTAATATACAGTGTTATTTGTAAAACACCAGCAACCTCTTAAGAGGTCATTGTACTCTTCATTATGAACAACTTTTACTATGGGACCAAACCTGAAAACGCGAAAAAAAAATCAGCTGTTCCCTACATTTATGTTCGTATAACTCGTCAAAATGTAGGGAACAGCTGATTTTTTTTTTCGCGATTTTAAGTTTGGTGCCATAATATAAACAATAACATTTATATCACGCGAGTATCCTATTACGCACCCGTCATCGCCGTCATTTGTTTTTTTTTATGATTTTCAAATCATCATCATCATCATCATCATTTCAGCCAAAAGACGTTCACTGCTGGACATAGGCCTCCCCCAAGCACTTCCACTTCGACCGGTTCTGTGCTTCTCGCATCCAACGGGTTCCTGCGGCCTTCACAAGGTCGTCGGTCCACCTTGTGGGAGGCCTTCCAACTCTACGTCTTCCGGTGCGTGGTCGCCACTCCAGAACCTTTCGGCCCCATCGGCCATCTGTTCTGCGAGCAAATACAGATAACTAATTTCGTAATGCTGCTACGAACTCACGGTTTTTGGCACACATGTACTACATCTAACCACTCGACTAAAGAAAATGGAACGCAAGCAATACTCCCATAGACAAAATTACAAAAAAATAAATACTGAGGGGCTTGCTGTCACAGTTTTATGTTACGTGAGTTTTATCCAGATGTCAAAATGGAATATTTTAGGTTGCGTTAGTTTATGGCGGCGTACATAATGATGAGTACAATGACCTCTTAAGAGGTTGCTGGTGTTTTACAAATAACCCTGTATAGAAGAGATGATGTGAGTGCTGTCGATTACCCGCTTTCCGAATTAATTATAATCGCTCACAGCACTCACATCATCTCATATGAGTTTCGATTAAAGCACGATCTACACGGTTTAAAACGGTGGTTTCAAACCTAAGTTTAAAACAGTGTAGACAGTGGTTTGAAACCAATTTCGTATGACCTTTAAACGTCCTTAGTAGAAAGGCCTGCGTTTGAAACCAGTGGCAGAAGAAAATGTTGGTTTTAAACCGTGTAGCAGGCATCTCGCAACAACAACAACTTCAAGGTCACCTTGGTTTGTAGACTGGTTTCAAACCGTATAGATCGTGTTTAACTATAGAGGAAGCTCACTCCACGCTCACTTCACCTAAGTTTTCACGGTGAGATAGTTACAGAATCGTACTGCTGTAGCGCCGCGTCTGCGAAAGTTATTTCGTGAGACGGACGACTTTCTGAAGCGTCAACTGTCAACTAGTGCAGCTACCTACCTTATTTCAGAATAGATTGCGGTGACAATGGTCTAGAGTTCACAAGCGCGGCTGCTGACCGTGGAGTTCTGGGTTCTGCATGGGTTCGATTCGCAAGTTGGGTATTATTGCGTCATAGAATGAATAACTTAGGATTCCCCCTTTTTTTTCTTTTTTTTTTTCGCACGTATCTCTTATACTAGACTAGCTTCTGCCCGCGACTTCGTCCGCGTGAAATTTCACCCTCTTAGGGGTGGAATTTCGAAAAACCCTTTCTTAGTGGATACCTACTCTTCACAAAGAACACACCCTCCAAATTTCATGTCTCTAGGAGCAGCGGTTTAGACTGTGCGTTGATATATCAACAATCAGTCAGTTTATCATTTTATAGATTTCCTAGGTGAAATTCTCATTCCGCCCTTATATGTCACCTCCAGGGAAAATATCCGGAGGGGTACAAGTTAATGGCTGACCTTCAACTGAGGTTTGTCAATCTGGATTACAGTTCGCGCCACATGAGTTTGCCGCTCCGAACATTTCATTACTTTTGACATAAGATTTCTAGTTTTTGAGATGTTTGCGAAAAACTAAAAAAAACCGGCCAATTGCGAGTCGGACTCGCACACGAAGGGTTCCGTACCACAGGGGAAAAACGCCGAAAAAAACATGTTTGTTGTATGGGAGCCCCCCTTAAATATTTATTTTATTTTGTTTTTAGTATTAAATTAATAAAAATAAATAAACAAGTATTTGTTGTTATAGCGGCAACAGAAATACATATTTCAACTGTCTAGCTATCGCGGTTCTTGAGATACAGTCTGGTGACAGACGGACGGACGGACGGACAGACAGCGAAGTCTTAGTAATAGGGTCCCGTTTCTACCCTTTGGGTACGGAACCCTAAAAAAGACCTGAACCTGTGTCAATTAGCCCAGGTAAGTACACACGAGCGATTTGTTTTCGCGCACTCGATTTGCAACGCTTTGATCAGTACCGAGAGTTGTAAATCCAACAGTGTTCTCTGCGGGCGGGTGGCCGGCATTCCACCCAATTGTCTTTGGCCCCTCGCCCACGGCGACTTTTTGTAGCGATGCAGTAGCGATGCTGTCGCGCGTTCGCATCGATACAGTCGTTGCGTGGCGTGTTTGCCCTCGCCCACACCACGATTCTCAGTCGCGATGCGAACGCGATACTGTCGCGATGCAAACGCGATTCAGTAGTGCTCGGTTCTCCACATCTCCACTCACGCGCCACCCTCCCTCCGTTCTCTCCCCGATGTCGTCCGACACGGTCGCGCCTTTGCATCGATACAGTCGCGATGCTGTAGCGCGTTAGTAGCGCGTTGCAAATGCGACTAACGCGCGTTAGTAGCGATGCTGTAGCGCGTTTACGAAACGCGCGACAGCATCGCTACAAAAAGTCGCCGTGGGCGAGTGGCCTTTTTGTCGACTAGTAAGACTATGTAGGGTAAGTTCGGCACTGGGATAAGACCGTACGAATCAAATACGGCGCTATTTTATTACTCACCATGTCGTCAGCATTAAAAAAATCGCGGGACGCCTGGTTTAGGTGAAAAGTCGACACTGCGTACACTACAGGTACAGACGCCAGCAAATCAAGCTAACTGAAACTGTCAAATTTTCCCAATCAACTTTGAGCCTTATTCTTTAGCGATAAAGTTGAAAATCTATTGAAGAAATTTGACAGATTGTAGTAGCTTGATGTCTGGCGTCTGTACTATGCGAGTACAACGCGGTGAGAGAGACGGATCGCCGAGCCGAGTGGGAAGAGATTCGCCGAGATACGAGCGCGGCGTCGTCCCGCCAACAGCCGGTCTGACCCAGCAGGTTCAGTTCAGTGTGACGCAACTGTCTAAAAAAAAAAGAAACTATGAAACGTGCACTAAACATAATGGCGGCTATCGCTGTCTCGCTTTAACATCTATTCGACTCTATCATGTTTAGTACATCCCCATCTTGTTATTATGTTGGCAGCTTTACGTCATGTCTGCAGTCTGTGTTATTTTTGTTTTGTTGGTATTCAGTTTTAGTGCACGTTTCATACAAGCGACGTTTTTCAACTTTTTCTATGGGAGTTCCGGCTCTTATATATATTTACATGTTTACTTACTCTATGGTTCAGTTGAAAACCAGCGTCAGTTGTCTTCACGGATGAGTGCTGACGCTTGCGCGTGTTCCCGCCGTAAGTGGCAGAGGAGGACACCGTGGAGTTTTTGTGGGTTAGTGTCCCACATAACTGCACTATCTCTCCGTGGTAGTGCAGAATGCATGAGCTTTCCTCCACCATAAAAAAGGCACTTGTTGTCTGGCATTTTTTCTGAACTGGGGTTTTTTGGCGCAGCCCTGAGGCACACTGTCCTGCTAATTTCTTACATCGAACCTTTCACTTTTTATTTGTTTTTTCTCTCTTATTATCTGGTGTATTGTGTGAATTCTAGTCTGTGCTAAATAAAAATATTTTCTTTCTTTTTTTTTGTTTTTTTGTTATTAAAACGTTGCCCCACACTAGGATTTTCTCCTGTATTGTGGATGCGTTTACAAACATTTAAATTCACGTACACAAACAGCCAGACCCGGAACAACTACTTGCAGGTCATACAAATATTTGTTCCGTGCGGGAATCGAACCCGCGACACGCAGCGAAGCAGTCAATCGCTTAACCAATGCGCCAACCGTGCCGTCTTTCTCTTTGCTCCGATGTTTCACATCAAATATTGCCAAATTAGCTGGTAAGTTGATACGTACGGTCTTATCCTAACGCCGAATTTACCCCAACATACTATAAAATAACGACAGGGTAACATTTCTGGATAAAAAAACTGGCACTCCGGGAGTGCCGACAGAAGTGAAAACAAAACACAAACAGAATACTTTGCCATCACTCACTGACATATCGGATATACATTAAAACCGAGTACATCCCGAGGACAGCCGAACACATCCGAAGCGGTTATTTTTTTAATCGTTTTATATACAAAACACGCGCGGTGTCGCTTACGGTAACAGTGGCGTGAGTTCAATGGTCTTTTCCCATCTCAAAAAATGACCAACGCGCCTAAAGAAGTTTTCACTTCAAAAATAAAACACCAATATATTATTATTTAATCCCGCATCATAATATATATTACTTTTAATTCTAAGTCATATGTAGTTCGCTAAGATAAGTATAGGTACAGAGTATATTTCATCTTATTTTTAATGTACAATATCATCGTTATCCACGTTACAATACATCGTGAAAATTAAATTTTTTTTTTCATCGAAACTTTTTCTAGAAATACTTTTTTTTGCAACTGAAAAATTAATGGGAATAGCCCTCCTTGAATTGGTAAGCTGAAGTTCCAATGTAAGTAGAAGCCTGAAAGTTTGCGTGCCTCGAAAAGCATTGGCTGTCATTCGCAGATCTTTGACAGTTGTTACGGGGTGGTCAGAAGCCCGAAAGTCAGACAACCAGTCTTACCAAGGTCAAAGGTGTAACCCAGTAACTGTGTTGTGAAGGTCAGGTAAGCAGTCGCTCTATGTAAAATACTGATGTAAAATACTGATATTCAGCTGCGTCTGGTTAGACTGGAAGCCGACCCCAACATAGTTGGGGAAAGGGAGGGGGGGGGGGGGTGGTTGGGATGATGATAAACCATAGAACGAAAGATTGTTCGGGTAGACGTGTTCTTGAATGGAAACAGGATCGCAGGGTGGCTGGTACCATAACAACTACATGTATTCTCGTCTGTAACTTTTTTGAAATAAATAAATTTATTATTATTATTTAATTCTTTATCAGCTGGATGAGGGTAGCTGAGGGTTGAAGGAAAAGATGGGCGATTGTGATTGCTTAGGTATATTCTGCAGGCTGGTGATGGAGACATGGGTGTAAAGAAGTTTCGGGGAACTCTTAACAGAAACTCGAAATTTTAAAACCTCCAGCATTTGATATCGATACTAGATACTCAATAGCTGGGTTACAGAGTTTAGATAGCACTCATATAATGTAAAATACTGATACCTCGGTACACGGTAGCATCTGTGTAAATACTGGCATAGTAGAATGGCAACTGTGCAAAACTTTTTTGACAAGTAAGGTCTTAGTTTTGACAGCTATGGGATTGGTTTTGACAGCTAAGAACCGACGGCCTTCAGAAGAGGTTGGGACAGACTGGATACAGAAGGCGGAAAACCGGGTGTTGAGGCACAAGAAAAGGCTATGTCCAGTAGTGGACTGCAATTAGCTGAGTAGGTTGATTGATCGAAAAAGTATTTCTACAAAACGTTTTACAATAACGTCAATAGTTTAACAAAAAGATAGTTAAAACTTAATGTCAGTTGAAACATAACAAGCATACATTAGTTCTTAATATTAATTCTTAATTACTAATTATATACTACATATCTCACCTAATTATATTTACGCGAAATTATTTAAATTATATCGGGGGGGGTATAAAAAATAACTAACTTATGGACACTTGTTTTTTTTTAAATCGAAAGCGCGTTCTGTTTTTTATATATGGATTTCGTAAGTACAATCTTTTGTATTAGATTGTCTATTGATGAGTAAAACTTTTTGGGTTATTCTGAGTTTTTTGATAAGTCACAAGAATTAAATGTTTTTTTTTTTGTGATTTTTTTGAACGGCTTTCGATCAAAAAGTAACTTTTGAATCCGTTACAGTATGGTTATATATAGTAAGATCTTAACATCACAATAATGATATAAATATTAAAAAGATGAAGATGTAGGGAAGATTAAAATCACTAACTCGTTCGTGGTCGTTTTAAGTTCGAAACATCACATTTTTTTAGAAAAAAATAAAAAAAAGCTCAATCTCTTGTCACTACCAAAGTTCAAAACTGTGCGTTTGAAATTTTTTTTCGTTGAAAAAAAAAACATTCGTTTGAGCTCTGAAAAAAAAAACTTATTTCTACTACAACACCCATGGACGGTAGAAATAAGGGGGTAAAACAAGAAAAACTGTGCTATAACTTTTTTTAAGTTTTTTTTTTAAGTAATTTTTTAATATAATTATCCAACAGAACTTGGAAGAGATCTGAAATTAAAGATTTAAGAAGTTGTTACTAGCGGTACGAAAAATAAAAAATCTACTTTCAACACCTACTGCGTCATTATTGCTGTGTTTTTTAATTACTTTTATTATTTTGTTGGTAAAAATCGAAGTACTTTACTGCTTATTCTTCTTAATACTTTTTACAAACTGTTAAAATTACAGCAACTGCTGCCATTATTCTTATAAGTATTTTAAAGGAACAAAAATAGTTTGAAAGAAAATCTTCAGCAAAATATTCCGTACATTTATAAAATGTACGTTTTCACCGAGTGAAATAAAACCTACAGAAAAAAAACACGAAAAATAATTTCACAAAAAAATGTCGAGTAAAAATTCTCATAGAATTTATACCAACAATCCAAGACGCCACTACGATTTTTACCACAAAAGCCATTATTATAAGATATTGCTAATCAGGAATTTTAAAAAGAAATCACTACGACATCAAACACGAGTTACAAACACCAAATTCTACTGAAAGTGGTTCAAGCCAGCAAAAGTTTTTTTAATAATGTAAGTAGCTGTTGCTCGATACTTTTATTTCCCGCCAAATTTTGAACCGTTCCAGCCGGTCTGTAATAATATGTGAAGTGATCTTGAAGTGAGCTGTGATTCCATCTGATGCTACATTGAAGCTATTGACAGCTTACGTCAAACTCACTACACCTAGGTAAGTTTCACCACGGTGAATTGTTTACAGATTAAAGGATGTAGTACAATTCTATAAAATTCACTCACTCAAAAAAAAAACAAAGTGAATACGAAAGCGAATTCATTTGTTTTTCATAACATTTCAACATCATTCGAATTTCGAAGTATTGTTTAGAGATTAACCCTCAGGGCCTCATATTACCAGTCAAATTGCTATTTTTCTGTGATTCACAATCTTCTTTAGAAATTCTACTTTCGTCAGCTTTTTTCTTGAGCATATTTGTGCAATTTTTTACTATTAGTATGCATACGACAAGGCAGTGAGCAAACAACAGCTGTGCTGCAACAACAACAGCCCGCAAAATTGTGTTTTTTGTATCACTGTTTATACAGCATTATATTGTAGTCTTTGATCACTGTGCAAATCAGTTGTCAGTTTGACAGCTGTCAAAGATGATTTTTTCTCATGTTTTGTCGTTATTTAGCAGCCTAATATTGAAGTTCGATATTCACTTATTTCTCTTCACAAAAGTTTTTCTCGTTTTCTTTTTGCTGGCTCAAACCGAAAGACAAATAAAGGGACAGATCATAGATTTTTATTTATTTATACATTTCAAAAAATATGTATATCATTATATTTTCATGTCGTTCGCAGCTTTGTGTTTAAACACAAACTCTTAGCCATCATTGGGACATTTAACTATAAAACATCAAAAATCTAGCTCATTCTATTAAATAAAACGAAAACGACTACACGCATGCGTTCAGACGTTGCAAAAATTGAGAGAAACTTGTTCTTACACGCTTTTATTTAGTTGTACTTGTTAAATTTCTTTTTTGGTTCAATTTTCGCGTGTTCATTTTTGACAACTGCCTCTTTGCCAATTTTTACGTCAATTTCATGTTTTTTTTTCTTGGGGAAACTTTTCGTTTAATGATGGTATCTTTGGCATAGGCTTCAAAATTAAGAGTGAATTTTGTTTTAATCTGAAGCATCTTCTGGCTCGCCTTGGGAGTAAGACCGATTCGTATGCCGTGACGACATGACGCTCTCTTATGCTGTCATGCTCTCTGCCGCCCGCCCTTGTGGATGTTTCACATCTGCCGGGCGTCCCGTGTCGGCCATTACAAAAAAAATATATTCGTATAGTATAAAGGTGCATCTAGACAGAGCGAGGCATGCTCCGCAAATGATTTTTCCACTTTATGAGGCTCGCAATAGAATTCAGCTTCAGTGTTTTTTTTGCCTTTTTCCGTTGGTTGGACAAGCGTTAATATAGTTTTCACGACGCGACGGTAGAATTAAAATACACGTCAAATCAGCGCTTCTAGCGGTCAAGAAATAAACTAACGATGGGTAGATTTTCAAATATTTTAAAAATAATGACTTAATTCTAAATACAACTCGCTTTTCTCACTTCGATAGGTTTTTAAAATAGATTTGAAAAATCTACCCTTCATTTTTTAGTTTTAGTAAAATTCTTTTTTTTTTCCGATTTTTTTTTTGCAAAATTTGGACGCACACATAAGGACATAAGAACAGAAAAACACTGAGTAACACTTATTCATGTCTATTCTATAATTTTTCTTACAGTTTTACATGTATTCTCATTTTATACACAAATATTTTACGGAAAAATTGTATTGCATTTTAGATACTTTGTATCTTTTTAATAATATTTTGTTAATACAAAAAAAAAGATTATTATATTTCACAAAAACAAAAAAAAAAAGAGAGAAAGATCATCAAGTTACTTTATTAGCATAGCTAAGTTATCCGTACCAAGATATGTATATTATTTATTCATTATCCCAGAAAAAAATATTTGTCATATAAAATTTCAATACACATTAAAATTTTAAGAAAAACGTACTTTAAGAAACCTCCTTACAGGATTACATTTTAGTTTGGTGTTATAATTTTATCTGAAATAGACGGATGTCAAAATGCGAAAAGAGGAAAAAGAAAAAAAAAGAAAACAAAAAAATTGTGTAAAAACATTTTTGGCACTCGCCTCGTTGAGACTGGTGTGTTGATTCATGAATAAACAAAAAAAATATTTTCTGAAGTTTTTGTCATCGTTTTTGAAATAGGTTACTTACCTACATAACAGTTATTAAACTGCATACATCATAATTAATCAGAAACTACCATTCTGTCTTTTAAAATGAAATTAAAAATTTATCTGAATTAAAATTTTAGAAATCAGAACTAAAAATAAACACACCAACCTCAATCAATTGTGACTAAAAAAAAAGAAAAAATAATTAAGGCATCTTAGAGAAGTCCGAAATACTTTACATACATATATATATCCAATTCTACTTTATATAATAAGGATTACAATATTTGGTGTTCTCGGGAGCTTACTATACTTATTCAAGGAATAATTTAAAACAAAAAAAAAAAAACTAAAAACAAAATAATTTTAATTTTTAACACAAAAATAATTGAATACCCTATCTAACTTAGTTTTTGTTTTATTAATTAATATTATATATTTTGCATTTTCACCTATCTAAATACCTTACTAGAGCGAAGCCTTAAGTTAAGTTTATTTTATTATACTTGATTATATACTTGAAGGAAGTAGGTCTGAAAGGCAACAACCGTGTG
Source organism: Oligia strigilis (assembly GCA_951800025.1). Classification (NCBI taxonomy): domain Eukaryota; kingdom Metazoa; phylum Arthropoda; class Insecta; order Lepidoptera; family Noctuidae; genus Oligia; species Oligia strigilis. The sequence goes on from OX637569.1 coordinate 4,553,422, forward strand.
CCGGTCGGCATTTTTTTATATATTGGTTAATAGGTCTAGAAGCACTTAGGCATAAACGATTTTTCTAGCATATATGTATGTTATCTATATCCTAAATTTGACTAGCTAACATTATATTTGTGATATTAGAGGTCGAACCTCCGGTGACGTGAGGAGGGTATACAAAAACGGATACTCAACAAAACATTACGCCTTGTGTTTCTGAAGGGTTTTGTGTACCCAAAACTGTCAAATTTTCCCAATCAACTTTGAACCTTATATTTTAGCGATAAAGTTGAAATTCTATTAAAGAAATTTGACAGATTGCAGTAGCGTGATGTGCTGGGGTCTGTACAATTGTACATATAGTACAGCCACATTTCGCCAGTAATGTTTAAGTCCCATGTAATAGGGGGCGAGCCTATATTGCCATCAACTGGACACAAATACAGACTCCGGGCTGTTACTGAGAAAACAACCCAATAACACTTTGCCCCTACTGGGAATCGAAGCCAAGATCTCATGCTCAACAGTACCGCTTGTGACCACTTGACGCAGACGTATAAATAAAATATCAGATATACATATTGAACAGGCTTCGGGATGCTTTTCCCAGTCCATCTTTTTCCTCCCTGTTTTAAATTCGCCGCCACTTGCACTCGCCCATCGCCGTGAGTGCGACAAGGACAACGCATCGCTCCCGCCATCTGACGGCGTGAAGACAAAACGTCAGTTCGATCTCAACGAGAAGACCGGCGGGCAACAAAACCGCGCGCGCGGTGATAAAACACAAAAATAATCGTGAAATACGACTGCTAGTGATACAGTGTGGTGATCTCCTGGCTCTCAGCATCCCGTGAGCACCTGACCTCTTTCAATTTACATCCTTTAGCCTGTTTCTGAGTAGGGAACTTCAAAAGCGTCCTTGGCTACACGCGATACTCATTCACATATTATATTATTTTGACACAAGTACGTGTCTGTTTAAATACATTGTACTGTGTAACTTTTTAATATTATGTAGTTTTAATAAATTAGTCCCGACACGGGTATTTCGTGAGTTCAATAAAACATAAATATATATTATTATTATAATATATCTAATATTTATAATTTTTAATACATATTAACCGACTTATGTACGAGAAGGTATAGTTAGCGGAAAACTCCACTACTTCAGTTAAATTTTCCAAAAAAAAAGGGAAAAAAAATTGATAAATCCGTTTTTCTATGCCCTAAACACGCCCCCGCCTTCCTTGATTGACTGAATGCCCAAATTGACGCAACAACTCTCCTCCCCAAAGATTTTTCACACTTATCTATAATCTAAATACTATTTTGGTGGCTGAACTACTGCCCTCCCCACACTAACCTACCTGGGTATATAATACGCAATATACGAATATTCTTGCATCTCTATAAACTAATATATTTGTAAGCTTTCCTGTCAAAACATCCACGTAATCATATATTTAAAAACATACTTATATTCGAGAATCCTGTCGAAATGTCTTGTCAGACATGTTCCGGAATTCAGGAATGAACATAAAAATGCCATTTTGACCGAGTGAAAAGACAGTTGTAGTATTCGCCAGTAAGTTTGGTGTACGGGCGAATTAGACCTGCTACCAAATTTATAGACAGGCTGCACGACACAGCTCAAGCTATTTGAGAAGGAAAGAATTCATGTAGAAAGAACTTATGTATAAGGCAATCCACCAACCAACTGAACCCCAAACCAACCTTCTATTTCCCATACTGGTTGTTTTCTAAACTGGTTTGATAATCATAAAATATATATATGTACATGTTATATCTACGTTTCATCATTGAAACAGCTTTAAATAAAGCCAGGCATATACAAGCCAGTAACATGCACAAAACGATGCAAGTAGCTTGCAAGCCAGTTGTGGCAAGGCAAGTATTTAATCGAACCTCTAATAATTACTATTATGCGCTCCTAAAAATATTATTGAACACTAATGTAATGATTGCGCCCCTTTTTGGGAACCCCAAATAATTCCTATTTTGGGGTCCTAAAAATACTAAATGGCCAAGTAACTTCGACCAATTCGGCTCACGCGTGGTTGGTCATAGTTTCAACCTAACCTAACCCGTTTGGTCGGGGTAACCTAGATAAGTTACTGCGACCAACTGTTTAAAAATGCCAGAAAGTCAAAAAGAGGCTCAATAAAGATTTTTTTAAACTCTTCCCTAGTCGCTGGATAGATGGCGCGGAACTTGGCAAGTTACTGCAAGGAACGGAACGTCATATTATTTTTTGATTATTTCACTTGGATGTAATTTTGAGATCGTAAAACGAAAGCAAACGAAAGTGTCAGTCAGCGAGCGTATGTGACGTGACGCAATGTTTTTTCCAAGCGTTTTTTTTTGCTTTGGCACCTAGTAACGTAGTCAGTTCAACGCCATCTATAGAGTTCTTGGAAACTATGTTTTTTTTTAATACTCAAAAAGAAAACCTCTCATTAGTAAAAAAAAGTGTCAATCGTTAGAAATTCAATAAGTTTTTAGCGGATCAGTTAAATATTCCCCATTACAGCGATCACGAATCAGAAGTTGTAATGGCACAATGGAATGCAAGTTACTTGCATATTCCTGTGCAAGTATCTGGGAAGTGTAGTCTTGCCTTAAGGCGTCAGACACAACTAAAGGTGAAAATCATCGCTCACTGCCTCCTAAACGAATTCATTATGACCTTTACAACTAATCTTAAATCAGAATTTTTATACTAACGTTTTTGGATATATATATCCCATGAATATACTTTGAAAAAGTAAGTGCCAAGTCCGATAGTATTTAACTTTATATCTTATATACTACACACAAGGTCTTATTTTAAGGGACTTTTTATATGTTGGTGTTGAGTTAGTTTTAACTATATTATGTATAGGACTAGGGACCTTCTGTGAAGCTAAGGCTTAATAAAATAAAGCACGTCACACATGACTGTAACTTGCACAAATGCTTGCAAGTAGGTCGCATACTCTTGTGCAAGGGATGCAAGGGCATGTGTATTTGCAGCTTAAGAAAATAAGACGAGAATTACTCCGCGATTTTTAGAAGGAAAATTCCTAAAACATGACAGATTTATTATATAAAGAAACATATACGTAAATAATAGTAAATATATTCATATAGACAGTTCAGTAGTTAGAGAATAAGTGTGAAAATTCTTCAAGTCATGAAATAAACTATATATGTAGAATAGTTTTAGTATATAGTATAATATATTATATATTATCTTATTTTTAAGATTCTAGCGATATGTCTGCCCAAATTTTTTCTACGCTGAAGATGAAAATAAAAAACAGCTAAATTTCGAAATTAAAATCTAACAGTCAAAACTAAGGTTTGGAGGTTTTTTGTTACTTTTTCTTTTAGTTACTAAATATTATACTTTATTTTTAGGGTTCCGTACCCAAAAAGTGCCAACGGGACCCTATCCCTAACCCTCCGTCGTTAGTCCATCCGACTGTCAGAAATTCCAGATGGAAAAACCGAATTACACTTTCCCCGACCCAGGAATTGGACCCAGGACCTCATGCTTGCAGCCACTAGACCAAGCAGGCAGTTCTCTTCTGACATAAGCTTATTAATCACTTTCTCATCCAAACCACGGTTCTCCACGTTTAAAGCCAGTAAAAACAGGTATTTCTGGAAAAAGTAGCACGAATAAAGTGTTTTTTAAGGGTTCCGTACGCTCTATCCGTCCGTCCGTCTGTCACAGGGCTGTATCTTTTGAACCATAATGGCGCCGATTCTGTTGTTCACAAACTAAACTAAATTTAAGTTCAGGCATCTTTTTCTTTCTATTTCATTAAGACAAGGACAGAAGATAAATATTAGTTTAGTCCTGTCAAATTAGTCAGCGTCTGACGTAAATTGACGTATTTTTAGTAGCCAATTTTTTAATCTCGTCTAAAGTTGTCTATGGAGTATCTTAATTTGACAGGACTAAACTAATATTTATCTTCTGTCCTTTTCTTAATGAAATAGAAAGAAAAAGATGCAGGAACTTAAATTTAGTCTCGTTTGTGAAAAACAGAATCGGCGCCATTGACATTTTCTAATGTGTGTATGTCTATGGCCGCTACAACAAAAAGTCATAAAAATATGAAGTGGCACCCTTCTGTTGCGAGTCCAACTCGCCTTTGGCTGCTTTTTAGCTTACTAAGCTGATAATAATATTATAGTATAGATCAGACCAAATAAAAAACCGGTCAAAAGCGAGTCGGACTCGCGCACAGAGGGTTCTGTACGAATTTGTAGGTATGTAAATAGTTTATCATGGGTTTTTTTTATTGTGACTACAAATTTAAGGTTTTCGGATTTTTTCCTTTACTTGTGCTACATGATCTTGCTTCTTGCCAAATTTAATGATAATTTAAGGCCTTGCTAGCTTATTTTTTAAATTGTTGCAAGGAGAACCGTTATCATTTCAACCTTCGCATAGCCAACTAAGCGAAAAGTAGCAAAAAACTTCCAAACAAATATAATATAGTTTTTAATTTAATAATTAATGTATAAAATACGATTTTTTATACAAAGATACGTCGGGCGGCACTAGCGTACCGCCGACTAAAATGTTTCAAAAAAGACGTTTCCAACTACAGCGTTTTAGTTTTTTTTTTTATCAAACACTAACCTCCGACGAGGGAAATATGAAAAGGAAATAGAGAAAAAACTCTCTTAGGAAAATAAAAAAGAAAAAAAAAATCGTTAAAAAAAAATTGAAGTAGCCGAAATCACGCTTAGTCAGCGCCGTCCAAACCATTTTTTTAGAGAAAAGAACTTTTTTTTGTTATAATTTCCTCTAACTACAGTAAACGGGTATTATACTTATTATCTAGGCAATAAATATTTTTTTCTTTTCACTTATACGTTAATATTAATAAATAAATCTAATTTTTTTTTCTCTACATTTTTTCTCGGATCAGTAGTGTATCTTTTATCTAGACACAACCATTTTATAACAGTATTTTTTTATTTTACGGATTTCTGAATTTGGCAATGGCTTCCCAGAAAGAAAAAAAATCGTGACTAAAATTAGAGATGGGCGACTTTGAAAGTCGACTTCAAATCATTCATAAGTCGTTTTTCCGACTTGTAAACTTCCGTCACTAAACTAATCGAAACTCTGAAAGTGTGCGTAAGAGAAAGAACAGATTCCTCGATGTTTTTAAATATAAGTAAATTGCCGACTTTTAACCTCGTCTAAAGACGTTTTGAAGTCGTGTCGAACGACTTTTCGAACTTCGACTTTTACTCAACATCGGAGTTGAAGTCAAGAAACCGACATACAACTCACATCAAGCTCTACTCGTAGATAAGTGTCGATATTTTCGACTTTAATAAGCCTACTTGGCGATCGACTTCCTAAAACCCCCACCGTTAAAATGGTTCCCGACTTCAAATCGGAAAAGTCATAAAGTCGACTTTTTTCCCAGCCCATCTCAAAAATGCCTTTACCTACTCATAGTCTACCATTCCTAGCATTCGGCATAGACATATAAAAAGTTTTTTTTTTATAAAATTTTTCTCACTCGGATGTTTCATTCTATTTTTACTACTAAACATATCTCCAAAAATCTAATTTTTTACTCAATATTTTTTTTCTTATTTTTTTACAACTTGTGCTGACTGATGGTTCGACCGTAAAAAAAAGTTTTTTTTTCATTTAGTTTCTTCGCAACCCCGGTTTGGCCCGCGTGGTGATACTTCCTTACGACTAACTTATAATGTATCTTATGTTTAACTTCTATATATTTTCTAAAAGTATGTTTTATACGCTTTTACCTTGCACTCATAAGAAGCAGTACGAGTAATCTTTCGATATTTTTGACTCACATTTTTTTAAGTTTTTTTTTTCTTATGTTTGTCCCATTGATAGGGTGATGCTCTAAGCCGTTTTACCGCGCGAACGCATTCCTGTTGTATATTTCTTGTTTTCCCAAAGCAGAGAAATTAAAAAAAGATTTAAATAAAAATCTGAGAAAACACAAAAAGTTTTTAGTTTAAATAAAAAAAAGCTTAACTAAAATTTCATTAATTGACTAGATTTGATTGAGAATCTTTGGTTTATCTTTTAAAAATAAAGAGATATATTACGTCATAACCATGAGTTCAAGATTTCTTAAAAAGATATCTTACAATTCGTTTTAAGACAGCCAAATGTCTTTTCTTAAAGGTTAACAAAAATGTTTAACTTATCTGACATATTTTTTTCTTTAATAAATAACAAATAACATTTATTTTTATTTTAGCTTTAACTAAATACAACAAAAATCTTTGACTTCTCGACTAAAAACATGACTAGATTCTGGCAACAACAGTTATATTTCTTTGAGAAACACTTTGTAATTCCAAAACGCTTTTTAAACTTTTAAAATTAACAAAAAAATCACATATTTTTTTGTGTCAACTCCAAAATGTTTTAACAAAAGCATTTGTGTTTATGTAACAATTGAAAAAACAAAAACAGATTTTTTTTTCAAAATGTTTTCATAAAACTTTTTATAATAAATTAAAATGTCCTAAAGAGTATCACACAAAATTTTAAGATACTTGATAATAATGCTTAAAAATAAGACTTGAAGTAAAACTATCTTCAATCAAATAAATATCATAAATTAGCCTCATTATAATAACAAGACTCATAACATAAAATCATTTTACAGAATCTGAAAAGTAAACCAAACCATAAGTCACAGCATTTAAACACAAGTTCTCATATTAGTTGAAGCCTTTAGAAAAAGGCCTCAGACCAAAAAAAAAAACTCAACTCAAACGATTCTAAAACTTAAAAGCCTTAAAAAATAAGACTTTACAAAAAAGACTCGACAAAAGAGACTCGGAACAGTTATAAACCAAGGCTAATAAGTTAAATCCAGTCTTTATGCACGCAACAACAGGAAACAGGCGGTTGGTGTCTTTGTCCTCACACCAAGAGGCTTGGGGCAAGCCATTCTTCGTCACCGATCTAGAAAAGATACATCAGTTTTTTAGCATTGAAAATTAAGAAAGCATTAAAAACTGGTGGGACAATACTATCCCACCAAAAACATTTTCATGTAAAATGTTGCCAAGACGAGACCACATATGGCTCGCACTGCCAAAAAGTTATCAGATCTCATGTAGAGCCAAGCTTCTAACTCTACACGCCCTAACTTCACAAACTCTACACCTTAGTCAAAATATGAGGCTTGGCCGTTTCGTTACTACAAGAACATTGTATAACAGAAAAGTAATGAACAGTGAATAAATTTTTCACCTTACGCCCATGACGATTTTGTTTTTTTTTGTCGCTGTAAATCCTTTTTTTTTTTCTTAAGTTCGATGGACTGAATGACTTCATTCATTATTATTTATAGAACTGCTAAACTGAAAAGCAAAATTAAAACTAAATATAATTGGATTTTCTTTCGATAGGTTTTCTTGAAGTCGTTTTTTTTTATGATTTTGACAGGTATGTATTTTTGGGTTTCGTTTCATAGTTCGAAATCCCATATTCCTAAAAACCCTACCATGTTTCCGAAAACCAGACCATTTTTCCGAAAACCCTAGTACCACTTTTAAAAAAACCCTACCATTTTTTCAAAAACCGTACCGTACCTCTTAAACAACACTTACCGGCTGCACCTGGAAATGCTGCACCGGATAGTGCAGCACCTGCGGCGGCTGCGACATGGCGGCCACGCCCCCCACGCCACCGACACCGCCCACGCCGGCTCCCAGCGCCCACGGCAGCTGCACGCCGCCCATGCTGGAGCACGCGGTTGTGTTAGCCCACTGGTTGTAGTCCTTGCTACTACGGAGAAAGGGAAAAAGATGTACTCATAGTTCAGACCATCATCTGCCTTTTTTTTTTGTTGTCGGATGGAAACCTTCAAAAGGCACAAGGTCTCGGTATGTAAAGATGGTCACCCATCCACAGACCAATCGCGTCAAGCGTAGCTTAACCTGATCGATCGACCTGACCTGAAACCGGGCAAGAGCGAGTCCGACTCGCTCTTGCCCGGTTTTTTTTTATATTTCGTCATGCCTAGTAAGTCAAAAGGAAAGGCGCACATGCACAAGCTGAGCGCCAGGTGCGGCTTGCTCCGCCCCTCGAAGACTCCCGCCTCGGGTCATGGCCCTTTTGGCCCTAGGGTAAAGACCGTAATCCACCACGCGGGCACTATGCGAGTTGGTGGCTGTTATCTTCGAAGTTAGGTTCTAGGACATGTTGGTTGCCCCACCATTTTAAGACCAGTGATTGATGGAGTTTCATTAATTAGTTATCATTATCTACTCACCCCATATACTGCTGCTGATATCCTGCGAACGCCTGTCCTGCATAGGTGTATCCTTGAACCCCCTGCACACCTTGGAGGAAGCCCCCAAGTTGTTGAGGGTAGGTGTTGTACCAGTAAGAAGTGGGGGGCACGCCGCCGGTGTAGGTAGCGCCGAAGGGACTGTAGGCTGTCGGAATCTGGGGGGGAAGATCGACAATTATCTTATATAAGTTGTATATACAATGCTAGTTGCGCGGAAAACTCTGTTTGCGAGATGCAGGATTTTGCGTGCATCAGTATTGCGTTGTAGGTAGATACTGCTACACCTTCAAAAAAAAAGTGAATAGGCATCTTCTGGGCACGCTCGTTCCATCATAGACGTCATCCCTCGCTTTGCATCAGGCGTGTTTGGGGTCAAGAGCAGGCCCATACAGCAATAAAAAAAGAAAGTGGCACTCCGGGAGTGCCGACAGAAATGAAAACTTGAACAATTACGTGTGTATTTTTTTAATCGTCTTAGGAAAAAACACGCGCGGTGTCGGTTGCGGTAACAGTGTCGCGAATTCAATGGTCTTTTCCCATCTCAAAAAATGCCGGGTAAAGAAGCAAAAAATATAAACAAAAAGTCTAAATCGTACCTGTCCCTGCGCTTGGGCATTGTTGGGATCCCCGGACTCCTTCCCCCAGGAGCACTTGACGGGCTGGCCGTTGACGTCAGTGTTATGCACAGCTACGATGGCGTGTGTCGCGCTCTCCTTCGTGGAGAATCTGTGGATGGACATGGAGAATATACGTTAACACTGATGGGAATTTATTTTAATAATAATAGTAATATTATGAGAGGGAGTGGGCCGTAATCCACCACGCGGGCCCAGTGCGGGTTGGTAGTAATATGATATATGGTGCCTCATTTCATTGAAAATCTCTAACGGGCCTCTGCGAGTTGGCTTCGGCCCCTCGTACGCCTTCCAAAGGACCGGGACCCCATGGTCCCGAGATATGTTAAAATATAAAAATAAATAATATTTTTTTTTTATATTTTAAGAAATATTTAAAAATGTAATTAGATGTGTAAATAGCCAAATGAACGAAAATAATAATAATAAATCGTTTATTTCTTAACCATTTGGAAAAAAATAAAAATAATTAAAAAATACAATTTGGAGGTATCGTTGGTCCCAAATTAGGCACGGCCTGAGTCTTGGACACCATTACATAGGTAGTAACATTTTGATAATTTTCACAATTTTGGACAAAATAAGTATAACTTGAGATTGGCTACAGTTAAGCTACATAGTTAGCCCCATCGGTACTACAAGATTAAATGTACAAACAAATAGACTATCTACTATGGGATAAAAATAATAAAATAAAAATTGAGATTTAGAAGATAAACTAACAGTTGGTATGATTTCCGTATAGGTAAATACCATTGAATAGGTATAGAATGATAGTTTTTTTTTTATAAATAAAATAACATAGAAGTTGAAATTGGCTACAGTTGAGCTAGTTAGCCTTACCTAACAAGAAACTAAGTAAACAAACAAACTATGACTAGAACTCTTTCAGTTTTCAGACTGGTTTCACGCAAATGGCAATTGTAAATGGCTCGAGCAAGTTTCGAGATATACAGGTAAAAAAGTCGCGGATCAAACGAAATAGGGGGATAAAGGAGGTCATTTTCAACGCATTTAAAGTGAGAAATAATTTTTGGTAACGCTTAAGGCCACGCCGACCGCCTAGTGGCGCCCTCATCGTTGGTTTGGTTATTTCTTTTATTTTAGAATGAAAATGTTAAACTGACTGTTTATAAGATAATCCTATCTTATCAATTTACTCACCGTCCTCCCACTTACCTAATGAAAGCATATCCCTTGTCCTTGAAGACGCGGATCTCCTGGATGGTGCCGAAGGGCTGGAAGGTCTTCTGCATCAGCTCTTCCGTCAGGCCGGTGGTCAGGCCGCCGCAGTAGACCGTGCAGTTTGTGGGCGAGCTCTGGTTGTACACCTCGTCGAAAGTCAGGGGTTTTGAGTTCACTGGAAACAGGAAAAACAAAATATACAATCAAGTTATAATGTTCCCACTGCTGGGACACAGCCCTTTTCATGAGTGAGACATAATTCACCACGCGGGTTGTTGGATGTCACGTCACCATTTTCACAGCAGTGATGATAAAATTTAATACACAAAGTGCCTGTCTGGGTTTGAACTCACGACCTACAAACTCATAAGTCTGAGCTGACACCACTGAGCCACACTGCTCTGTAAATGTAGGTGTACCTTTGCCTAACTTTTCGGAAAAAAAACGTAGACAGAGTAATCTATAGACTCATGGTATCCGTGTCACCGAAAGGGACAAAAAATTCCGGCAATCTTCATCATACGAGTACTATCATTTTTACTGCTTATTACACTGCACCTTACCATTTTCACAGTTGCGCAAATGTATTATTGAATTATGCACGAAAATGATCTTATTTTCCGTTTAATCGCGGTGTAGTTTTTATTATTTTCATTCATAAACGTCAAACTTGTTGTGCACATTGATGTGCTTAGCCGACACGCGGTAAGGGACAGAAATATTCTAACTCTGTCTCTTTTCTTTGCTAGTGACGTTAATATACTTCTCTTTTTCTTGTGCGAATGAAAAAGAGGATATGCAGCAGTCTATAGTTTACTCTGTCGACGGAAAAAAATAGGCGTCATTTTATAAAATGTCATGCATTAAAAACAACCTACAGAACTCCATTTACCTACATACAAATGAACACATACAAACACCAATCAATAGCAGAACTCAGTAATCAGTACTGAGTAATGTAAGGTAACACAGCAGGACGTGACGTCATAGCCGCTCGGAAGGAATTACCGCGCCACCGGATATTAACATTCACAGCGGATTTCTATAGAGCTGCGAGTTCGAAATGGTGTATTTTATTTTGAAAGGCTATTTTTAGCTCGCCTTTTATTGTATTACCGGGTAACAGGGTTGTGGAGGTCAGATATAGGCAGTCGCTATGGAGTGACGAGCTGAATACCATACACAAAGGGGACACAGAGTGTGGAACCTAAGATAGAAACACGCTTGTGCAATACTACTATACAGAAAGCAAAGCTCATAGAAATCTCCATTCCTAGCCTTTTGAACGCCAGAGCATAAACGCACGCGCGTGCCTTCCACGCAGAGGTATCCAAATAAAAACACACAAAAGTAATGATTTAATTGTTTATTTCGTGATAAAGTGCACCGCATTTTTTGTCACACATTTGTGTCGCTCGTAATAGGATAGGCGACACACGACTGGCGTACAGGGCACGCGCTTGCTTGTCCCGTATATGTGACAATGGCGTTCAAAGGACTAGACAGCACGTTTCGCCGAAAACTTTGTTGATAGAAAACATTGTTTGTAGCTATCTCGGTCCATAGGAAGCACTGTTGACAGAGATCTCTGTTCATAGATAGCACTTCTTGCCGGAAACTTTTTTCATAGGAACCACTGTTTTTAAATGATTAAATGATTAAATGATTAAATGATGATTAAATGATTTTTATTTCTGTAAGTAGGTTTGTACAAACACTTTTACACGTCAATCATATTTTTTTTAAACTAGATGAGGTCGGCGTTTCCTAACTGACTATTCTGAGAAGAAAGGCCGAAACAAACTCAGAAGTCACAGTCTCTTTTAAAGTCCAGACAAAATCTTGGTCAGATCGTGTGAAGACCATGTAGATTGGTGTCTGAAATGGTCTTTTGAGGAAAGAACCACACAGATTGAGCGGACCTGTCCAATCAGTGCACGCATTTGTCAAAAATCGTGCAGCTCAACTCAGAACTTGAGGAGCTCAACGATTCGACGAACAATACCAAAGACAGGACATTTGGGTAGGCCGCATAAACTACTCAAACTGCCAGATCATGATTAAAACTAAGAAGGAAAAAAAGAAATGACCCACATAGTCCTCACATTCACAATAATTAAATAAAAAAAATAAAAAAATAATAATATAAATTACTTACAAAGTAAATATTCATGTCATTGTCTAAATAAAATTCATCAATGTCAATGTGTATATAAAAAATCCGGACATAATCTTTGAGGACCATGTAGATTAGTGTCTGAAATGGTCTTTTGAGGAAAGAACCACACAGATTGAGCGGACCTGTCCAGTCAGTGCACGCATTTGTTTCCAGGATACCTTGGTTTTTAGAATCAAATTCAATATTATACATCTGCGGGTTAATTACGTAACACATTATCGATATCAATGGATTTCATTTTGACAGTTCAACAACATTCATTGCGTTATTTACGTTGTTGAGAAGACACATTTTTCGAACTTATGAAGCAATGAATTAGTAATATCCTTCAAAATTATTCAGATTGAGATCGATAGTTGGTTACGCAATTAGGGTGCCGCTTTGCCTTTTTCAACTTTGGTATTTGGCTTCCAGTTCCATCGAATCGGTATCTGGTATCCATCTGTGATTCGATGGAACTGGAAGCCAAATACCAAAGTTATATTTTGCGCGGAGCGACTGTGTATCTGACCTCCACAACTGCAACCCAGTTAACAACAGGGCAACGGATACCTTTTCTCAAGACTGACAGAATGACTTGCCTGTTGGTCTAGTGGTCAGTGACTATGACTGCTATGCCGGAGGTCGTGGGTTCGATTCCCACCCAGGACAAATGTTTGTGTGATGAGCATGATCATTTGTTCTGTGTCTGGGTGTAATTTATCTATATATGTATGTATTTAGAAATATATAAGTATGTTTATCAGTTGTCTAGTACTCATAACACAAGCTCTGCTTAGCTTGAGACTAGACGGCGTTGTGTGATAGTTGTGGAATATATATTATATTATTAATCAGAAGCTACAATAAGCTTCTGAGTATGACTATCCGTAACGACTGTTAAAGATTTACGAATGACAGCCGGGATGGTTCTTTCCGTGTCACGGAGGGTTTTCGGTGTAATGGATAGTCACCCATCCACACCGTGACCTTGAAAACCATAGCTTAACCTTCGAACGACTCGTGTGGCTGTTATTACTTAGCTACGAACACGCTGCATGATAAATAAATCCATACTTCCATATTAATATTATAAATTCGAAAGTAACTCTGTCTGTTTGTATGTGTTACCTTTTCACGCCTAAACCACTGAACGGATTTAGATAAAATTTGGCAGAGAGATAGATTGCATCCCGGGGAAGGACAAAGGATAGTTTTTATCCCGATATTCCCACGGCATCGACACATATGCGGGTGAAACCGCGGGGCGCTGCTAGTTAATTTATAATTTTCGAAGCTTAACTTCATCAATTTGAAACAGAATATAAATTAACGAACAATAAATAATCTGGGGGTATTAGCCTCTCTGAAATGTTCCCGCTTTTGTGCTAAATTAACGGCGAGATCAAAGGAAGGCAAAACTGTTAAAATTTAAACATTTGTTTTATATTCCCTTTGAGAGTTTACTGAATGACGATGAATTGTTAAAACGAAAAGGCTTGAGTTTGCACACAACCTGAAGACTTACTTACTGATTTATTATTAAGGGGGAAGCTCTAAGGTGGCCCGCGAAATTCAAATTTTCTTACGTTTTTTGATTAAAATATGATTCGCGGTCGTAACAAATATGTATTTACAGAATTATAATCATTAAAGTCATCAACACAACTCTCTAAGACCATGTAATCCCGAAATGTCAAGATTTCATGAAATAGTCATTCTTGGGGATTACATGGTCTTAGAGAGTTGTGTTGATGACTTTAATGATTATAATTCTGTAAATACATATTTGTTACGGCCGCGAATCATATTTTAACCAACGTACAACTTAATACTGACCAGCAAATTGCAAAAAACCTAAAAAAAATTGAATTTCGCGGGCTACCCTGGCGCTTTCGCCTTAAATAAAGATTGGTAGAAAATAAAAGAAAAAAACAAGACTAAATAGAACCCGCACGTGTCGATCGATCAAGTTAAAGCAACGCTGACTGAAATCGGTCTGTGGATGCACAAGCATAATTAGCTTGTAATGTTCCCATTGCTGGGACACAGGCCTCCTCTCGGTGAGAGGGAGTTGGTTGTAATCCACCACGCGGGCCCAGTGCGGGTTGGTAGATGTCACATGTCTTCGAATTTTTGCTTCTAGGACATGCCGGTTTCCTCACGATGTTTTCCTTCACCGTTTTGAGAGCAGTGGTGATGAAATAATTTACACAACGTAAAGCGCCTGTCGAACCTACGACCTACAACTTGTAAGTGATGTCCGTCACCACTGGGTCACCACTGCTCTCCCGCGCCCTTAGTTTCATCCAATCCAAGTAATTTACGGTTTAGTTAGGTATCAAATCTCATCTAGATTTGACTTAGAATTTGTTGTTTTTTTTTTTTTGTTTTTTCAATGATAAGTTCTTGATTACTAGTTTATTTAAGCACACTAATATTATAAAGGCGAAAGTTTGTGAGTGTGTGTGTTTATATGTTTGTTACTTCTTCACGCTCAAACGGCTGGACTAATTTTGATAAAATTTTGTACGGAGATAGCTGACACCCTTGATTAACATAAGGCTACTTTTTATCCCGATATTCCCACGGGATCGACAGTTATGCGGGTGAAACCGCGGGGCGCAGCTAGTTATTTATAAATATAAAAAGTACTCGTATTTATTAGGTATGTTGAAACTGTGTGTACGTGGGAGTACACACAGTTTCAGTCAGTTGTCCCTATAGGTTCACTAGAAAACCAGCGTCAGACAGCATCGGTCTGGCATTAATGCTGAAATGAACCTTTTTGGCGCAGCCGTGAGGCACACACTATTGTCTGAAACATTATTTTGTATTTTGTGTTTCACAAACTGTGTCCAAATAAACTTTTTTTCTTTCTTTCAAATTCCAAGTGACACAGTGCTGGCGACGTGGGAGAATAACCAGTGTTTGTGAGATTTGGATTATTTGTAGGGGCGTAACGTATAGGTCTACCAGAATCTCAAGGCAAATAAAAAAAAACATTGTGGTTTTCATACATTGGCAATGTCAATCCATATAAAAATCTCAATTTTTTTTTACTATTTAAATTTCTTCAAACATGCTGCAAACAGCGCTTCCACCTGATGCGATTTTGTTCTATTCTATTCTATTTTTATGGCAAGTAAAGCCGCTGTCGAATATTCTGCCAATGTCAAAAGTAAGAAAAGCAAGTGTGCATTATGTAATAATAAAAAAATAAATAAAAAAAAGATAATAATAATTATGTGTAAATATGATACAGTTGAACTTTGTAGATCAGCGATTTTGTTGTTATGATGTACCGACTACCGATACCTTTTCTTTTATTTTTTATGAAAGACCGGAATGTTTCAGGGTTTTTTGTTTGTCATGTTGTTTTCAATATTAGAGATATATTTCTTGTAGCATTTGTACTTAGAATATTGCATTCATCCCGCAGGTAATCTCTCAAAGTGCTCCCGTTCAAGGTTCACAAGGAACTGATACATATTCTTTTGTTCAAATTTCAAGAAAAGGGAAAATGTATTAAAATTTTCTTAAACAAACCAAAATTTTTGCTAATCCCCGTTCAAGATTACTGTGTCAGTAAAAAACTGAGAATTCTTAAGTTGTCAGCTTATTCCGGATTATATAAAAACGTTCGTTCTTACAACCCTTTTAGAAAATTGTCTCAAAGAAAATGAATTCTTTCGAATTTATTTAACACTAGCTGCGCCCGCGGTTTCACCCGCGTAAATGTTGATCCCGTGGGAATATTGCGATAAAAATATAGCCTATATGTTAATCCAGGGTGTCAGCTACCTCCATACAAAATTTTATCAAAATTGGTCAAGCCGTTTGAGCGTGAAGAAGTAACAAACATAAACACACACACAAACTTTCGCCTTTATAATATTAGTGTGATTTTATTTATTTCTTTAATTAAAACGGTATAAAAACAATTACAAAAATCAAAGACAGTTCGTACACATACACATAAAAGAGAAAACATAAAAACATCGAGTTCAGGTAAAAAGTTGAAAAAAAAGAAAAAGAAAAGTTGTTGTTGCGCGGCCAACTAGTTCCGCGCAGACTATTGGCACTTACATTCATTCTTTGGTGCTGGTGGCTTCCGTGTGGCCCAGTTGGTTCGGATTGATCTGGATCCTAGCCATTGACCGTTCATAGACGTGATGGCGGATTCAGCCTCCTGTAACAAGATGAAAGGAAACGCAGTTAGTAAAAAGTGGTTAGGAACGTTAAAAAGGCTGAATGAAGCATCGTTTTCGATGTTTCGTTCGCGGGGTGGTATCAGCTGGATGAGAGTTGCTGAAGACTCGTCTAGTTTTATTTTACTTTACACCACAAATAATTGATTATTTCATATAAAAATACAGTTTTAAAATCAATTATATAATTATTATATATATGTAACCACTCAACAAAAGAGATATGTATGCAGGATCGTCGGATATGTTGAAATTTAGTAAGAAACCGATGTATGTTGTCGAATAAAATTTAATTTTATTAATAGAAAACAAACAGCTCATTTATCAAATTAAATTTTAGTCGACAACATCCTCGATCAACGGCTAGGCGACGCTGCGCTTACGGCTCGTTGACCGCTGGTTGATGGTGCAGCAGACAGGCCGGAGGGGTGAGAGGGGCAAGGGTGGACGAAGAGAAGTAAGCTCGGGTACGGAGAGACGTAAGCGTGGGGACGACGAGCCGTAAGCGCGGGAACTGCAAGTTGACCACGCACCGCACCGCGGTTCGTGAGCTTGTCCCGAGGCGAGGCGATTACGTTACGATTCCGATTAGTGTGCGTTGCAGTAGGGAGTTTCATACAAAGAATACTGAATGGCTCGAGTTGATACGGTGACGATACCTTTCCGAGTTGTTATACATGTGTGCCCTGAAGTCAACAGACTGATGTACCCGTAGACAGAGTAAACTATAGACTTCTGCATAATTATCTTCTGTTTCATTCGCACAAGAAAAAGAGAAATATATTAACGTCACTACCGAAGAAAAAGAGACAGAGTAAGAATATTTCTGTCCCTTACTGCGTGTCGGCTAAGCACATCAATGTGCACACCAAGTTTGGCGTTTATGAATGAAATAATAAAAACTACACCGCGATTAAACGGAAAATAAGATCTTTTTCGTGCATTAATTCAATAATAGTACATTTGCGCAACTGTGAAAATGCAGAAATGTGAACGTGCAGTGTAATAAGCTGTAAAAGTGATAGTATGATGAAGACTGCCGGAATTTTTTGTCCCTTTCGGTGACACGGATACCATGAGTCTATAGATTACTCTGTCTACGGATGTACGACTCTTTCACCTAGAAACTAACATCAACATGTTCAAACATTGCATTTGCCTCAACGTCCGACATTCTACCTCACATTTTTCGCTAGAAAAGTCCCTGAACACAAAACACTGGACAGTTCTATGAAACTTGACGTGTTGACTTACAATCGATAGTTCTCATTAAATATTTATAGAAACTGCAGTATTTCCCACAGCTCGTGCCCTATTACTGGTAGCGCGAATAGTGATAATTTACTACAAAATTGTCATATTGAAATGTAAAATGTTTTAGTTTGTAGTAGACACGACAAATGACGTAAAGGAACATGATGTTTTTGTTTGATATCATTGGCCTAATTCTCTATGATCACTTATGAAGAAATGCGGTCGGAGAGACTGAAAAAGCCTAAGTAAAAAGTCATAATTCGAGGGTTGGCTCTCGCCTATTTCCTCTTCCAATATTGGACCAATTTAAAAGATATTTCATAAACTGAATAATAAGGATATATTGTGTCCCTATGTTTTTCTTTTTTCATGAATAGTTGTGAAATTTGTACACTAGGCCTCTGTTGAAAGCGGTTTAAATCGGCATTTTTTGAGGGTGAGGGAAAAATAATGCAACATCAAAAAGGAAAACATAGGTATGTCCCTATGTTTTCCTAGCTAGTAGCTGATATTTGTTATCTATATATATAAAAGGAGAAACTGACTGACTGACTGACTCATCAACGCCAAGCCCAAACCCTTGGACCTAGAAAGCTGAAATTTTGCACAGAGGTTCCCTTTATAATGTAGACAAGGAATAAGGAAGGATTTTTCGAAATTCAACCACTAAGAGGGTGAACGCGGGGAAGATGAAATTTCACGCGGACGAAGTCGCGGGCAAAAGCTAGTTCTGTATAAAATCATTGCTTTATGGTCATTAACCAGAAAGAAAACAGGCGAGAGCGTTTCTATGGAGAAAAGACCAACCCAATTTCCAATTTTTTGTTGTTATGTTTTCATTTTTTTGTTTTTTGCTTACTTCGAAACCACGTCAATTCCTTATTTCAATTCAATTCAATCTTTATTGCATCCATATTTTACACATACAGGTGTTAATTATAAATCAATTTTTTTTTTTTTTTTTGGATCCTATTATAATTATTATGTTTATTACTTTATGTACAGTATTAAAATAATAATAAGACTGGCAGCATTGCCATACAACGTGGCAATGCTGCCAGTCTTTTGGGCACGTTTCCTGTTGACAGCGATGCGGATGAATTTTTTGATGCCCTTTGATTCTTTCCTTTCCTTTTTATATACTTGTACATATTCTTATTAAATCAATAGAATCTATTATGGACACTCGGGCACAGCAACATTTTGAGTAAGTAGGGGAGAGCTTTCAGCCTTAGCTAATAATGACATCTGCTAATAACGTATTCTCCACAATAAACGACACCGCGCGAAATGCACGTGAAATTGGCGTGGTTTTAACTGTCAAAATACCACGTAGTTACAGTAGCCTAATGTCAACTACTCATCACCTTTTACAAAATATTGCTTTTCCCGATGCAGGGACGTTAATTGTTGAGGAGTTCTCATAGTAAGAACCAGGAGAACTGGAGCTGATTGAGAAGTCACCATCAACTCCACTTCACGCATTGTAACGAGCATAAATCGATTAGCAACCATATTAAAGTAATCGAATCGCAACCCGTGAAATATTTGTCATTGAGTAGTTCCGATGGCCATCTGTGGTCTTCATCATCAGGTCTACTTTACCAAATGATGATTTCCGAGAGCATATTATGCTCAAGTTACTTTAAAAAATACCCAAATCGCTATAGGTTTGCCTATAAAATTTGAGAGTTTCCTTCGATTTCCATGGGATTCTCTCATCACATTCCAACTTGATGATAATGGGACCACTTCGAGAGTATAACCCTTTCAAACAAAAAAAGAATTTTTGGAATCGGTCCAGCCGTCATCGAGTAATCGGTGAAAATACAATAGAAAAAAAAAAAGTCGAACATATAACCTCCTCCTTTTTGGAAGTCAGCTAAAAAACTAGTACTCACCGATTTTTTCAAAAACGAGACGAATCCATATCCTTTAGACTTCAGAGTTTGAGGGTCACGAACCACTCGGCAGTCACTGAGAACAAAGAAAAACAATATTTAAATTAATAGTTTTAAAGAAATTTCGAAACGGCTAATTGACACTTCCCGTGACCCAATGGCTGGCTTTTACCTTGGCCAGAGGCTAAGCATCGCCATACAACGTGGTAATGCCGCCAGTCTCTTGAGTACATTACCAGTCGACAGCGATGCGGATGAATTTTTCGACGCTATTTTTTAGTTTCTGTATAGTTTTAGTTAAGTTAGAATTTAATTTTGTTACTCTCCCAGTTGTGATTTGAATATATAATTAATAGTTTAAAACGAAGTCGCTTTTCGTGTCCACATCCGTGTGACCACATTGTTCTTGTAACATAAACAGCTTATAATGTTCCCACAGTTGGGACACAGGCCTCCTCTCTGTGAGAGGGAGTGGGCCGTAATAGACCACGCGGTCCCAGTGCGGGTTGGTGGATGTCACAAGTCTTTATATATTTGGTTTTAGGACATGCCGGTTTCCTCTCGATGTTTTCAGCCTGTATCATAATATCTCTGCACAAGACGAACTTCAAGTCGTTCGTGGTGCGTGTTCCGACACGTCATCTCGAGAAGTTCCTCAAGGAAGAGTTCTGGCCGAAGGGTGCTGTGTACCGCCGGTTTCGTGGCCGGCTACATGACACCAGTCAGCGAAACACGACGCAGACACTTCGTGTACGTTAGTTTTTAGTGTAATTATAATGTTGTATGTATTTATAGTGTTTTTAAGTTATATTAATATTGTATTGTATGTGTTTTTATGGGCCTTGATGCCTGAAATAAATGGATAAATAAATAAATAACCCTTTAGGGTATACGAACGAGATATGTAATGTTTCAAAGTGAATGTTAGACGAAAATTTAATATGAAAATTGTCAGCGTTTGCCAATAATTTGTAAAATTCTAGAATAAATTAGGACCCCATATTCGTTACCACAACAATAAACAATGTTAGGTTTACATTATTAACATTATATTGTAAACCCAACGTTGTTTTTATTGTTAACCATTTCCTGGCAACGATGAACGAATATATTAAGAGCCTATACTACCTCAAATGGCTTAACATGATCCTCCGTTATGTCGAAAATTCTGCAGCATTAATTTTGAAATAAATATATGCTAAAGTTGAGGATTAATGTAAGGTCTTATGTTAGACGAAAACACGATTACATAAAATTTTCTCGATAGAAAAAAATTCCAAACCAAACAATAAACCGCCGGTATTCAAAAAATACTTCAAATTAGATCATGAAACTTTGCATACTAACTGAACTAACTATAAAGCAGGTCTTATGTTAGTTAGTTTTTTTGAAATACCTTTATTTTCACCGTAAAAAGCAAATACCTAAACTATTGGCGCTGCCTCCCGCCCAGCACCGCACTCTGTCTCGTTTTCACACAGTCCGCGAGCAGTATCGTGCGAGCGAGATAAAGAGTGAATTTTAGCTGAGGTAGTATAGGCTCTTAATAACTAGCAGCGCCCCGCGGTTTCACCCGCATAAGTGTCGATCCCGTGGGAATATCGGGATAAAAACTATCCTATGTCCTTCCCCGGAATGCAATCTATCTCTCTGCCAAATTTTATCGAAATCCGTTCAGTGGTTTAGGCGTGAAAAGGTAACATACAGACAGACAGACAAAGTCACTTTCGAATCACATTATTACTCGTATTACAAAGGCGAAAGTTTGTAACTGTGTGTGGGGGGGTGTGTTTACATGTTTGTTACTTCTTCACGCTTAAACGGCTGGGCCAATTTTGATAAAATTTGATATGAAGGTGGCTGACACCCTGGATTAACATATAGGCTACTTTTTATCACGATATTCCCACGGGATCGAAACTTATGCGGGTGAAACCGCGGGGCGCAACTAGTTTATAATATTATTAGTATGGATTAACCAATATAGATTATTTGTAAACAAATATAGTTAGTCAAGCATGCTTAAGCATACGCATAATCAGCCTTTAATGTTCCCACTGCTGGGACACAGGTCCCAGCAGTGGGAACATTATTATGCTGTTATGCGGTTAGACTGGAAGCCGACCCCAACATAGTTAGGAGAAAGGCCAGACAGAAGATGAATTCGTCCGTATGTGCAAAATATTGATATCTGTCAGACCGAAAGATACCTACTAGGAAATAAGATAAAAGATAAAATATTTTCTAGACTCTCAAGATGGGCACAAACCAGCATTTTTGGCTTATTGACAAATATGAACTATGTCACTAGGGTAGGCGTGTGGTGCGACTGACAGCGGGCTCATGAGCGGAGCGGATACCTTTATCGTATGTTTTGTATTAAGACGTTCCGAATATAAGAAAAATCCTTGTGTTATATTTTTTACAAGCCAATTTCAATTTTAATTCATTTGCTGCAGCAGGCAAAAACGATGCTTTGCTTAGTCAAAAGCATACATCATCATCATCATCATTTCAGCCGAAAGACGTCCACTGCTGGACATGGGCCTCCCCCAAGCACCTCCTGCCTTCACCTAAGCTCAATTCTTTCAATCTAACAGCCTACATAATCAGCCTATAATGTTCCCACCGCTGGGACACAGCTAGCACTATTGAAAAGCTATAAAAATGTTTAAAGTTGTAGCGTGATCTGAACTTTACCGTGCAAGTTTGTGAATTAAAGTTATTTTTCCATAAACACATATTTTTTTACATTTTCGGCAAAAAAATCGGTCGTTGCAGCTTCTTGCAGTTGCGTTGTGGCTACTACACAACTTCAATCCGAGGCATAAGCGACACTTATTCCCCGCTAACACTGCGCCCCGACCCTGTTGGCGGTAATCCAAAGGCTGTCTGTAGCTGCATATGTTGCCATACGTTGAGCACTCAACAGAAGATGAGTTCCGACTTATTGCTGGTTTCCTAATGCGAGTATTAGCTCTCAAATATTTAAATTTATAAATTAAGTCTGGGAATGACTGACTGACTGTGTAAAGAGAACATTCTTAGAGTTTGTAAAGGACCACTGAAGCTTGGGGTACCTTTTTTTTTTTGAGGGTGAGGGGTAATTTGATGATATCCATCATCAAATTACCCCTCCCGCTCTGGGTGGAGCGGAAGGGAGTGTCAGACTCTTACTGACTAAAACCCACCCGTGTTCCTTCCTTATCCAGTTATGTTCCGGGGTAGCGGTAACCCTTTCGGACAATCCCGCTGCCCCGGGCTTCGGCCCTTGCGGGCCCCTTCTCTGTTGCTGACATCTCTTTGAGGCGCGCGTGGAACACGTACGCGCCGTCCGGCACGGGCCTGGTCCTGATCGGACGGTGAGCTACCCATTACTCTCCGCCCGCAGGCCCGCGCCTACGTTGGCCGGGAGTCGTCACGCGGCTCCCGACGCCCGGAGCGTCTCCCGCGGTGGCTGAGACGGAAGACTCTCTTCCTGAGCCGTCCCGCCACCTCCTTCGCTAGCATGACTGCTTCGCAGAAAGAGGTGACTGCTTCCCACTCCCTCTCGCTCCGGACCATGGCTTGCACCAGGGC
Organism: Oligia strigilis; assembly: GCA_951800025.1. Classification (NCBI taxonomy): domain Eukaryota; kingdom Metazoa; phylum Arthropoda; class Insecta; order Lepidoptera; family Noctuidae; genus Oligia; species Oligia strigilis. Next base: position 4,576,660 of record OX637569.1, read on the forward strand.
CGGACGCGAGAGGTCGCCGCCGCTGAGCTTGGGGTACCTTGAAGAGAGGTTCCGTCATCCCTTTCTGTTCTAATAGTAAAGCTAAAGAGTTCGTTTCGTTGAACGCTCTAATCTTGGGATGCATGAAGAAGTCTCCTCGTGTAGCGAGGTTTGTTCCGCAAGTTACTCAACTGAACCGAGCGCTCGGCATCCTGGACAGTCACACCCAACACCTTATTTGACCGGCCAATTCTTCCCTTGCGCTGGTAGGGCTAATGCCCGTATAGAGGTATGGGGAACAGGGTGTAAAGTTCACTCAACCTCCATAGAAAAGGGAGGATCCTCCGACCAGACGGGTGTTATATCTGGCGGGCAACTGCCCAATGATTCATGTCGGGCCGTTGTATCTATGCTAATTGCGCGGTAAACTCTGCTTGCGCGATGTAGGATTTGCGTGACGTAGTATGACGCGTTGTTTCCATGTGGCGCTGTAGATATCGCTACATCACTCCCCCCCGGAGACCGGAGGTCGATAGTGGGCTGAGTCTTGTATCTTGCGATGCTTGCCAGGCCAGCTGAGGTTCCAGTGAGTCGGAACCGGTTGCCGCATAGTACACGGTGAGTCGGAACTGTCTGCGAAGATGTCCCCAGTGAGTCGGGGTGGCGCTGCGTTATGCTCCAGTGCGTCGGATGTGGTACAGCGCCGGGTTGAGGCTGACTGCTGGCGTCGACCAGGAGAGCGTATTTCAAGGGCTCTGCTTGTGGACCGGCCGAAAGTGCAGTGTGCTGTGCCGAGGTTGCTGATGAGGCTGTGGGTGATGACCAGGAATGCGCGGTCGCTGCATGCTGGTGGTCAGGATACCCGTTGAAGCCGTGGAAGCTGGCTGGCTGGGTGACTCGCCGCTCTAAAGCTTGTGGGAGTGATGATGATGACGTCACGCTGTAGTATTTGCACGAAGGCTGCGCTGACGTCCATCTTCGGGGTCACCAGTATAGAGGTATGGGGAACAGGGTGTAAAGTTCACTCAACCTCCATAGAAAAGGGAGGATCCTCCGACCAGACGGGTGTTATATCTGGCGGGCAACTGCCCAATGATTCATGTCGGGCCGTTGTATCTATGCTAATTGCGCGGTAAACTCTGCTTGCGCGATGTAGGATTTGCGTGACGTAGTATGACGCGGTGTTTCGATGTGGCGCTGTAGATATCGCTACAGCCCGCCTGGTTTGCGACCACAATCCACCGGAGTCTGGCGTCAAGCAGCCTGCTGTGTTTCCGCGATGCGTGGGAGTTCCAGTGCCTAGGCATCTTCTGGGCACGCTCGTTCCATTATAGACCTCATCCATCGCTTTCCATCAGGCGTGATCGAGGTCAAGCCCATTTAGTAAAAAAAAAAACTGCCAGTCGGATTTGAAAAATTATTTTTGCATTTGATAGCCCAACTCTTTTGGAAGGCTATAGATTAACATGACCCTACGATCCAACAGCAAGGCTGAAGTAGGAGTGGGCCGGACACGTCTCACGAATGCACCCGGAGAGATGGGCAATGATCGTCACTCACTGGACGCCTGAGGCAGGACATCGCCGTCGAGGTAGACCAAGGCGAAGGTGGCGTGACGATCTAATAACATTCGTAGGGCCAACATGACCAGAGATTTGGAAGGAAAAACAGCAGTGGTAGCATAAACTAGACTATAAAAAAAACGATCCTTAGGAGTAGAACAAAAAAAAAAGTCGGAAAGAACGCTAAGCAAAAACGAAGTAACAGCGCGGGCAGGCGACGCGATGCGACGGGGTGGGTCGGGGGAACAAGAAATTTCACGCGGATAAAGTTGCAGGCAGAAGCTAGTATAATATAATGGCCGTCATTAAGAACCAATGTCAGATGTGAATGTCATTCTCACCAGTATTTGACATTAAGGTGTCAAAAAACGCTCTTCGGCGCTATTCTGTTAAAATCTCACCGTGAAAACATAGGTGAAGTGAGCGTGAAGTGAGCTGTCAATAGTGTCATTTCCTAGCAAAAACAAACTCACATCACCTCAGTTTTCACGGTGAGATTTTTACAGAATCGACCGGCTGTACTTTTTTTTTTTAACGTGGAGAAGTGCTCATGCATTCTGCACTACCACGGGGAAATAGTGCAGTTATGTGGGACTCTAACCCACTAAAACTCCACGGTGTCCTCCTCTGCCGCTTACGGCGGGAACACGGGCACGCGTTAGCACTCATCCGTGAACCCGCCGCGGCTGTCCGTCACCGGACCCTCCTCTGGGGAGTACTCCCCATCACCGGCGCACCAGAACACATATCACGCCGTGACCACTCCAGGGACCAAACCAGCACATGGGCGCTAACGCTTTGTCCTTGGACAGCCGTTTTTGCGTGACGGTTCACCGGTTTGTAAGCCTTGTGTGTTCATCAATATTTAAATCAACTGATTAAATATTTAATCAGTTCTCTAATTAACATTTCATTATGAATGTAACATAAACAAACTGTTTAAATACCTAACCGGCGGTGGTTTAAATCTTGGTGAGCACAAGCTTCAGTGAGGATTTTGCGCCAGATTGAAGTTTTAAATTACTTAGCAAAACTAATATTATAAGACATTACCCTCCTTTTGGACCAAGGCGCAGTCTAGTAAAAAGCATTTTCTTTCTTTTCTTTCCGCATTTTTAAGAAAGTTCGCGCATTACAATCTCAGTCTCAATCTGTTAGAAATACGTCAAACTTTCATACATTTTTGACAAGTTTGACTTTGATTGCCGCTGAGATAAGATTACGACTAGATTTTGGTCGTTTTTAGGGTTCCGTACCAAAATTGTAAAAACGGAACCCTTATGGTGAGACAAAGTATGTCTGTCTGTCACAGCTGGATATCTCAAGAACTACTTATGCTATCAACTTGAAATTTGGAATAGTTTTAGATGACGTTTGCCCAACTATTTAGCAAATAAGAAAGAAATAAAACTATATGTATATTTTATGCAACAGGGACTGAAAGGGGGTCTGAAAAATTCGAAGTGGGGCTACTAGGGCATGTGGGGTATCATATGAAAGAGCGCAGTTTGCACATTGTCAAACATTTTTTCCTTTTTTTTTTAGGCCCCATAGATTTCAACTTTTTATTAAAAATGCTAAAGAAAAATACCGTGACCCGTCCGTCCAGTCCCACTTCAGGGCTCGCCTTGTCGCCAACATCGGCAATACCTCTTTTGAAATGAAATGAAATGATGAAATGATTTTATTTTTTGTAAGTAGGTTTGTACAAACACTTTTACACGTCAATCATGGTTTTTTTTTAAACTAGATGAAGTCGGCGTTTCCTATCTGACTACTCTGAGAAGAAAGGCCGAAACAAACTCAGAGGTCACAGTCTCTTTTAAAGTCCAGACATAATCTTGGTCAGGTTATATGAAGACCATGTAGATCGATGTCTGAGGTGGTCTTTTGAGGAAAGAACCACACAGATTGAGAGGATTTTGGAGTGTATTGTGGTGTTGCGAATTTGGTCAGTGAGTTTAATTTTTAGGGTTCCGTACCCAAAGGGTAAAAACGGGACCCTATTACTAAGACTCCACTGTCCGTCTGTCTGGCTGTCTGTCACCAGGCTGTATCTCATGAACCGTGATAGCTAGATAGTTGAAATTTTCATAGATGATGTATTTCTGTTGCCGCTATAACAACAAATAATAAAATAAATATTTAAGGGGCTCCCATACAACAAACGTGATTTTTTCGGCGTTTTTTGCCTTATGGTACGGAATCCTTTATGTGCGAGTCCGTCTCGCACTTGACAGGTTTTTTAAGATACTAGAAATATATTTAAATATTTTTTTTTTTGATAACTTTCTAGATTTTTTTAAGACAAATGTAATAAGAAAAAGAATAGAACGAATAAGAAGTTTACTTACGAAATTTCTCCAAAAGGCGCGAAGGCGTCTCGCAAGCTCTGGGTCTCGATCTCCGGACTCAGGTCTCCGACGAAGATGTGGTAGTGCTCTGTAACAATAACATTTATCTTGAGTTTAGTATATCTGTCACGGCTAATAGCCGAAGTGTGGCTACACCTAGTTTTAGCCGGCCACATGCGGTTCGTGTGTATTTCGGGAGGCGACGTAGGATGCAAGAGCGAGCGAAGGGCACCCCGAGGTTCGGGTTTGTTAGGTTTCTTTAAACCGCCCTTACACAGAAATAGGAGCCCCGCGAAGCGGTGCTCCGTCGACGTAGGATGCAAGAGCGAGCGAAGTGCACCCCGAGGTTAGGTTTGGTTAAAACTAGGTGTAGCCGCACTTCGGTCATTATCCGTAACATATACAAGAAATATACAACTTTACTTTGACCAAATCTAAAATTAACAAAATTAAATCCTAACTTAACTAAAACTATACAGAAACAAAAAAATAACGTCGAAAAACTCATCCGCATCGCTGTCGACTGGTAATGTACCCAAGAGACTGGTGGCATTACCACGTTGTATGGCGATGCTCAGCCTCTGGCCAAGATAAAAGCCAGCCCTTGGGTCACGGGAAGTGTCAACCAGCCGTTTCGAAATTTCTTTAAAAAGACCATGAGCACTCGGACCCCACGGAATAAATAAGAAGAATAATCAGCCTATAGTTTTCCCAGTGCTGGGACTCAGTGGAGTAATTGCGTAACACACTAACAGTAGCAAAGGCTTTCATTTTGACAGTTCTACGACAATTTTTTGCAACTAGCTGCGCCCCGCGGTTTCACCCGCATAAGTTTCGATCACGTGGGAATATCAGGATAAAAAGTAGCCTATATGTTAATCCAGGGTGTCAGCTACCTCCATACAAAATTTCATCAAAATTGGTCTAGCCGTTTGAGCGTGAAGAAATAACAAACATATAAACACACACACACTCACAAACTTTCGCCTTTATAATATTACTGTGATGGACGTAAGGATAAAAATCGAAGTTAGAACGATTTTTATAATGCTGTGCTACGGCGTAGCTCACACTTAGAATGGCGTATTAAGAGTAAACTAGTCGGGAGCTCGAACTCACTGCTGGTCATGGCCAAAAAGCACGCTGTCTCACCTGACTTCGTGTCTGACAGAGCTAGTGTCAGTGATGAGCAGTTAGACGCTAGTTTACAGGCACAACGTCTAGTTCTCACGCACAGAAACACCGTTCCGAACTGATAGGCGCGTAAAAAAATTCGAAAAGTGCTTTGGAAAATCGAGTTTTATGAAAAAAACCACTGCATAAATCAATTATAAACAAAGATTATTGAACTCTTCGATAACTGAGCTTTGTCGGTACGGACTTGGATTTGAAGATTTTACAGTTTTTTTATTACTTATTTACACCCACATTACGTTAAAAATAGCAAGAAAAACGAATCTTTGTTGGCTCATAACTTATTTATTAATGGTTTTTATCTTACTACTATGTTTCCGTACAGACACAATTAATAGTATGTCAAAACGATATCATGTTTAACTTTGGATGCACAATGTCAAACAGTGGAGTAATACTCTCCCGAAATTTGTATGGAAAAAATATCGACTAGTGGCACCTTAAGTATGTCAAATAGTGCTACGATGTAGCTCACACTTGCTACGACTTATCGTACTACGACGTAGCTCCCGATAATATGCTACTACGTAGCCCGAGCAGTGCTACGACGACGCATCGCTCTCTGTGCTACGGCGTATCTCACTATGTGCTACGACGTAGCTTCGGTGCTACGCTCGCGTAATGATCTCTTTCTTTATTTTTCTCCCTAATCGATTTTTTTTTATTCATCATTTCAGCCTGGAAACGCTCACAGCTGGGTACAGGCCTCCCCTTTCTTCTGCCATAATTCCCGGTTCCGTGCGTTCCTCATCCAGGTGTTTCCCGCGTCTGACGATATCGTCAACCTAACGCGCTTTTGGTTCGCGCTCTGGTTTCATTGACCTAACCTTGGAGCCACACGAAGTGGGGCTATGTCGATATAGGATGCAAGAGCGAGCGAAGGGCATCCTGAGGTTCGGTTTGGTTAGGTAAAACAGCGAGCGATTGTAAACGGACGAAGCCGTTTGTAAAACGCGGAATCATACAAATTGCCTACGACATTTATACGAATTTTATTAGTTTCATTTATTTAATTCATGTAATCAATAATTTTGCATGATAGTTTTAGCGAATTGTATTAGAAACTTAAAAAAAAAAACCGACCATCTGTAATATACTCCATCCTTGTAAATAAATTTAAAGCCAGAAAGTGCCTGCCCAGGCCAGAAAGTGCCTGAAGCCTTAGCTTTTTTAATTAAGATTTTGTATGTTCAGGTTTTTATTCTTGTAGCGAAATGAAAAAAATATGAAATGTGAATTTATTGTAAGCTTGATTGTTATAAGTACTGTTTTTTTTTTCTCTTTCTTTTTTTTGGTAGCTGTTTTTAGAGATGATGACTGTAATTGGCTGGCAGTCTCACATGTTATATTTTATTCTGTTTGTTTTAGCTGTAAGTCATCCATAGTAAATAAAAAAATAAAATTAATTAAATTAATTTCAAGTTGATCACGTGACATCCATATTCTTTTAACATGCTTACATCTTGTTGCATAGACGTTTAAGTACTTTATACTTTCAGAATGATTATTTCAAAACATCTATGAAACAATATGCAAGCGTGTGGCCGCCATTAAAGAAAAACAGTGGCACTCCGGGAGTGCCGACAGAAGTGAAAACAAAACTCAAACAGAATACTTTGCCATCACTCATTGACATTATTATTGTTTATTGTTAATTAAAACGGTAACACCAATTACATTAATTAACATAAAATAAAATAAAAATAAAAACAGCTAAGGTAGATACAAAATTTCAAATACTAACATAATATAATAGAGGACACCCTAGCATACTTCTTCTCACAAAACATCAGACATACCCGCATAATTCTACTCCATTCATCGGCAAACAGATCACATTCAGGATTGGTGGCCAGGAGGGCATTAAGCATCCTTAGAGTACGACACACAGGGGACTCAGCTCTGGCGACAGTTTTAGATGACGGCGGTGCCAACAGATTGTGTCGACGGCTTTGGCGATGTCCGATGTATTTGTCGGGAACAAATAGCAGACATATCGGATATACATTAAAACCGAGTACATCCCGAGGACAGCCGCACAAATCCAAAGCGGATAGTTTTTAAATCGTCTTATAAAGAAAACACGCGCGGTGTCGGTAACAGTGGCGCGAGTTCAATGGTTAGGCGATTAACACACGGCACCGCGCACCGCCGCGGAGGGCGGTGAAGCGGATCTCATGTCGCATTGGTCTATATTAAATCCGTAGATGCCTAACACACGTACACCGCCTGGCCGCGCAGTCGAGCGGTGCTTTCACCGCCACCGCCCGCTCCGCGCTGCCGTCCGCGCGGTGAGGCGGCGCCTCACACACGGGGCGCCGCATAACCGCGCGGATCATCGTGGGTGCAGTACGTGTTGCAATTTAAAAATGATGAAAAAGTGAACAAACTGGTCAAACCATGTTAAATCCATCCGCGCGGACAGGCGCGTAAACCGCCTTACCGCGCGGAGCACCGCTACGAAATCCGCCTTACCGCCACCGCCCTCCGCGGCGGTGCGCGGTGCCGTGTGTGAATCGCCTAAATCGTGGAATGAGTTAAAATTTACAATAATTATTAACACATTCCACGACAAGTGTTCAATAAATCAGAAAATGTATGTAAGAAACTTGTAAATTGTCGCCTGTCGGGTTTATTAAATAGGCCCCAAGGAGCGCCCCACACATTATTATACAGTGTGAGTCTTCATAATATGCACATAACGAAATGAGGGAAACATAGCGTAATTTTATCGACGGAAAAAAAAGAAAAAAATTAGCTTTTATAAAATTCTTTTCGCTGCTGTGACCCCTGTGTAAACAATCGCCCCTCAATTGAGAATTACGGTTTTTTTTTTTAACAAAAATCTGATATTGTTTCATCAATTTTTACAATAATTGTAAAATTACTCAATAAAAGCCCCGATTACCTACCCTTTTTGATTACTTTAAATTATTCTCCATCGTATCATATTTCTAAACGTAAAAATACCTTGTTTATAACACAATCACAACATTTCCTACCAACTGTTAAAGAAAGGCCTTGCAATCACCATACTTTAGCAGGTAAAGATCCTTGTAAATATTTTTTCATATATTTTTTCCTTCGATAAAATTAAGCTATGTTTCCCTCATTTCGTTATGTGCACATTATGAAGACTCACACTGTATATATCATTCTCGGAGGCCATTTTACTCTACCATCCGTCTTTGAAACCAAAGCAATATAATCTTGAAAAACTGTACATATGAAAGCAGTATCTTCATATATACAATATGTATGTATGTATGTCCCCGTTTCAATCTACGCTCAGCTCTGATCAAGCAATGCTTGTATTATGAATATCTTTACTACAGGGTTGGCACTAAGATTCGGTGAAAAAAATATTTCAGCGGATTCTTTTTTCTGTTTTTTAGGGTTCCGTTCCCAAAGGGTAAAACGGGATTCTGCTGTCCGTCTGGCAGTCTGTCACCAGGCTAGTATCTCATGAAACGTGATAGTTGAAATTTTCACAGATGATGTATTTCTGTTGCCGTAAAGAAAAAATAAAAGAAAAGAGAAAAAAAACCGGCCAAGTGCGTGTCGGGCCACGCACAGTGTAGGGTTCCGTAGTAGCCCGTTATCACAAAGTAGTACGAAAAAAAAAAATTGTTTTTCAATGCAAGTCTTTACCCGTTAAAAACAAGCAACTACTTCATCTTGGTCACTTTAAAGGATTAATGCTAAGGATTTTGTATTTGGTACAAAATTATCCAATACCCAAATTCAACGGCTAAATTAAAAAAGTTATCTTAACCGCTATAGTTTTTAAAGTTCATGAAATGCACTATCATCGTGAATTTTCCAGATTTTTCAAGCCCGCAGTTTAGGTTTTAGAGGGGGGGGGGGGAGACGCCCTACTGGAACAAAAATTTGCACTTTAAGGTTTAATATTTCGTAAATGGAGCATTAAATCGAAAAATAAGTTTAGCAACCCCAGTCATTTTAGAAGACCTATTCAACGATACCCCACACGATGGGGGGTACATGTAGGTACCCTAAAAATTTTCCAAAATTTTATTTTACCACCTTGTCGGCGCAACTGATATACGCACTCCTACAAAATTACAGCTTTCTAGTACTAACGGTCTCTTAGCAAAACCTCGGACAGACAGACAGACGGACATGACGAAACTATAAGGGTTCCTTGTAGGAACTACGGAACCCTAAAAAAGAAAAAGAAAGAGAAAGAGAGCCAAAGAGGTTGAGATTGGTTTTGGATTACATGATTGGTATTTTAACACAGACAAAAAAAAACTAATAAATCCTTCACCAATGGGATTAGATACGATTAACTTAATAGTTAACTGTCCATTATGATTCATAATGTTATCCTTTTATGATTCTGCCAAAGTGGCCTTTTTAGGCCCCCTGATTTGATTACAAAAATACTTTCTCTGATAGAAAGCTACACTTTTGCCGAGTACTATAGAATGCTTCTTTGAAAGACGTCCACTGCTGGACTTACACCTTGTGGCCTTCCAAGGCTATGTCTTCCGGTACGCGGTCGCCACTCCAGAACCTTTCGGCCCCATCGGCCATCCGTTCTGCGAGTGATATGCCCTGCCCACTGCCACTTAAGTTTGGCAATTCTTCGGGCTATGTCGGTTACCTTGGTTCTCCTGCGGATCTCCTCATTCCTGATTCGATCACGCAGGGAAACTGCAAGCATAGTCCTCTCCATTGCCCTTTGGGTGACTTTTAGCCTTCTTATAAGGCCCATTGTGAGCGACCACGTTTCAGTGCCATAAGTCATACCGTAGTGTCAAAGACTTTCGTCTTGAGACACTACGTTATGTGAGACGAGAAGATATTGCGTAGCTTCCCGATGCTAGTATATAATATTTAAATTCGTATTATCGCAGGTGGCAGCCCTATCAAAGCTGTGAAGCGAGCTTTTAGGGTCTGAATTAAATTCAATCGTCGCTCCTCGGATTATATCATAAAATGTTACTTCACTATGAGAGCGCTGCATACTAAAGCCGGTTATATTGAGGGTAGGCAGGAGTCCAGGTTAAATTGATAAGATCCTGCAGAATATTGTAAGATGCTTTTTGAATGGATTAAATATGTGTTTTGTTTTGCTATTTCTTCTCCATTCATATCCATGCTAAATCACACCTATAGAGGTATGAGGAACAGGGTATAAAGTTCACTCATACTCTATAGAAAAGGGAGGATCCTCCGACCAGACAGGTGTTTTGTCTGGCGAGCAACTGCCCGATGATTCATGTCGGGCCGTTGTATCTATGCTAATTGCGCGGTAAACTCTGCTTGCGCGATGCAGGATTTGCGTGACGTCAGTATGACGCGTTGTTCTCATGTGGCGTTGTAGATACCGCTACACACTAATATTATAAAGGCGAAAGTTTGTGAGAATGTGAGGGGGTGTGTGTGGGGGTGTGTGTATGTTTGTTACTTCTTCACGCTCAAACGGCTGGACCAATTTTAATAAAATTTTGTATGGAGGTAGCTGACACCCTGGATTAACGTATAGGCTACATTTTATCCCAATATTCCCACGGGATCTACATTTACGCGGGTGAAATCGCGGGGCGCAGCTAGTATTATAAATGCGAAAGTGTGTCTGTCTGTCTGTTGCATCTTCACGCTTAAACCGCTGAAGCGATTTCGATGAAATTTGGTAGAGATAGTTTGAGTCCCGGGAAAGGACATAGGATAGTTTTTTTCCTGATATTCCCACGGGATCGACACTTATGCGGGTGAATCCGCGGGGCGCTGCTAGTTATTAATCATTTATTTTCTAGTAGCAGTGCCCCGCGTTTTCACGTGGTTATTGATTCCCCATACAAACTTCAACCCCCCTTTTCACTCGCTTAAAGGATGATTTTGGGGATAAACTATTTTTACTATTTCGTTACCATTTACGTGTATTAGTCTGTAAGCTTTCTTAAAATTGTAAAAATAAAATAAAATAAATAAAATAAAATATAAAATCTACCCTATCTAAAAAAAATAAACAGCTGATCCATACATTTATGTTCACTTATAATGTATGGAACAGCTGATTTCTTTTCACAATTTCAGGGTTGGTCTCATAGTAAAAGTTGTTCATAATGATGAGTACAATGACCTCTTTTAACGATCAAAATGTAAGGGTGTATACTTGGGAGGCAGTCACCTCCTTCTGCGAAGCAGTCATGCTAGCGAAGGAGGTGGCGGGACGGCTCAGGGAGAGAGCCTCCCGTCCCAGCCGCCGCGGGAGACGCTCCGGGCGTCGGGAGCCGCGCGACGACTCCCGGCCACCGTAGGCGCGGGCCTGCGGGCGGAGAGTAATAGGTAGCTCACCGTCCGATCAGGACCAGGCCCGTGCCGGGGGGCGCGTACGTGTTCCACGCGCGCCTCAAAGAGATGTCAGCATCGAGGAGGGGCCCCATAGGGCCGAAGCCTGCCGGGTTAGCGGGATTGTCCGAAAGGGTTACCGCTGGCCCGGAACATAAAGGGCTAAGGAAGGAACACGGGTGGGTTTTAGTCAGTAAGAGTCTGACACTCCCTTCCGCTCCACCCAGAGCGGGAGGGGTCATTTGATGATTTCCCAACCGAAAAAAAAAAAAAAAAAAAGGGTGTATACTTCTAGGGCGTTCCCTCCTGGCGTTAGCACTCAACATCTGCCTATTATGTACATTTCAGCCTATAATGTTCCCACTGCTGGGACACAGGCCTCCTCTCGGTGAGAGGGAGTGGGCCGTAATCCACCACGCGGGCCTAGTGCGGGTTGGCAGATGTCACATGTCTTCGAATTTTTGATTCTAGGACATGCCGGTTTCCTCACGATGTTTTCCTTCACCGTTTTGAGAGCAGTGGTGATGAAGTAATTTTACACAAAGAGTTTTGAGAGCAGTGGTGGCCAAGTAGTAACGGCTGTAGGTTAGGTTGTAGGTTCGAACCCAGACAGGCGCTTTACTTTGGCTAGTATATACCTGGAGGTATATCATGCAATGTTATTTAGGCTCCAGCTCTAAATGCAGAGCAATCCCATTGTAAATTGTTTCGGGAACGCTCCGGTATCCTATGAATACAAATTGATGATATTACTGAACAGTTCAATGATAATATCTAGTTTACATAACCGGAACATGTTGGTGAAATCATTAACGGTTTGGTAATGGGTTTCTATTAACATAACATTTATTGTGCTGGTTTTTACGAGGTCTACCTCCAGAGGTGTATATGTTACGGGCAATTTGATAAGTCCGGGCACTATCAATAATGGCCGGTCTGTATTCATAATGCTCGACTCAATTGGACAATGTGATTAAAACAGCATGACTAATCACTTTTCCCGGCCATTATGAATAATGTCCATTATCTTGAGCAAAGTAATAAAATAGGTTAACTGTAGTGTTTTTGTTTATTAAATAAAATTAAACTTACAACCTCGGGGTGCCCCTTGCTCGCTCTTGCATCCTATGTCGCGTTGTCCCCATAACGTACATTCGGCTAACGGGGATTCTTTGTAAAGGGTTTAAAGTAACCTAACCAAACCGAACCTCGGGGTGCCCTTCGCTCGCGCTTGCATCCTATGTCGACGGAGTGACGTGATTAATTATCACATTGCCCGGCTTCAAGTAGGGAATTATTCATACTGCCCGGTCCAAGTGATAAATTCAAGCTATCTCAAACACTGACTTATTACATGGACCACAGTCCGTCGGGCATTATTAATAATGGCTGTTCAAAGTGATACATTTTTCACTTTGCCTAGCGCTCTTGGGCATTATTAATAATGGCCGGTCCTTATTAATAATGCCCAGTTATTCACGTTGCCCGTAACATATATACAGGTTGGGTAAAAATCGTGCTTCAAACGAAACAGCATCCTAATAGGCTATTTGACAATGTAAAAAATAAGGTCATAATTATTGACACTCGTATACACTATCGCTTTTAAAATCGATTTGCATTAATTTTACTACAAAACAATGTATTATTTATAAAAAAATCCCGAAAAAACTTCATCTTTTTAAATCTGGCGCCACGTAATCGAAAACGGTCTGGATTGGCTGAACTTAAGATGACGTCATGATTTAGTAAATTTCTGTCTATCGTTGACAGAACAGATGAGTTTTGTCTAGTATCTCGACCGTTTCAACGTTTGTTTACATGAATCGTGACGTCACGACGCCATATTGTTAAAGATAGCGTTTTGGCGGCTTATTTAAACAGTACATTTTTATTTACCATTTTTTAAAAGAAATACATTATGCAATTTGAAGTAATAGGTTTTTGTGGGCTCGTTAGACACCATTAAATAATCTGAGATGTTTATCAGAAACCAGTCAAATAGCCTATTGTGTAACACACTATTCCTCTCAATTTGAATCATTTTGAAGCTTATTGCTAATCCATTGCTCCATATGTTCGAAAAATGTGTCTGCTCAACAGCGTAAATAACGCAATGAATGTTGTTGAACTGTCAAAATGAAACCCATTGCTACTGATAGTGTGTTACGCAATTACCCTGCTGAGCGATAGTTGGAGTTATTTAGTAATCTAGTCGAAATCTCATCTCAGCCTTACGGCGCTATCTCGAAAATCTAAAATCCTCGAAAACCTACTAAGCGAGCGAAAGTGATGCAATTACTTCAGAAACGCAAAAGAAGAGCTCGGAATAAAACGACGTATGTGCCAAAAACAATTTACTCCTTTTTAAAGTGAATTAAATTTAAAACTACTTTGAGTAAACTTTGATATGATAATACTCTATGTTTTAAAGTAAATTCCAAAATTAAATTAGTCTTTTGGGCACGTTTCCTGTTGACAGCGATGCGGATGAATTTTTTTATGCCCTTTGATTCTTTCCTTTCCTTTATATACTTGTACATATTCTTATTATTATTTTAATTCCATTGAATAACTCTTAAGCGTTACGCCGTGATGTCGAAAAAAGTAAAAAAAATAGATTATAACTTTGCAATTTTTTTGTATCAAGAAAAAATCATTGAATCGTGGATTCCTTTTACATGATACTAGACCAAAGAGTCAAAAAACATACCAAAATATTAAATCCCTATTTTACATACCTACTTAACAAGTTACATGAAATAGAAAAAGCACATTTTTGAAGTGAAAACTTCTTTAGCGGCGTTGTACACTTTTTTTGTAATGGGTAAAAAATGTTAAACTCGCGTCAGGACACGTGACCTGATCGAAAATTCGTAAGACGGATGGAGAGTAGACAGCTGGCGTGGCGTAGGAGAGGGAGTATCCCCCTCTCTTTCTACGGCGCGGCGAAAATGTATGCCTGCGCCGCCGCGCCGGCTGTTTCGTTTAGGCGGCGCAGGCCGCGCAGGGCGCTTGCGCGAATGTTCGTCTGTGTTTATGTTACAGCGTGCAATGTAATATAAATTTTCATGTTTGTGTACGATAGCGCAATAAATAAATATTGTATTCTACCACATAAAAGATAGTACTTTTATTCTGATAATTAAAGCAATTCGTGCAAAATTATTCCATAACCATTCCAAAATATCCAAAACGCACAACGTTAATACTTAAGTTTTCACTTCTGCCGGCACTCCCGGAGTGCAACCCGTCGTTTTTTTTTTCAACCTATCATCACCTTCAGGGGTATTTTTGGTAGATTTATACCGAGGTAGAATGTGAACGTTTATAATAATACGGAAATTGCCCCTTCGTTTCTGTTAAATAGTAATAACATACCTACCTAATTATCATACTGTCACATGACAATGAAATCAAAATAACAAACACATTCATTTGGATATTTAGAAGCATCTAATGTTATACTTACTCTAAATATCACTTTGAAATACGGTGTCTCGTTGTGCGATGGTTTACTATAAAAACAAATGAGTTTGCTTTCGAATTGTGTGTTGAGGTTCCTATTGAACAAAATAGCAAATAGCTCCATTTTGCAAAAAAATATTAAATACATTCAACTCAACAATATCGAGTTTTAACCAAATGTTGACCTCATTTACAGTCCAGCCGGTCGATTCTGTAAAAATCTCACCGTGATAACTTAGGTGAAGTGAGTTGGTTTTTGTTAGGAATTGACACTATTGACAGCTCACTCCACGCTCACTTCACCTAAGTTTTCACGGTGAGATTTTGACAGAATCGACCGGCAGTACATTGTAATTTAAATTAACACCAATGAATTCAAATTGGTTGACGCATATTTTATCTTTCTTGAACACCTTGAATTATATCGAATGTAATCTACTTTAATATTATAAATTCGAAAGTAACACTGAACGGATTTCAATAAAACTTGGCAGAGAGATACATAGACTGAGGACCAGTAACGACAGTCAAAGATGCACAAATGACACCCGGGACCAACGGCTTAACGTGGTTTCCGAGGCACGGAGAGTTCTTGTTATGTAAAGATGGTCATCCATTCACGGACCAACCGCGTCAAACGTAGCTTAACCTGGGGCCCAAGTCTGCTATTTTTATAAATTCGTCATTCCAACACGATCCCATTGTCATTTTGCTAAAAGTTCGTAATCTGCTAAATTCATAATGGTCGATCATTGATCGGTCAATGGCACAGAACTTACACGATACTCGTAACGAATTAAAAGCAATGACTGCACAATGACGTTCTAATGGTAGGTCACTGATCAAAGGAACTGTCAAAATTTTAGCAGATTACCGCCTAAGTCATTCAATTTGTCATTATGTACGAGATTACCATTCTATGCCATTTCTTTCAATGGAGTGTCAGTGGTTGACAATTGGAATGTCATAATGACGCCATTATATTAGTAGGTAGATTATCAAACTTGTCAAAATCAACAATTATGATATCAATGATAGACCTGACACTATTGTAATAGCAGACTTGAGGCCCTGTGCGGCTGTTATTACTTAGCCACGTGCCCATAGTCATTATCTATTGTGTTTGAAAGGCAATAGGTTAATATCACAATAGATATCCGATTCAAAAGAACTTGCAATTACTTTGGAATGTTATTACATGACTGTGGAAACACACGGTTTTTTTTTGGTTGAAAAACAATATTCTTGTTAGTAATCGTACGGAGAAGCATTACCCTACATTTAGGATTCGTAGTTGTGTGTACCTACGGTTTTTCAATGTTTTTTTTTGTGTGCATTACAAGAACATCTACGAGTAACACATTAGGAACTTAATTAATGGTTTTTTACCCTACCACGGCGAAGCAAAGAGGGGGGTTATGATTTTGACCGTATGTATGTATGTATGTTCATCTGTTCCCTCATAACTCCAAAAGTACTAATAATAATTTGACAAATGTGGTATCTTTAGAAGCGTCCTGACCGTCCGCTGGTTATAGGCTATGTGACGTCACACTAAATTAAATATGGCGCCCTCTAGAGGACATAAAGTAATGAGTTTTAAAATAAATATTTTGGGATGGTGTCTTGTTGGGTATCAAATGAAAAGGCTTAATTAGCACATTTCAAAAATATAAATATTACTGAAATAAGACCCAAAATAATTAAAGGGGTATCGTATTACCCAGTTACTGGGCTGTGGAGGTCAACACTTAACTGCCCCGTTGGTCTCGTGGTCGCAAGGGCTGAGCTGAGCGTGGGGTCCCGGGTTCGATTCCAGGGTCAGGCAAAGTGTTATTGAGTTTGTTTTGTTTATAAGTTTGTTTAATGGAAATTAGGAATTCCAAAATCAAAATATTTTATTTCACATAAACCTACATGGGCACTTATGAAACGTCAGAAGCTAGGTGCACGGTTCCAATTGGTCGTTTCCTATGGAGAAGAACCGGCAAGAAACTCCACGGTTACTCTTTTTAAAAATAATTGGCTTTTACAATATTTTCAAATTACAGTAGGTATGGGAGGATAGCGTAGGCCTGTCAACAAGTATCAGGTACTTGATAAAATAAAAAATGGTCTACAGATCTAAAGTCTACAAGGCCTACAAAGTCCTCACATTTACAAAATACGAATCTATCAAAAGGATAAATAAAAAATAAAAACCTAATAAAACCTAGTGATATGATTCCCATTACAACCACTAATAAAGAGATGGAAAAAATTTGAATTTTCTGTATATAATGTCAAGTAATAAAGAGATTATGTCAAAAAAGTAAATAAAGTAAAGTAAATAAAAAATGAACATCGTAATTTGAGAGCAGTTAATAGACATTTAAATAGTTAAGCCGTTAATGAGTAGCCAGGGAAGCCACATGTGCAGAAGGAATTATTGCCAAACTACCTTGTCTTCAACATAGTCTTTAATCTTATAATATGCTTTTTTGATAAGGACACGTTTGATGAAGGTTTTGAATTTTCCATCGCTAAGTTCTGTAACCGACTTTGGCAACTTGTTATAAAAACGGACGCCGTTTACAAGAAATGACTTGCTAGTTTTAGTTAATCTAAATTTAGGTAACACAATTTCATCGCTTCTTATTTTGAAGAGTCCTAAGTTTTTGCGAACATACAAAATACTCCTTCCTTAGTAACAGCCCGGAGTTTGGAAGTTGGCGGTGTGATACCCCCGTGCCTCGGAAAGCACGTTAAGCCGTTGGTCCTGCGCCTGATCTCTCTCCGGTCGTGTCGGATTGCCGTCCTATCGGAGTATGAGAGTGAGGGAAGAGGGAGTGCACCTGTGTCTGCGCGCACTCTTGTGCACTATAATATCTCCCGCGCCGAAGGCTAGTCTCCGTTGAGATTGGCCGCCGTGGCCGAAATACGGTCTAGAGGACTTTATGTGGAGGTCAGATAGGCAGTCGCTCCATGTAAAATACTGGTTATTAACTACTTTAATAAAATGCGCTGGTTCTTGGTAGTAAAACAAGAGTCTATTTGCGTCAATCAGAAGTAGAAACCAAAAGGTAGAAAAAGCACAGACAAAAGGAATAAAAAGGTAAAATATCAAAAGGAAGAAAAGTCTTGCACACTGGTATTGAGCTGCATCCGGTTAGACTGGAAGCCGACCCCAACAATCAACATAGTTGTGAAAAGGCTAAGTAACTGATGATGAACCATTAAAATAAAGTTGTTATTCGTTTAATTACCTTGAAATAACATCGAATAGACTTTAGACGCAAGATGTGGTAACACGTCAACTACGTTCAAATCTGTTTCAAATCCCGTCTCCTCATGAGGTAGAGCATCAGTATGTATTGGGGTCACCGAGAGACGCATGCTCGTTCATAATTAAGCACATTATTTGCATTACAAGGCAGCAGGTAAGGTATGTTAACGCGAGTTCAAAATGTGTTATTTTACCTTGTATCTTTTTGAGTGAGTTTTTGAAAGAATAGCATCTCAAAAACCCACTTAGATACAAAATACATGCAGGTGTTAAAGTAAATGTATTATAATTTTCGGTCGGATATTTTTTTGAAGTGAAAACTTCGCCTAAAGAAGTTTTGCGTCACGCGGTCACTGTCGGACTGCACAGAAAAGAAAGAGAAGCGCGATGACACAACGCTGGTAATTTATTGCAAAATATGAAGCAATTATTTGATTTTCGACGGCACGGTTGGCGCAGTGATTACGCGATTGACTGCTGCGCTGCGTGTCGCGGGTTCGATTCCCGCACGGAACAAATATTTGTACGACCTACAAGTAGTTGTTCCGGGTCTGGCTGTTTGTCTATGTGAGTTTAAATGTTTGTAAACGCACCCACAATACAGGAGAAATTCCTAGTGTGGGGCAACGTTCTTAAAAAATAAGAAAAAAAAAATTTAGAAATAAGATTTAAAAAAATCTATTGTTTGGACTACAAAATTAAAACACCAGTGTTTTAGTATGTTGCTTGTAGGATTCGGGTAGTGACCGCCGAAGGGGACAGACGTGTCGTGTCCAGCCTCTGTTTATACTTGACGCAACGTGCGTAGCACATGGCTCTAACTAAACAGGCATAACGGTGTTTCGCGTGTTGTTTTGTGGGTGCAAATTAAAACGCCTTAAAACGGTGGTAAAGTGGCATACGTGTGTTCCTGATATACAAGTCCGAGACCTAGGTCGTCCAGCCGAGGACCTTGGTGACGTCGAGAGACCTTAGCGGGCCAATTTGGTGAGATCTTTCCGTATATTTATTTTCAGGGATCTCCATTAGAAGCTGTATCCGGCCGCGCTTTGTTTTCTTAATTTGGACTGTTGAAGCCACGCGCGAATTTAACATCATTATAAGCTAAAAATAGGCTTTAGGGAAATGTATTAATATTACATCTAGGAGCGAGGGATAAACTAGTACACTCCATTATTCTAGCCTAAAATACGGTACGCTCTAGAATTTGTATTCCACGCTTTTCTTCATTTAACATTGTACTAAATTACCAAAACTGCCTTGAACAAGCTAAATATTTCCTAGACTGTAAGTCAAGCTTTGTACGTAAGCTTTGAAAAAGGTTAAGCTAAGTAACAAAAAATAGCAAAGCTCATAAATCTGAGGCGCCCCCTGTCAGCCTTATTGTTTCTCAAAAAGCCACACGGCACATGTTCGCTGAGAAAGTCTTGCAATACCATATAAACAAAAGGCTTTTGTCTTTAAAAATGGGCATAATTGTGCGTATGACAAAAGACGGCAATTGCCTATTTAGGGCTATAGCCCATCAAATAAATAATGTAATGGGTTTAACTTTCGATCACGTGTCTGTCCGCAAGGACCTCGCCTCATATGTACGGGAACATCGAAATGACGACAGAATTCGCCTAGCACTTTTAAATAATATACAAGAGTTTTTCCCTAACAGCAATCTCTCCCAGGAACAAAGGATAACAAAATACATAACCATGCAGTTTAACAAGACCTTCTGGGGAGGAGAGGACATCTTAATCGCCGCGTCCGAGTTCTACCTTGTAAATCTGCACGTGCACACGGATACAAGACACACACTAGTGTATTCACCTAACGGTGAACCAGTACCCGGCAACATACACATCCGCTACAAGGACCAGCACTATGATAGCTGGGTCATGACTGAAGACGAGCATTACAACAGCAACCCGATAGATCTTATGCAAAAATCAAACAACGTCAAAATAACACAGCATAATAAGCCTATAACTAACCAGTACAACGCACGGGATAAGCAAGGTCAACCCATAATACCCCAGTCTCAAACGAACAGCCCTCAATTAGCTAGCGTTGGAACACAGTATGAACAACAAACATCAATGTATACACAGGTATCAGATGTAGTCGCAGATGCTACTGGGTTCACAATACTTAGAAACCAGCCGACTACCGCAATAAAATATACTTGCTCAGAATTGCGTATTGCAACCTGGAACGTCGGTGGGGCCTCAAAACCGACCAAAAAAAAAAAAAAAAAAAATTAATTGACGCTGAACTCTCAATTAGGGGCATTCATGCAGCCTGCATACAAGAAACAGGTATGAACTCTGGAACATACAACTCTACACACTACGAATGGCACCTCTATGGAACCTCAGGTAAAATACACCGGGGACTTGCAATTCTAATCAGAAAAGATGCCCAAATTGAACTAGTCAACAGAAAAAAGGATACAGACGCGATGTCAGCTACTCTTAAAGTTAACAGGGGAAACGACAAGCCTGCTCAACTGTATATAATCAACTCTCACATCAACAGTTGTACATCTATAGCAAACAGATCCTTCACAGGCTTATTAAACTTGATCAGACAAAAACCAAGGAAATGTACCTTAATAATTCTTGGCGACTTCAACGCTCATATTGGTCGACATGATACAAAAAGTTTCCAACGCAAAGGACTGATCCACCAAAACCTACACCATGACTTTTCTAACTACAACGGGGAAATGTTAATGGATATAGCCAACAGGGAAAAACTGCAAATAGAAACTACAAAAGCGAGATCATCATGCAGGATAACATGGTCAAAGGGCACTCAGAAATCCCAATTGGATCACATTATAACGCCACATGCAACAGAGAAACTCTTCGAACTTATTAAAGGCGAATGGGCCGCTAGGGGCACTTCCGACCATAAAATAATTTGGGGTCGGCTAAGAACAAACCGAACTTCAAACAAAAAAAGAAAACACCAAACACATTAATGCACAAGGACAACAGCAAGCCGCGAAGGAAACAACAATTGCGGCCAAGGACTTCAACTATAAACAGTGCTATTATCAATCCCTCAATAGTAAATTCACGAAAACAAAATACCAAGATTGTATAACAAAAAAAACTAAAAGATATAGGAATCAACTCAACGGACAAAAACATCGAAATACCCTGGAATACCATAACGGAAGTATTAAAAGCGGCTGCCCAGGAAACTCTGATTCTTCAGCCAGTTCTCTCCAGGGAGCATCGACTAGCTCTTGCTAAACTACAAAAAGCCAAATTCCTACAAAGAAGGCAACCTGATAACCCAAATAGGCACAACCTAGTAAAAGAATGTCAGGCAACACTTCAAAAGGTCAAATATCAGGAAGAGCAAAAAGCATGCAGGGCCTGTCTAAATGGACTGGGGAAAAACCACCCTGCAAAACGCATGCAGATGCTTACTTTTTTTACAGTAGAAACAAACTTCAAGCAAAACGTCGAAAAAGATCCACTTATATACCGATGACCAAATGGGAGCAAATACTAAAAAAAATCCGAGGGCCATCTTATACCAACAGTTAATATAAAAAATCCGATAACCGAAGTACAGTGTGACGGTCCCATTGCGGATGACATAATGGGAATCATTAATAAAATGCGGAACGGGACAGCCCCCGGAACTGACCAAGTGGTAATCGAGCTGTACAAAGCAATGCCAAAAATATTACAAGAAGCCGTCACCAAACACATGAACAAAGCTTGGACACAGAACGAAGCACCCGACGCGTGGCTGGAGACCGTACAAATACCAATTCCAAAAAATAATAACCCTAAAAATGCGAATGAATATCGCCGCATATCGGTTTGCAACACGGGTTACAGGATTTACGCCTCCTACGTACTTAAAAAACTAGACGAGACAATATCGGAACTGGGAAGCTATCAAGCGGCCTTTTTAAACAATAGATCAACAGACGACCATATGTTTACACTTAAAAGGGTCTTAGACGAAGAATGGCGGGCAGGTAAAAGAACTTATGTGCTTGCCCTCGACATAGAAAAGGCCTTTGACAATGTCGACCTTAATGCACTGAGGGATATCCTATTACAACGAACCAACAAATCGCTAACCAACAGGATAATCAAGGTATGCTTGAATGAACGAACATGCATCAAATGGTGTGGACAGCAAAGCAGTTGGATTATCAAAGGCAAGGGAGTCAAACAAGGTTGCCCTCTGTCCCCTCGCCTGTTTACACTGGTCATCGACGAAGTCCTTAGAACCCTCGAAGAGGAAACCCAGTTAATAAAACTCGACCAGGATCGCGAAATCTCACTCCCCCTAGTACTATCATTTGCGGACGACCTTATCTTCATTTCAGATGACCTAGAAAGGTTAGAAGGTATCCTATACCATATTAAACCCCTACTAGACAGTGTAGGCCTCCAAATAAATGAAACAAAAACAAAAATACTAATTAGGGACCCCATAACTACACAGATAACGACACACGTGACCCTTAATGGAATAAGTATACCGACATGTGACGAAATTAAATATCTAGGTACATACATAACATCTACATTAAGCAGAAAAAGCACTATAAAAAAACGTTGCGAACAGGCCATGAAAAACGCCAAATCATTACTACCATTCATAAATAACTCAAATATGGACTGGAAATTAGCCAGACTCATGTACCGAATGGTGATCGTACCGTGTATGATACATGGTCTGAAAGTATCGGCACTTACCAAAGCTAACAGGTCAAGACTCAGAAGATATGAGCGAGTTATCATGAGAGACTTGATTAACCACTCTAGGAATAAACCAAGACAAAAGAAAATGCATGAAATCTTAGACGGAAAAACAGTAACCAAACGCATCAAGAACCACCGGATGTGCTACCTCGCACATGTCTACAGGCGCCGCAAACCACATCTACTGCACGCAGCAATGCAGTACAAGGCCAAATCCAAGAAAGTCGGCCGACCTATTTACACAACGGAACGACAATTTAAAACAGGACATGAAGTACTTCGACAAGGGTACCAATTTTTGGATGGATACAGCGGAAGATAGAAGTAAAATCAAGATCGCTGCTAGCGAGATTTACAAAAAACTGGAAACGGATAGTAGCGAAACTTCCGACGAAGACATTGAAAACAGCAACATTTAACACAACACAGCTGAGCAATGACATACAAAAGAACCGAGAAAGCAGAAGAAGCTCGCCAAAAGACGCACCGAGGAAGCTCGACCTGAACCAACCAAGCGGCAAGGTCGATAAAAGATGCCCATCCATAGATAATAATTACCCATCTCTCCACTAGTCCAATGCTTACTCTAGGATGCATATCCGGTAGGCTCTTAAATCCTTACCTATCCTACGGGCACGTCTTCCCTACCATTACCGCGCCCCCCGGTCTATTCCTTGATATGCAATGGTCGCTGTAGCACCATGAACATGAGGCTACAGGAGCTAGTGCGAATCTTGGGGTTCATTCGATTAATCGAGTCTGGTTTAACCACGCTGGGATCGGTGCAATTCATTCATTCATTCATTCATTCAGTGTTTTAGTATGTTGCTTGTAGAATAATCTGACAAAAAATCAGAATGATTGTATGTATATTAGTATGATTTTTATTGTAAAAAGAAAGTTTTTAGAGGTATTTTCATGTTTTTTTTTTCTATCGTATCAAATTATTTGTATTATGTTTTCAACACACTATCTGCTAAAAAACAGCTGTTCCCTACATTTCTGTTCGTATAGGTAACTCGTCAAAATGTAGGGAACAGCTGATTTTTTTTTCGCGATTTCAGGTTTGCTCCCATAGTAAAAGTTGTTCATAATGATGAGTACAATGACCTCTTAAGAGGTTGTTAATGTTTTACCAATAACCCTGTATAATGGAAGGTCACCAAAGTCAAAGTCAAAGTCAAATCATTTATTTCAAATAGGCACATTAAAGGCACTTTTGAACGTCAAAAAAAAAACTAAATAAAAATGATTCTAGTCGCCCATTCCAAAAGGTCACCCATCCACCGACCGACCTCGGCAAGCGTTGCTTAACCTTGTAGATCGACCCGTACAACTGCTATTGGTTAGCCACGAGCCCCTCCCGTACCGCATACGTACCGAACAAATAAAAAGAAACAAATATATGAACTTTTTAATTTAACTCAAGTAAATAGTAGTCCCAACTGGTACAAATCGGGAAATTTTCGGCTCAGAAAAATTTTTTTTTTTCACCGAATTGACAATCGTACTGTGAAATTTCCCCAGTGTGCCTGAATTACATGATTGGTCAAATTTTTCAACAAAGTTTTTATGTCTATATTGTTTTTCTGACGGCGGCACCCGGGTTTCTGTTGTTTACATATCATTATATTTTGAGGAGAGTTATTGAGATGGCGCGATGGCGTGGTAAAGGTATGGTTTGATAATGTTTTTTGGTGTTTCCAATGTGAAGTGGATATTTTTTGTTTTTTTTTTTTTTTATGTTTGACTACCGTTACCTGGTACCAGTCGGTGATCGTCAGCTGCCCTTTTTTCTTTTTAACCGACTTCAAAAAAGGAGGTTATCAATTCAGTTGAATATTTTTTTTTATGTTTGTTGCCTCAGAACTCCGTTATTTAAAAGCCGATTTGCAAAAGTCTTTTTTTATTTGAAAGGATATACTTTCAGATTGGTCCCATAGAAATTTCATTAAAATCGATTCAGTAGTTTGGTTTTTAAACCAAAATTATTGGTAAAAATTCAAGTAAACGAAATTGCGTCGTTACGTCGTGTAGAGTAAGTACAACTTATAAAAGTGAAAAATAAAAACTTTTTTACAAAAAATAAAACAACAACCGACTTCCAAAAAAGACACCACAAAGTTAAATGTTGGGGTCGGTTTCCAGTCTCACCGGATGCAGCTGAATACCAGTATTTTACATGAAGCGACTACCTATCTGACCTCCACAACCCAATTACTGGGTAATACGATACCCCTTGATAAGACTGGTTGTCAGACTTTCAGGCTTCGGACGACCCGTAACGACTGTCAAAGATCCACGAATGACAGCCGGGACCAACGGCTTAACGTGCTTTCCGAGGCACGGAGGGGTCTTGGTATGTTGTAAAGATGGTCACCTATCCACGGACCGACCGCGGCAAGCCTCGTCGATCCGTGCAGCTGTTATTACTAAACCACGAGACTACATACCAGCCAGTCTTTTATGTAATTTTTTAAGAGAGTCCATGGAGTTTTTTCCCGTTCTTCTCCGTAGGAATCACTACGCTTTGGAATGGGCAACTATCTTCACCTTTCTGAGTGTCTCCTGGCCAATTCAAAAGTGCCTGTAATTGGTATTAAGTGAAATAAATACTTTGTTAGTTTGAGTTTCATTATTTCGCCGTGAAAACTAAGGTGGAGGGAGCCTGAAGTGAACTGTCATTCCACACTCTAAGCTGAGGTCCGTTCCCCACAGGGGGTGCCCTAGCGTGTAATCGCTTAGTTTTTAGGGTTCCGTACCTCAAAAGGAAAAAACGGAACCCATAAAGGATCACTTCGTTGTCCGTCCGTCGGTCCATCAGTCTGTCTATCAAGACCCTTTATCTCGGGAACGCGTGGAGATATCGAGTTGAAATTAAAACCATATGCTCAAGTCTACCGTCCCTTGAAGCTGTGAAAAAATCAAACACCTAAGTTAACGTAAAAAAAAGATACGGCCGCTTATGTCGCAAAAAACGCATATTTCGACACTCTCAAGAGAATCAAAATTTATAGGGTACTTCCCGTTGACCTAGAATCAATAAATTTGGCAAGAAGCAATGTCATGTAGCACAATTAAAGGAAAAAATCCGAAAACCGTCTTGTAGGTATGTATATTAAAAAAAATCCCGTGATGAACTATTCGAACTCAAACTCAAATCATTTATTTCAATTAAACCTTGTACAGGCACTTTTGAATTGTCAAAATTAAATAGTCTGTCAGTTAGTCAGAAAGTTGAAGCTAGTTGCCCATTCCAAAGCGTAGATCTCTATGGAGAAGAACGGGCAAGAAACTCCATGGACACTCTTTTAAATCAAGATATTACAAAATCCTGGGTACATTATTCTTGTTGCTTCTAGAACAATGTATAGGTACCTACAAATTATGTATTTTTTTTTTTTTTTAATGCAACACTGTTTCGTTTTTTGTTAGCTTGTCTTTTTTTCTTTTCTTTCTGTTCTTGTTCTCGCAGGCTCTGTGGGAGATTAAAATAGAGTACGAGAAAGTTCGAAGTTCTTAGGCGATTTATCACAGGCTAACTATGAGACACCTCACGGCTCCATTCAACCTTCCGGCTCCAAAGTACGGAACCCTCTCGGTGCACGAGTCCGATTCACACTTTACCGGTTTTTTATGTCTTTTAAGCCCTGGCTGGAGGCTATAAGAGGAAATGCGGTAGGAGAGAATTTTGAAAAATCCAAAGTAAAAAATCGTAATTCGTAAGTCGACGGTTGGCTCTCGCCTATTTCCTCCTCCAATATTGGACCAATTTAAAAGATATTTCATAAACTGAATAAGAAGGATATATAGCTTGTCCCCATGTTTTTCTTTTTTATTTATTTATTTAAACTTTTCGCACAAAAAAGGTACAAAGGCGGACTTAATGCAATAAGCATTCTCTACCAGTCAACCAAGGGTGGTGAAGAGATTGGATGGCAGGTGCTTTGGTTGAGAAGAACAATGATAAAAATTAAAAAAGCTAATAAAACTAGGTACTTACACAAATACATAAATAGGTTATATACACATACATACTATTTAATATAATATATACTTATTATATATATATATATATATAGGGTGACTGGTAATTAGTGACCGATACTTTAACACGTGATTTTACTCATCATTATGAACAACTTTTACTATGGGAAAAAACCTGAAATCGCGAAAAAAAAATCAGCTGTTCCCTACATTTATGTTCGTCTAACTCGTCAAAATGTAGAGAACAGCTGTTTTTTTTTCACGATTTCAGGTTTGGTCCCATAGTAAAAGTTGTTCATAATGATGAGTAAAACCACGTGTTTAAGTATCGGTCACTAATTACCAGTCACCCTATATATACATACAAATTCAAGGGAGAGAGGTGTTGAGATTACTCTACGCTATTTATTTTGAAAATAACTCTGCAATTTCCGCTTAAATGCATACCGACTGGTGTCTGTATCTGTGTGGTGGACTCTTTTTTCATTAATAGTTGATTTTGTACACGAGGCCTCAGTACCGAAAGGTAAATTTTTGTAAGAGGTAAGTCGGAGTAGATTTAATAAATTATGATTATAATATTTGTCTATAGAATACTGACTGTGCCATTTTTCAAAGGGAAGCCGGTAGGAATCTAGTTTTATGGAACCTTCGCCACTGGTATACAATACTAGATATGCAAAGTAATTAACATTACAGGACACAGAAAATTAAATTAAATAGGACACATGTAGAATGTGTAAGTAAGGTTTGGCACAATTCGCAGAATGTTTTTACCGATTTGCGGTTGCTTTTGAAACGAAACTAAACTAAAGTAAATGTAAAGAGCTTGAAGGTTTTATATGGAGGCTGGCGTCGGATAAAATAATCAAAATGGCGGACAGGTGGCCGCCATCTTGTTTTTTTCAAAATGGCTGCCACGCGTGTTTCCATATAATATTATAAATTCGAATCTACCTTTTCACGCCTAAAGTACTGAACGGATTTCGATAAAATTTTTAATTGGCAGAGAGATAGATTGCATCCCGGGGAAGGACATAGGATAGATTTTATCGACATACCTAGCGGGAGAAGCCGCGGGCGGAAGCTAGTCTTATATAAATCGATAATCGACGACCAAACAGTCCGCCATTTAGAAAAAAAAAAAACCAAATGGCGGACGGGTAGATATGCCACGGCCCTTCAGAGCCCTTTTCAGTGCAAAAAACACTTCTTAGAATAACTCATCATCTGCCTGCCTTTTCTGCCTTTCCTACGTTGGGGTCGGCTTCCAGTCTAACCGGATGCAGCTGAATACCAGTATTTTACATGGAGCGACTGCCTATCTGACCTACAAAACCCAGTTACTGGGTAATACGATACCCCTTGGTAAGATTGGTTGTTAGAATTTCGGGCTTCTGACTACCCGTAACGACTGTCAAAGATCCACGAATGACAGCCGGGACCAACGGCTTAACGTGCTTTCCGAGGCACGGAGGGGTCTCGGTATGTAAAGATGGTCACCCATTCACAGACCAACCGTGGCAAGCGTAGCTTAACCTGATTGATTGTCTTGACCTGTGCGGCTGTTATTATTTAGCCACGGGCCCTATCAAGTATCAAAAATCGTTACCAATTTTCACAATGCTTCAAGTTCTACCCACCCTTTTATAACCGCCCGCGTGTCTAGTTATAACAAACAGTCGGCCGCAATGACCTCAATAATTAAAAGGAATGTATAATAATCACGCGAACGACGGAGTGTTAATAGGGGAAAAAAAAATTACGGTTTAGGGTTCAATGCGAGGAAAGACCCCTTTTTAGGGTTCCGTACCCATACCATAACCATACCATAATCAGCCTATAATGTTCCCACTGCTGGGACACAGGCCTCCTCTCAATGAGAGGGAGTGGGCCGTAATCCACCACGCGGGCCCAGTGCGGGTTGGTGGATATCACATGTCTTCGAATTTTTGGTTCTAGGACATGCCGGTTTCCTCACGATGTTTTCCTTCACCGTTTTGAGAGCAGTGGTGATGAAATAATTTACACAAAGTAAAGCGCCTGTCTGGGTTCGAACCTACGACCTACAACTCGTAAGTCGTGTCCGTGACCACTGGGCCACCACTGCTCTTATCTTATCACTCCGCTCCGTAGCCAAATGGCAAAAAACGGAACCCTTATGGATTCGTCATGTCTGTCCGTCCATATGTCACAGCAACTTTTTTCCGAAACTATAAGAGCTACCTATACTGTTGAAACTTGGTAAGTAGATGTATTCTGTGAACCGCATTAAGATTTTCACAAAAAAAAAATAGAAAAAAAAACAATAAATTTTGGGGGTAAGGGGTTCCCCATACTTAGAACTGTAACTCAAAATTTTTTTTTTCATCAAACCTATACTTGTGGGGTATCTATGGATAGGTCTTCAAAAATGATATTGAGGTTTCTAATATAATTTTTTTCTAAACTGAAAAGTTTGCGCGAGAGACACTTCCAAAGTGGTAAAATGTGTGTCCCCCCCTAAAATAAGAGAAAAGTAACTTCTAAAATAAGAGACCAAAAAAACTAAAAAAAATATATGTTGTACATTACCATGTAAATTTCCACCGAAAATTGGTTTGAACGAGATCTAGTAATTAGCTCGCCGGTGAAAATTTAAAATATTTTTTTTTGACGGCACGGTTGGCGCAGTGGTTAAGCGATTGACTGCTGCGCTGCGTGTCGCGGGTTCGATTCCCGCACGGAACAAATATTTGTATGACCTACAAGTAGATGTTCCGGGTCTGGTTGTTTGTGTACGTGAATTTAAATGTTTGTAAACGCACCCACAATACAGGAGAAATTCCTAGTGTGGGGCAACGTTTAAAAAAAAAAAAACATATGATGGTACGGAACCCTCGGTGAGCGAGTCCGACTCGCTCTTGCCCGGTTTTTTTTATGTTGAGTTAATGACATAAAATGGCGTCAGCTCGCCCCTGTAAGTGTGCTGACACACGAGTGACACATGTCTGCAGTTTCTTTTGCCGTTGACGCGTGTCGCTCGTGTCGTATTCCACATTGGGCACCCGCTTAGATGGCACCTGAAATATTGTTTTTTTATTTATTTATTTTATTTATTGCACAATGTACACATACAGAATGTACAGAGAACGAAAGTTATCGACATAGCTCAAAGAATTAGCAAGCTGAAGTGGCAGTGGGCCGGCCATATCTCGCGAAGAACCGACAACCGCTGGGGTAAACGAGTTCTTGAGTGGAGACCGCGACTCGGCAAACGTAGTGTGGGACGCCTTCCGCCAGGTGGGATGACGATCTGCAAAAGACTGCAGGCAGATGCTGGATGCGTCAAGCTGAAGACAGGGCGCTATGGCGCTCATTAGGGGAGGCCTATGTCCAGCAGTGGACTGCTATACGCTGATGATGATGATGATGTACACATACATAGTTATAGGCTAGGCTTAAACTAGTCAGTACATGACCCTGTTAGGGCGCAGCAAGATTACTTAAAAACTAATAATATTGTAATGAGTATTAGTAGTAGTATTTAGTATTAGTAGAATTCAAATTCTTTATTTCAGACTATATATTATTAAGTATTATTAAGAATTTATAAATTAAGATATTATTATTAAGTATTATTAACGTGGCAATGCTAAAATTTATCACACAATATACAATTATAATATTTACACACAGATATAATTATATTTGAACTCTATTTGTGCCGCCTGTGTGTCAGGTGCATTCACTCAGGTGCCATTTAAGCGGGTGCCCAATATGGAATACGTTCGTCGTGTGTATGAACACTTGCATGAAACTTACAGACATCTGGTGAAATGTAAAATCTATTCAAACTTATGTTTCAAATTAATATTATTTCAAGTTAAACAAATATCAACTTTATTTTAATGATATTTAAGTTGACTTCAGAGTGACTTTCAGAGCATTATTGAAAAAGTTATAAACATGTTCGAAGTTGTAGCGTAAACTGAACTTTATTGTGTAGGATTTAAAGTTATTTTTTCATAAACTCATATTTGTTTACATTTTTGGCAAATAAATCGCGAATGCAGTGTAGGTGTATTATAGGTTCACCTCTGCCTACCCTTCGGGGATTACAGGCGTGATGCTATGTCAAAGTCAAAGTCAAATCATTTATTTCAAACTAGCTGCACCCCGCAGTTTCACCCGCATAAGTGTCGATTTCGTGGGAATATCGGGATAAAAAGTAGCCTATGTGTTAATCCTGGTTATAAACTACCTGTGTGTCAAATTCCATCCAAATCCGTTCAGCCGTTTGTGCGTGAAGAAGTACCAAACATACAAACACACTCACCTCTCACTTTCGCCTTTATAATATTAGTGTGAAGTGTGATAGGCACTAAAAGGCACTTTTGAACGTCAAAATTTACTATAAAATACATTGACTTAAGTATACAGGGTTATTGGTAAAACATTAACAACCTCTTAAGAGGTCATTGTACTCATCATTATGAACAACTTTTACTATGGCACCAAATGTGAAATCGCGAAAAAAAAATCAGCTGTTCTCTACATTTTGACGAGTTATACGAACAGAAATGTAGGGAATAGCTGTTTTTTTTTTCACGATTAGATAAAATATAATTGATTTTAGTCGCCCCTTCTAAAAGGTAGTATCGTATGGAGAAGAATATCCACCGTTACTCTTTATAAATGGTTTATAATATTTTGTATACATTCATAAATACAGTATGGAAACCACATTTATATGCAATAAATTATACCACATACTTGTTATCGCCTTTTCTAACGATATACAAAAAACTGGCCAAGTGCGAGTTGGACTCGCACACGAAGGGTTCCGTACCACAAGCAAAAACGCCGAAAAAAGACGTTTGTTGTATGGGAGCCCCCTTTAAATATTTATTTTATTTTAATTTTATTAATGGAAAAATACAACTGAGTATTTTGTGAATATTTCAAGTGTATATAGTAGTGTATATATCAATAATGGCAACAGGTAGACTGTTGCCATTATTGATATCGAGCAAAAAAAGGCAAAAAAATCGCGTTTATTGTATGGGAGCCCCCCTTAAATATTTATTTTATTTTGTTTTTAGTATTTGTTGTTATAGCGGCAACAGAAATACATAATTTGTGAAAATTTCAACTATCTAGCTATCGCGGTTCTTGAGATACAGCCTGGTGACAGACAGACGGACAGACAGCGAAGTCTTATAATAGTAAATAGGGTTCCGTTTTTACCCTTTTGGTACGGAACCCTAAAAAGGTGTCAGTCTCATCGCGTTACACCCCCTTGAAATTAAATATAACCAAGGGGTAATATTAACTGTCATTCAGATCATAATAAAAACTTTTCTGTATAATTCTTCGTTGCCATGGCAACTACGAACCTGCCAGTCCCAAGGGTGTCATGGGATACCCTAAGATATTGTATTAAAAGATGGGTTTTGCTACCCCTTGGTGGAGAAAGGTTTTATGTTCGAACTGTGGGATATTTTAACAGTTGTTTTATCCCATCATTCTTATACAACCCGTAAATACGGCAATTTTAGAAAAAGTTCGACTTTATAGGGTGTTGTTTCTGTCATAGACAGGGGGTAAAACCGTGGATCAAACGAAACAGGGCGATAGTTGGGGTTATTTACTACTAGCTTCTGCCCGCGACTTCGTACGCGGATGCTGTTGCTTATGCCAGCGATACGTTGTCGCTGACAACGACATGACAACGTAGTTGTCAAAATCGAAGATCTGAAACGTCTGATGTCGAATTCTAAGAGCCCGGGGACTGGAAAACACCAGGGTGAGCGAGACGATTCGAGAAGTCATTTTCAGGCAATAATGAACCAATAAGCTGGTAAACTTGGCCTTGCACTTTGAATGTTGGCATAAATGGGTCTTCTGAAATCTGCTTCGCACCAAAATATGTCATTTGAAAGGCATTATTGTACGAACGGATGTTGTCCTAGAAATGTTTTGACTGTGGATGGTCACCAGTGATCTTAATATTTCTGGAGGATTTTGAAATATTTCAATATGTACTTTCCCACCTGAGCAACACATACCGTTTGTTTCTTTTTGCCATTTTAACAGCTTCACAAAAAGTACAATTTTGAACCACACCTCCGATGGCGGAATATGTGGTGTAGTCAATCATAGGAGTATACGTAAATGCACTCCGTTCCTTATCAACCCAAGGAAGGTCGCCATGCCCTACGGCTATATCTTGAGACACATCCGATTCTTCAGATGATATCGACATTCTGTTCAGAGATGTCGAAGTCGATCAGAATTCATACGTTCCTTGCGCTCTTCTTGTCTTTTCATGCCGTACTCCAGCAATTCTTTCTCTCTCACTTTCTAACTGATTATGAAAATTTTGTTGTGTGCGTGTTCGGGACAATGTAAGATAATCTCTATCAGTACTTAGTCGCGCATCACGTTCATCACTCGTTTCAAAAGACCTGTTAGTAGATGAGCGAATACGCTGAAAACTCAAGCGTGATTCTGTATCGGTAAACGTTTCCGATTCGCGAGGCAATGCATGTCGTTCACAATCAGCGGTCAGTCGCCGCAGAGGTTTCCACGGATCGAGTTGCAGCCTGATGTTCTCGAACAGCATCAAGTCTCTCCTGACGCTCTACGGTAGATTCTTGGGATCTTATGATCCTCAATCTTTTAGCCCCTTTGGAACATTGGGAAAGATTTGACCTCTTTCTAGGCATGGTTATAGTTTTATTGTGAAGAAGATACCTGATCAATTAAAATCTAAGTGACTGCTCCTCTGCGTTACCGGGTAGGCTACCGTGTCACGAAGATAAATGGAAAAGGAAATTAAACACTCAAATAACATAAGCCCGAAGGCATATTTATTCGATAAAATAAAAAAATAAATGGGAGTTTAGGCCAGTAGAGTCAAATTTTCAATGATATACCATCGTCATCGAAAATCAGTCCAAGTGTTACCGCCTTCACCGCGTGGAGGTACTCCCAGCTTAAGTTATTTTATAATCCCACCATATGTTATTTTATTCAGTGAAATTAGTGATAGCTTTAATTTCCACATCAGATGTTTCTGATCTTCGATTTTTAGGATTCCGTACCCAAGGGGTAAAAACGGAACCCTATTACTAAGACTTCGCTGTCCGTCCGTCCGTCTGTCTGTCACCAGGCTGTATCTCAAGAACCGCGGTAGCTAGACAGTTGAAATTTTCACAGATGATGTATTTCTGTTGCCACTATAACAACAAATACTAAAAACAAAATAAAATAAATATTTAAGGGGGGCTCCCATACAAAAAAACGTGTTTTTTTCGGCGTTTTTGCCGTCTGTCTGTCGCCAGGCTGTATCTCAAGAACCGCGGTAGCTAGGCAGTTGAAATTTTCACAGATGATGTATTTCTGTTGCCGCTATAACAACAAATACTAAAAACAAAATAAAATAAATATTTAAGGGGGGCTCCCATACAAAAAAACGTGTTTTTTTCGGCGTTTTTGCCGTCTGTCTGTCGCCAGGCTGTATCTCAAGAACCACGGTAGCTAGGCAGTTGAAATTTTCACAGATGATGTATTTCTGTTGCCGCTATAACAACAAATACTAAAAACAAAATAAAATAAATATTTAAGGGGGCTCCCATACAAAAAAACGTGTTTTTTCGGCGTTTTTGCCGTCTGTCTGTCGCCAGGCTGTATCTCAAGAACCGCGGTAGCTAGGCAGTTGAAATTTTCACAGATGATGTATTTCTGTTGCCGCTATAACAACAAATACTAAAAACAAAATAAAATAAATATTTAAGGGGGGCTCCCATACAAAAAACGTGTTTTTTTTGGCGTTTTTGCCGTCTGTCTGTCACCAGGCTGTATCTCAAGAACGGCGGTAGCTAGACAGTTGAAATTTTCAGAGATGATGTATTTCTGTTGCCGCTATAATAACAAATACTAAAAACAAAATAAATATTTAAGGGGGGCTCCCATACAACAAACGTGTTTTTTTCGGCGTTTTTGCCTTGTGGTACGGAACCCTTCGTGTTGGCCAGTTTTTTTATAAGTCAACAGGAAATGCCCATCAGACCGAACAACTTTTGCTAAGACGTCATTCCTATATATGTTATGGTGTAGCTGGGCTCTTGGAGTTCCACATCAGGTGTTCCAGATCTTCAAATTTATTCTCTCGGCAGAAAATGCTCATCACGTGGAACAATTTTTGCTATGGTACCATTTTTGTATCTCTTATAGTTTAGCTGGTCTGTTGCGGTTCTGCATCAGGTGTTCAAGTTTCCAAGATAAATTATAGCCTATATATGTTGCCCAGACATAATACCTATACAACAAAACAAAAATCATTCAAATCCTTCCAGTAGTTCCGAAGATTAGCGTGTACAAACAAACAGACAAACAGACAAACAGACAGAATTTTTTTTTCGGATTCGTACCCTATTACTGTTTCTAAACCCCCCCCAATTATTTTTTTTTTAATATTTTCAATGTACAGACACAGTTTTTCTACTGTTTTATTATATGTATAGATAGGTTCACCACTGGCTTACCCTTTGGGGGATACAGGCGTGATGATATGTTATAGTATTAAAGTGTTCTCTAATGGTCACATCGAATCTTCTATATATATACATATAAAATGGTAAACTGACTGACTGACTGATTGTTGATATATCAACACACAGCCCAAACCGCTGGTCCTAGAGACATGAAATTTGGAGGGTGTGTTCTTTGTGAAGAGTAGGTATCCACTAAGAAAGGGTTTTTCGAAATTCCACCCCTAAGAGAGAGGGTTAAATTTCACGCGAACGAAGTCGCGGGCATAAGCTAGTGCTATCTAAATATAAAAAAACAAAATCAAAAGTCATTAATTTATTTAAATTAGGCTGAGAATCAGCACATTTCGAACGTCAAAATCATGGGTTGTTCACCAACTCGACACTATTATAAAAGTGATTTAATTCAAGTTTCACTATGTGGACACGCGTAATACTGGGTTGT
Source organism: Oligia strigilis (assembly GCA_951800025.1). Classification (NCBI taxonomy): domain Eukaryota; kingdom Metazoa; phylum Arthropoda; class Insecta; order Lepidoptera; family Noctuidae; genus Oligia; species Oligia strigilis. The sequence goes on from OX637569.1 coordinate 4,612,505, forward strand.
GGAGGTCAGATAGGCAGTCGCTCCATGTAAAATACTGGTATTCAGCTGCATCCGGTTATACTGGAAGCCGACCCCTACATAGTTGGGAAAAGGCTAGGCAGATGATATGTTATGCCCATTTTTTCTTGTCGTATAACTAAATAACATGTAGGTGTCCGTCGCGCTCGGAGGCCTGTTGCGCTTTGAGTGCATCGTGCACGGAGCAATATTTGTCTCATCTAGATGGATCGCGACGAACACAGGTTTTGATGAGACTGTTGTTGTAGTTTTTCTTTTTGTTTGTAATGATATGTTCTTGATTACTAGTTTATTTATTTACTTATAAGTATAAAAAGTATGTATTAGGTATGTTGAAACTGTGTGTACTCCCCGTCACTTTTTCCCTAAAGGTTCATTCGAAAACCAGCGTCAGACAGCATCTGTCTGGCATTAATGCTGAAATGAACCTTTTTGGCGCAGCCGTGAGGCACACACTATTGTTATTGTAACATAGTTTTTTATTTTTTATCTTGTTAATTTTGTATTTTGTGTTTCACGAACTGTGTCCAAATAAACTTTTTTCTTTCTTCTTCTTTCTTTCTTATGTTACTAATTTAAGTTTCACCAACTGGACGCACGTGTGTCCAGTCTGTCGTGTCGAGTTGGTGAAACACCCAAAATTACATAAGACAGTCCCCTAAAACGCCCGCCCTTCACCACTTCCTAGTGCTTTCTGGGGAGAAGAAGTGGCGCAACAAACTCCCCAGCTGCACAGCTGTCTGTTCAGTTAGAAAAACGTTACTATAATTATCTCGTTATGAATCCGTCATGATTAATTAACCTTTAAAAACAAATGGTTTCGTTTTCCAATCATGTGTGTTCAAATGAGGTTCGAAGCGTACCTTCAGAATATTAATACATTCAACATTCCCGACAATGTATTACAGTCATCTTTTACATAATATGAATATCTATACAGGATTGAATTATATACCGCCCGCGGGTCGAACCCGGCCAATCGATACCCGTTATCTCCGGGGACTCGATTCAATTCCATTCGAAAATATATGTAGAAATACTATTTCAAATTTGATGTTTCTGATAGAATATGTTAGTACTGGTGAGCGAGCGTAAAAACGTATGATTTCGCTTTTGAATTGTCACTCGAGTGAGGTTCCAAGTGAATCCTATTTATAATCATACACACTCACACACTTGTTAAAGTTCAACTACTTTTGAATTTTTTTTTTATAACTTGTAAATATGTGAGCACCATGTATCTATCACTTATTTGATTTACCTGTCATTGCTTAATTTTTAAATAACTTGTAAATATGTGAGCACCATGTATCTATCACTTATTTGATTTACCTGTCATTGCTTAATTTTTAATTCTTTTTACCTTTTGTGGTAGACTAATTTTATTATGGGTGCATCGTGTTCACATATAATTTTTATTATGTATACAAGACCTTGTAAAACATTTTAAAAGTGTAACGGTGGAGTTTCTTGCCCATTCTTCTCCATACGAAAACTACCTTTTGGAATGGGCGACTAGAATCATTTCTATTTAGTTTTTTTTTGACGTTCAAAAGTGCCTTTAATGTGCCTACTTATTTGAAATAAATGATTTGACTTTGACTTTGAATCACACTAATATTATAAAGGTGAAAGTTTGTGAGCGTGCGTGTGTGTGTTTATATGTTTGTTACTTCTTCACGCTCAAGCGACTGAACCATAGCATGGGCTGAACCAATGTTGATAAAATTTTGTACGGAGGTAGCTGACACCCTGGATTAACATATAGGCTACTTTTCATCCCGATATTGCCACGGGATCGACACTTATGCGGGTGAAACCGCGGGGCGCCGCTAGTAATATTATAAATGCGAAAGTAAGTTTATTTGTTTGTTACCTTTTCACGCCTAAACCACTTAACCGATCATCATGAAATTTTGCATATACGTTGTCAGGGGTATAGAAAAAGGCATAGGGTACCTTTCATCCAGAAAAAATAAATACTGTTCCCTAGGAAAAGAACAATAACTATCGACGGTCACAATATTGTTTTACGACGCTAGATGGCGCTACGTGTCTTTCGACTCATGATTGAAATATGAACCGACTTTCTGAGCATAGTGTAATATAATTTATAACAATATTTTCATTTAATTCGGATATATTATTATTATTATTTTTTATTATTATTTCATATTTTCATTTGGGATCGGCAGTATCGCCTTTCGCCTCGCCGTCAAACAGGCGTCAACCTAACGTAAGCACGTAACCAAAGCGGATCAGAAGCTCCGATACGTCAACTCGGCTACGGCTAGGCGACGCCGCGCTTACGGCTAGCCGACCGATGGTTGATGGTGCAGCAGGCAGGCCGGAGAAGTGAGAGGGGCAAGGGTGGACGAAGAGACATAAGCTCGGGTACGGAGAGACGTAAGCGCGGGGACGACGAGCCGTAAGCGCGGGGACGACGAGCTGTAACCGTAACGCACCGCACCGCGGTTCCTGAGCTTGTCCCGAGGCGAGGCAATTACGTTACGATTCCGATTAGTGTGCGTTGCAGTAGGGAGTTTCAAACAAAGAATACTAAACGCCTCGAGTTGATACGGTGCCGATCCGTTTTCGGTTTGATACAACCTTATTTCGTAAGGCTGGTTGTCAAAATTTCGGGCGTCTGACGACTCGTAACGACTCTCAAAGATCCACGAAACAGCTGCATAGAAATGTATCAATGAACAACCGGGAAACGGCGCCTGTATACCCATACATACGTATCCCTCTAAATAAACAATTCAGTATCACATCCTTTATGTATTAATAAACATGATTGTTCACTCATACATATTGTATGAGCTTTGTGTTCAATACAAACACAGTGTTGTCTTTATCTACCGAGTACGGAACCGGTGCTGAAGCAACAGTTCACGCTTGAACGATTTGTTGGAAGTTAACGGTACGGTTAGACGTAACACTTGAAGTACGAAAATAGCCCTTATGTATATGTAATAAAAGCGTTAACCCGTGCTAAAGGGACAGTTTAAGCTTGACCGATTTGTTGGAAGTTGACTTGAATTACGAAAATAGCCCTAATGACTACGAAATAAAGGCTTTGAAGTCAAATTGTTACTACAGATTAGCGTTTGACTGTAGTATGGTACTCGTAGGTATTGCCACCACACCTAGGTTTGAACTCAATCAGAATATTCAGCCTATAAAGTTCCCACTGCTGGGACACAGGCGTCTTCTCTGTGAGAGGGAGTGGGCCGTAATCCACCTCGCGGTCCCAGTGCGGGTTGGAAATGTCACATGTCTTCGATTTTTTTGGTTCTAGGACATGCCGGTTTCCTCACGATCGAGAGCAGTGGTGATGAAATAATTTACATGAAGTAAAGTGTCTTTCAGGGTTCGAACCTACGACCTGAAACTTGTAATTTAATTTAATATTTGAATTGTTTTTTTTTTTGTCTTTTCATTACGGACGCTTTTAATGTTCTGCATCGTTCTCACATGCATAATTTTTAACATGAATGATGTAAACAAGACTTTGTAACCATATTATTTTGATTTAAAAGAGTGTCCATGGAGTTTCTTGCCATGGGCAACTAACAACAGCTTCATCTTTCCGACTGACCGACCCTTTGACAATTCAAAAGTGCCTGTAATTGGTTTAATTGAAATAAATGCTTTGAGTTTGAGTTTGAGTAGGTCGCGGCTGTTATCTTGAACTCAGTGCTGTGGCAATAATATCATCTTGGAATGGTCCTGGAAAGAAGCCTAAAAGTCTTACGAAGGGGTAACCTGTTGCTGTTACCCAGTAAATGGGTTGCGGAGTTCAGTCGCTCCATGTAAAATACTTATATTCAGCTGCATCCGGTTAGACTGGAAGCCGACCCCAACATAGCTGAGAAAAGGCTGGCTGATGTATGACAACCGAAATCAAGGCAAATGATAATGAAAGTTGTAGCGGTATCTACAACGCCACATGCGAACAACGCGTCATACTGACGTCACGAAAAATCCTGCATCTCGCAAGCAAAGTTTACCATGCAACTAGCATAGATACAACGGCTCGATATGAATCATCGGGCAGTTGCCCGCCAGACACAACACCCGTCTGGTGGAAAAGGCTTAACAGATGATTACCTTTGTTATTGTGTTGTGGTCGGCTTCCTGTCTAACCAGATACAGCGGTCAATGTTGCATTTGGACCTGTTACTGACCCGAATGAAACCACAAATCAATAACTTAGCCCTGCTGTCAGAATTATGGGATTGTAGATACGTCAGCATATCAAGCTACCCGAAACCGTCAAATTCTCCCAATCAACTTTGAACCTTACGATTTAGTGATAAAGTTGAAAATCTATTAAGGAAATTTGACAGATTGTAGTAGCTTGATGTGCTTGGCATCTGTACCTACCCGACGACCCATGTTTGTTCTATTAAACTGCAGTGCGATTCTGTAACCATCTCACCGTGAAAACTTAGTGAAGTGAGCGTGGAGTGGCTGTCAGTGTCATCCCACTTGACACTATAGGGATTGACCAAGCATACATTTACAATCATAATCGAGATTTTAATAATTTTTTTATGCTAATTCTAGCCTTTTCCCAACTATATCGGGGTCGGCATCCAGTCTACTTGGGTGCAGCTAAACCAGCATTTTACATGGAGTGACTGCCTATCTGACTATCACAACCCAGTTACTGGGTAACACGATACCCCTTGAGACTGGCTGTCAGACTTTTGTGCTTCTGACTACCCTTAAAGACTGTCAAATACCTATGAATGACAGCCGGTACCAACGACTTAACGTGATTTCCAAGACATGCACTTATATAGGGCGACTGGTAATTAGTGACCGATACTTAAACACGTGATTTTACTCATCATTATGAACAACTTTTACTATGGGACCAAACCTGAAATCGCGAAAAAAAATCAGCTGTTCCCTACATTTATGTTCGTCTAACTCGTCGAAATGTAGGGAACAGCTGATTTTTTTTCACGATTTCAGGTTTGGTCCCATAGTAAAAGTTGTTCATAATGATGAGTAAAATCACGTGTTTAAGTATCGGTCACTAATTACCAGTCACCTTAAATAGTTAAGTAAAGTTTAAAAAACCGTTCAAGAGCGCACCGAAGGTTCCGTACAAAATTGTAGGTATGTAAATAGTTTATCATGGGTTTTATAAAAATGTAACTATAAATTTACGGTTTTCGGATTGTTTCCTTTACTTGTGCTACATGACATTGCTTCTTGCCAAATTTCATGATTCTAGGCCAACGGGAAGTTCCCTGCACATTTTGATTCCCTTGAGAGTGTCGAAATATACGATTTTTGCGGCATAAACGGCCGTATCTTTTTTTTACGTTAACGTAGAAGTTAGATTTTTTCACAGCTTCAAGGGACCGCAGACCTGCATATACTTATGGTTTTAATTTCAACTCGATACCTCCGAGATAAAGGGTCTTGACAGACAGACGCACGGACGGACGGACAAGAAAGCGATCCTATAAGGGTTCCGTTTTTTCGTTTTGAGGTACGGAACCCTAAAAATATATAAGGAGCTTTAGATTCTGAAGATTTGTATCTAAAGGCACAGATTATCTTTTCAGCTTTCCTCAAGCGTAATCTTTTAAACTTGAGACTCTCAGCTGCCGTTTTGAACATTTGAAGGCCGTCAAGCAGAGTTGCTGTGTTGCCATTAAAAGGCTTTAAAGGGTATATGTGCGCGTTATTACAGGCACATCAAAGAAAAAAAGAAAATACGATTATTTGTGACAGGGACTTGAAAAGATTGCAGAGTTATTTTCAAAACAAATAGCGTTGAGTCATCTCAACACCTCTTTCCCTTGAATTTGTATGAAGTATATATTATAGTAAATAGTATGTATGTGTATATACCTAACCTATTTATATATTTGATTGTAGATGGTTGCAAATGTGTGCGTGTATGCATAGAGCGGAAGTGTAGTTTTTGCATGCTTCACTGCATTGTTCTCAGCGCTATGTCTTGACTTTTTATTTGGTCTGAGTCTCCCCACAAGGTGGTCCGACGACCTTGTGAAGGCCGCAGGAACCACAGGACCGGTCGAAGTGGAGGTGCTTGGGGGAGGCCTATGACCAGCAGTGGACGTCTTTCGGCTGAAATTATGATGATGACCTTCATTTTTGGTGTGAAAAATCGCTGTTTACGGTAGTGCGCAACGTAACGCACGCAAAACATTGTGCTTATGGGTGCATGCTATGGTACATGGGTCGTGAGGGTATTTAAAGTTGTGCTATAATCATTCAAAACTTGTTTTCGTATAAAAACGTCAGTAAAAGTTGGAATTTTGACCTTCAATGTCTCCCTAACCAGAAGGTTCCTAGGTATGGTCCAGTACAAAATAAATTATTGCAATAACGGGGAGTACAAGTGACTCTCGGCTTTGTTAAGTGTCTTTTTACACCCGTTATATTATTTTTTTGTTATCTTTAAGACATAATTATAACCTTAAAAAGTTAACAACTCTGTTTAGAATTATTGACAAAATTTATAAAAGCGCCATCTATCGTCGTGCTCCGACAACTCTCGTTTATCAACGCTGTTTATGATGTCACAAATCGTGGAAACAAGATGGCGGCCTTGGGAGTTGTTAGAAAATTTCTTTTTTCATAAAATATTACCGTTTTAACGAAATACTGAAGTTCGGCCGTTTGCGCGTTTATTTTTTTATAGCAGCTTAAAAAGTTTGCTTTTTATAACCTTCGAGTTTGATCGCTGATTGTTACAGATGTGTTTTTGTAAACGACTTTATTGTACGAATATTTTGTTTGAAGACTTCAGGAAGTAATGATTATGTTATAAGTTTTGTTTGATGTTTGCGTTCGATGGGCGTTTTTTTTATAGATATGACTTACAAAAAGTTATAAAGCAGTTGCGATACGTAATGGGTATGTATCGGAACTTCTATAAGTACAGCATTTATCAAAAAAGTATGATAATATTTAAAGTGTTGAAGGAAAAGCTGTTTATTTTTTCGCGATTACGATAATGGTCTCATGAAGAAAGTTGTCCAGTTTGATGGTCCCACACCCTTAAATTTTAAGGGTGTGGTACAGACCATCATCAAACTGAACATGACACACCTTTCTGATGCAAGCTGTCTATGTAACTTATGGGTTGAGGCTGACAGCTGGCGTCGACCAGGAGAGGGTTTTTATGGCTCTGCTTGTGGACCGGCCGAAAGTGCAGTATGCTGTGCCGAGGTTGCTGATGAGGCTGAGGATGATGACCAGGTATGCGTCGTTGCATGCTGGTGGTCAGGATACCCGTTGAAAGCCATGGATGCTGGCTGGCTGGGTGACTCGTCGCTCTAAAGCTTGCGGGAGTGATGATGATGACGCCTCGCTAGGTGCACGAAAGCTGCGCTGACGTTCATGTTCGGGGTCACCAGTATAGAGGTATGAGGAACAGGTGTAAAGTTCACTCATACTCTATAGAAATGGAGGATCCTCCAACCAGACGAGTGTTGTGTCTTGTCGGGCCGTTGTATCTATGGTAGATGCGCGGTAAACTCTGCTTGCGTGATGCAGGATTTCGCGTGACGTCAGTATGACGCGTTGTTCTCATGTGGCGTTGATACCGCTACAAGGCTATCTATGTAAATGATCGCTAGCAGGCTCGATTGCATATACGTGAGTCTCAGAACGAAGCAGCTGCAACACTCAGAACGAAGCTGCGCTTGACTGCGGATAGGCAGATTGCGTGCGTTCCCGCATCCGCGCCGCTTCCCGCCCCGCGCTCCCAGTCTGGCCAAGCACTCAGAGTCGCTTGTTCTTCCCGAACATGGATAATGTAGTGGGCTGCAATATTGTTAATACTACTTATGTGTCTAATTGTTATTTGTAAACATTTTATATTGTAGCTGTTTATTGTCCCATAATAAAATAAAATAAAACATATAATTATGATCTGTTTTTATGATAAATGATATTTATTTCTGTAAGTAGGTTTGTACAAACACTTTTACACGTCGTTTAGTACTGGATCATACGTGACCTTCTAGTTACGGAGATATTGAAGGTCGAAGTTCTAATATTTTTACCCACGACGACGGTATATGCGTTTGGGATGAGAGGATGTGTGTGCAAACCAATGTTGCCATTTATCTCCAAAACTACTAGTCCGATTTTGATGCGGTTTTCAGTTATGGGTTCTGGTTTGATTGGTGCATGTTCTTAGATAAGTGTTACGGTGACAACTCACCAGGGGGCGCTGCAGTATACATTTGTTTGTGCAAAACCTACTACTAACTACTAGTCCGATTTGGATGCGGTTTTCATCATCAATAATGGGTTTGTGGTTGATTAGTGAGCGTTTTTAAAATAGGTGTTACGGTGGAAAATCACTAGGAGGCGCTGCAGTACCTATTATATTTTATTTTAGCTACTACATAGTAATATTATGTTTAATGAACCAATGCTCTTCAAAAAGTTTTTAATTTATCCTTTTCCTTTTTTTTTAAATATTACAAATTTTGAAAAAACCCGCGACGGTTAACGTCGCGGGTTTTTTCAAAATTTGTAATTTTGCTTTTGATGTTTTTTTTCGTAAACAAGTTATACATAACTTAACTTTAAATACCTTAACGACGCCTGTACCGTTGCATGCACCCATAAGCACAATGTTTTTATGTGCGTTACATTGCGCACTACTTACCGCAAACAGCGAATTTTCACACCAAAAATAAAAGTCATTTTTGCATGAAGTTACTTAGTTTGATGTACAGACGACGCACATCAAGCTACCCGAAACTGTCAAATTTTCCCAATCAACCTTGAACCTTATATTGTAGCGATAAAGTTGAAAATGTATTGAAGAAATTTGACAGATTGTAGTAGCTTGATGTGCTGGCGTCTGTACAAAATGCTAAAGATGACGGCTTCGAAGAGGAGCGAGCGTGTTGCCATCACCATCTGCCTGCCTTTTCCCAACTATGTTGGGGTCGGCTTCCAGTCTAACCAGATGCAGCTGAATACCAGTATTTTACATGGAGCGACTACCTATCTGACCTCCACAACCCAGTTACTGGGTAATACGATACCCCTTGGTAAGACTGGTTGTCAGACTTTCGGGCTTCTGACTACACGTAACGACTGTCAAAGATTCACGAATGACAGCCGGGACCAACGGCCTAACGTGCTTTCCGAGGCACGGAGGGGTCACGGTATGTAAAGATGGTCACCCATCCACGAACCAACCGCGGCAAGCGTAGCTTAACTTGACCTATCGACCTGTGCGGCTGTTATTATTTAGCCACGGGCCGAGCCTGTTGCTATCAACCTTGCACAAATCCATACTTCCAGCCAACAAATTCAACATTTTTATCTTAAAGAAATTCTGTAACTTTTAACGCCAGCGAAAACCATTACGTTCTGCAGATTACAACAGTCGAGATAAAAGTTTTTAACTTAATATTTTTTTAAAGGAATCTTTTATCTTTTCGTCTGTCGGCAGTGAAGAGTAAGGAAATCTTTGGCTATCTTTTTCTAACTATACATATACATTATCCGGAGACGTTTGTGGCCAAGTAATAACAGCCGCACGGATCGTTTGCCGCGGTTACTCCGTGGATGGATGTCCATCTTTACATAACAAGACCCCTCCGTGCCTCGTGTCACGTTAAGCCGTTGGTCCCGGCTGTCATTCGTGGATCTTTGACAGTCGTTACGGGTAGTCAGAAGCCCGAAAGTCTGACAGCCAGTCTTACCAAGGGGTATCGTGTTACCCAGTGACTGGGTTGTGGAGGTCAGATAGGCGGTCGCTCCATGTAAATTATTGGTATTCAGCTGCATCCAGTTTGACTGGAAGCCGACCCCAACATAGTTGGAAAAAGGCAGGCAGATGATGGCGTATACAGTACAGTCACGAGCACTAATATGTCAACACTTGGCAACTTTCGATTGCGATTTTTTCACGAAATAACGAATGCAAAGTTGAAATACGACACTTTACATAAACCTATTGGTTCGAAAATACTATGTTCCTAATAATATAAAATTTTATTCAAAACTAAAGGAGAAAATAAAGCCAAGTGTATACATACTTATGCTCGTGACTGTACCCGACGGGCACATCGGGTTTATTGAACAGTTCGGGTTTGCAAAGCGTCATCTCTATCCTACCCGTGTGACTATCTCTTTCTAACGATTGATGTATTATATTTACTAAACCCCAAGTTTTTAATCGAACTAGAATACTGACATTTTAAGTTACAGACGCCAGCACATCAAGCTACTACAATCTGTCAAATTTCTTTAATAGATTTTCTACTTTTTCGCCAAAGTATGCTTTACGATTAAGTAAAAATAGGCTTGTCATATTATGACAAGGGACTCATACTGCTGATCGCCACTCAAGTAGTGGCGCCGATTCCCTTGTTCACAAACTAAACTAAATTTAAGTTCAGTGCATCTTTTTCTAGAAAAGATAAATTTTAGTTTCGTCTTCTTCTTGGTCGCGTACTTCATTACTGAAGGTCGTGTCCCTGAAAGGCCTTCGTGGCTTTATGTAGGATGTTCTTCCGCTTCGTTCGGTCCTCAGCTTCTCTCAGGGCGTTCGTAACAGAGAGACCAGTGAGGGCGGTTATTTGGTCTGACCAGCGGTTAGGTAACCGTCCGCGAGGTCTTTTCCCATCTAACTTGCTCATCAAATTTTAGTTTAGTACTGTCAAATTAATCAGCGCTTGACAGTACTCTATACAAGTTTAGACTTGATTAAAAACTTGCCTATTAAAATTACGTCAACTTACGTCTGGCGCTGACTAATTTGACAGGACTAAACTAAAATTTATCTTCTGTCCTTTTCTTAATCAAATAGAAATGAAAAAGATGCACTGAACTTAAATTTAGTTTAGTTTGTGAACAAGGGAATCGGCACCATTGTTTATGAAAAGGTTTTTGGACCCCGTGCGTCCGCGCGCACTGTGATCATCAATCATCATCAAATCAGCCGAAAGACGTCCACTGCTGGACATAGGCCTCCCCCAAGCACCTCCACTTCGACCGGTTCTGCGCTTCTCGCATCCAACGGGTTCCTGTGGCCTTCACTAGGTCGTCGGACCACCTTGAGGGAGGCCTTCCAACGCTACGTCTTCCGGTACGCGGTCGCCACTCCAGAACCTTTCGGCCCCATCGGCCATCTGTTCTGCGAGCAATGTGCCCTGCCCACTGCCACTTAAGTTTGGCAATTCTTCGGGCTATGTCGGTTACCTTGGTTCTCCTGCGGATCTCCTCATTCCTGATTCGATCACGCAGGGAAACTCCAAGCATAGCCCTCTCCATTGCCCTTTGGGTGACTTTTAGCCTTCTTATAAGGCCCATTGTGATACCGTAGGCGCACTGTGATACCTCATAGTAATGTTTGTGAATGAATACGGGTGTCAAAAATGTAGGAAAATTAGAGGTATTTTTGACAGATTGAGACTGACACCAAGCTGTAAAAGTTCTTAAAATTACGAGTATTGGTCCTCTGATGGATCGCAGTGTGTTGTCATTAACAGATGGGAGGACGCTACTATATCCATACTAATATTATAAATTCGAAAGTAACTGTCTGTCTGTATGTTACCTTTTCACGCCTAAACCACTGAACGGATTTCGATAAAATTTGGCAGAGAGATAGATTGCATCCCGGGGAAGGACATAGGATAGTTTTTATCGACATACCTCGCGGGCGAAGCAGCGAGCGGAAGTTAGTAAATTATAAATTCGAAAGTAACCCTGTCTGTCTGTCTGTATGTTACCTATTCACGCCTAAACCACTGAACGGATTTCGATAAAATTTTGCAGAGAGATAGATTGCATCCCGGGGAAGGACATAGGATAGTTTTTATCGACATACCTCGCCGGCGAAGCCGCGGGCGGAAGCTAGTAAATTATAAATTCGAAAGTAACTCTTTCTGTCTGTATGTTACCTTTTCACGCCTAAACCACTGAACGGATTTCGATAAAATTTGGCAGAGAGATAGATTGCATCCCGGGGAAGGACATAGGATAGTTTTTATCGACATACCTCGCAGGCGAAGCCGCGGGCGGAAGCAAGTAATATTTAACTTTTTCTCATAACGCTTTAGCTGCCTTTTACGACACCCCAAGGGTAAATCGAGTTGTGAAGAGTCTTGACAAAAAAGGTCTGAACCGGCCACTCGTGACAAGCTTGGACATTTTAATTTTAACCTTTGGGGTACCCTGGTGACCCTATTTCTTCGACCAAATGCAGATTGAAACAATTTGTTTAAATGTACGTAAGTACCTGTGGGGCAATTGCGTAACACAATTATCAATCGGTTTCGTTTTGACAGTTCAACAACATTCATTGCGTTATTTACGTGTTGAGCAGACAAATTTTTCGAACTTGTGAAGCAATGGATTAGCAATTTGCTTCAAAATGATTCAGATTCCGATTGATAGTGTGTTACGGAATTATGGTGCTGGTGCAGGGTGGTATACTGGGTGCCATGGATTCAGAACATGACTTTGAAATATTTCGAAGGTTCTTAAAATAAATTGCTGTTCAGTACCCACATTTTGACCGCGTAGCTATTGCACTTTTCTAAATAGAACCTAAAGAAACCTTAAAAAATTGTTGCTCACCAACCGGGAATCGAACCCGGGACTTTAAAAATCTTTGAAACGCTCATATCTCGGGAACGGGGCGAGTTAGCCCGTTTTTAACGCCACCCTGTAGATCTATACTATACTGCAGCACTTTCCTGGCCATCCCCTTTCGAAACCCCCTTTTGATGATGTGATGGCAAAGTATTCTGTTTGTGTTTTGTTTTCACTTCTGTTGGCACTCCCGGAGTGCCACTGTTTTTTTTTTTACATTGTTCTCACATAAAGAAGCGACAAGAATAATGTACCCAGGATTTTGTAATATCTTGATTTAATATAAAAGAGTGTCCATGGAGTTTTTTCGCCGTTCTTCTCCATAGAGACCTACGTTTTGGAATGGGCAACTAGCTTCAACTTTCTGACTAACTGACAGACTATTTAATTTTGACAATTCAAAAGGTTTAATTGAAATAAATGTTTTGAGTTGAGTTTGAGTAAGTATAGTTGATAACATTGAATCGAATTTCTAAAACTAAAAAAATTCGACACAATATTTCAGAGGTTTTCGGAGTAGGTAATATCTAGTAACTAATTTGGTCATATTTTTAGTGTCACGGACATTTATTTCCTGAATTTTGAAGTGCAGTCACTGGATATCTGAAACTGTCCGTACCTTACAATGTTCCCACTGCTGGGACACAGGTCTCCTCTCTTTGAGAGAGAGTGGGCCCAGTCCGTGTTGAGAATGCCAAATCTCTTCGAATCTCCGGTTCTAGGACATGCCGGTTTCCACACGATGTTTTTCTTCGTGTTTTGAGAGTGGTGGTGATGAAATAAATTACACAAAGTAAAGTGCCTGTCCGGGTTCCAACCCACGATCTATAACTCGCAAGTCGGGGTCACCACACTACTGAACGGACTTTTTTGACCCCAAAAAGGTCCGGATACCAAACATAACAGCAGGTCAGGGGTCAGGAAGACTTTAGGAAGTATTTTGGCTATAGAAAGTCGTCGTTGTAAGTTAAAAAGTCCGGACACAAGAATTCCGGATTCAGGACAGGAAAGGGCGTTATAAATTAATGAAGTTTTTAGTACCTTGGACAGAAATTCCGTGTTGTCCCCAGCTATGTCCGGGACGGCGCATCTCTTCCCATCCTGGGTGACAAATAACTAATATATTATATCAAATGAAAAATAGACAAATTACTACGACATCTAAACATTCAACTAACTATAGTAACTACAGCACATTTTTAGGTTATCATGCTTTGGGGTTGGGGATCTTATTTCAATAACATAGAGTTCAGTTTTACACACGGATTTACAACACAATTTCAGTTTGAATTACACTAGCGGTTTTAAATGATAAATGATTTATTTTCTGTAAGAGGTTTGTACAAACACTTTTACACGTCAATTACAGACCTATATTTTTTTAAGCTAGATGAGGTCGGCGTTTCCTATCTGACTATTCTGAGAAGAAAGGCCGAAACAAACTCAGAAGTCACAGTCTCTTTTAAAGTCCAGACAAAATCTTGGTCAGATCGTGTGAAGACCATGTAGATCGATGTCTGAAATGGTCTTTTGAGGAAAGAACCACACAGATTGAGCGGACCTGTCCAATCAGTGCACTCATTTGTCAAAAATCGTGCAGCTCAACTCAGAACTTGAAGAGCTCAACGATTCGACGAACAATACCAAAAACAGGACATTTGGGTATTTATATAAGTTACATCAGTGTTTGGATGTAATACATTTTGTGCGCCTTAAGTACCTACTGCCACACCAAATAGGCCTGGTTCAGCAAAAACGCCAGACAACTATCATCTTTACAAACAGTTTAAGTTTGACTGCATTTTCGGCACAGTTGGCGCAGTGGGCTACGTGTCGCGGGTTCGATTCCCGCACGGAACAAATATTTTGTATGACCTACAAGTAGTTGTTCCGGGTCTGGCTGTTTGTGTATGTGAGTTTAAATGTTTGTAAACGCACCCACAATACAGGAGAAATTCCTAGTGTGGGGCAATGTTCTTTTAAATAAGATTGAATTTCTGATTTTGATCATCTACTTTTGCTGTTGACTGTACGTAAAACAGCGTCAAAAGTATTTAATCATAAATAAAAAAAAAAAGTAAGTAATTTGATTTTGATTTTGTTTGTAACTATATAGATAGGTACTTAATATATGTAGCTACTTATTTGGCAATAATAGTGTCCATGGAGTTTCTTGCCCGTTCTTCTCCATAAGTACCTACGCTTTGGAATGGGCAACTAGCTTCATATTTTCTGACTGACCGACTTCTTGACAATTCAAAAGTGCCTGTAAATGGTTTAATTGAAATAAATGCTTTGAGTTTGAGTTCAATAGATCTTAAAAAAGATGACTGAAATACCGCAGCCGAACGCTCAGAAAACACTGTCCCATTTGTGAGAATCTCCTTTTTATAAAAAGAAGAAATATCCAAACATCTTTTTAGGGTTCCGTACCAAAATGGTAAAAATGGAACCCTTATGGTGAGACTAAGTCTGTCTGTCTGTCTGTTTGTCACAGCTGGATATCTCAAGAATTACTAATGCTATCAACTTAAAATTTGAATAGTTTTAGATGACGTTTGCCCAACTATTTTGCAATTATGAAAGAAATAAAAATATATGTATATTTTTTGCAACAGGGACTGAAAGGGGGTCTGAAAAATTCGAAGTGGAGCTACTAGGGCATGTGGGGTATCATATGAAAGAGCGCAGTTTGCACATTCTTAAACATTTTTTTTTTGGCCGGCTTGTTTTCAACTTTTGATGAAATTCTATGTGATAGAAGTTTATGTAAAGATTACAGGAAAAATAAAACGAAGTCTCTAAATAGCACACTTTTTCAGAAATCATCAACGAAAGTTACATTAGTTCCACTATCGGTCAAGAGATGGCGCTCATATAAAATTGCAATATTCTACACCGCAGTGCAGTGTTACAATTCTCTGACGAATATAGGCCTCGCTGATGAAAATTTAAAAACATAATGATGGTACGGAACCCTCGGTGCGCGAGTCCGACTCGCTTTTGCGCGGTTTTTATTTAAATTACGTTAGTCCTACAAACAAATTACGAAGTTGTAAAGATATACATATTATATATATTATATCATTGTATTACAGACGGATCCGTTGTCCCCTCTTATAGATAATTTAAATTATATTGTCTTTGCTGTAACCTATTCGAGTATTTCAGTTTGGGTTGCAGTGCTTAAGAAATGAGCGGTAAGCGATTTTGAGTACGAGAATATAAAGAAAACAAAGCTTATGTCTTTTCGAGGGGCCCGGGCTAAATAATAACAGCCGCACAGGTCGATCGATCAGGTTAAGCTACGCTTGCCACGGTTGGTCTGTGGATGGGTGACCATCTTTACATACCGTGACCCCTCCGTGTCTCGCCGCTGGTCCCGGCTGTCATTCGTGGATCTTTGACAGTCGTTACGGGTCGTCAGAAGCCCGAAAGTCTGACGATCAGTCTTACCAAGGGGTATCGTATTACCCAGTAACTGCGTTGTGGAGGTCAGATAGGCAGTCGCTCCATGTAAAATACTGGTACTCAGCTGCATCCGGTTAGACTGGAAGCCGACCCCAACATAGTTGGGAAAAGGCTAGGCAGATGATGATGTTTTTTCGTCGCGGAGGCGTTTCTCAATGCACTAAGTATAGCCACTATGGCGTTTATTTATGAACGATGGTTAAAGTTAAGTCACGTTTTAGTCAAAAATGTATGGTTTAAGAAGAAATGTGGTCGGAGAGACTTTTGAAAAAGCCTAAGTAAAAAGTCATAATTCGAGGTTTGGCTCTCGCCAATTTCCTCTAATATTGAACCAATTTAAAAGATATTTCATAACCTGAACACAGCATAAATTTAACAGAACATACATTTTAGTTTAGTCCTGTCAAATTAATCAGCACCTGACGTCATAATCAGCCTATTAATGTTCCCACTGCTGGGACACAGGCCTCCTCTCGGTGAGAGGGAGTGGGCTGTAATCCACCACGCGGGCCCAGTGCGGATTGGCAGATGTCACATGTCTTCGAATTTTTGGTTCTAGGACATGCCGGTTTCCTCACGATGTTTTCCTTCATCGTTTTGAGCGCCTGACGTAAATTGACGTAATTTTAGTAGGCAAGTTTTTAATCACGTCTAAACTTGTATGGAGTAGTGTGAGGCGCTGATTAATTTGACAGGACTAAACTAAAATTTATCTTCTTTCCTTTTCTTAATGAAATAGAAAGAAAAAGATGCACTGAACTTAAATTTAGTTTAGTTTGTGAACAAGGGAATCGGCACCATTGATAAACTTTCTAAATCAAAATTAATTTAGTAAAATCAGGCTGAGAATCAGCACTTTTCGAACGTCAAAATTACAAAAGACAGTCCCCCGGCACGCCCGCCCTTCACCACTTCCTAGTGCTTCGCTGGGGAGAAGAAGTGGCGCAACAAACTCCCCAGCAGCACTCTAAACATATTACTTGAAACCTGTAATTATGGCATCATCTGCCTGCTTTTCTCCAACTATGTTGGGGTCGGCTTCTAGTCTAACTGGATGCAGCTGAATAACAGTATTTTACATGGAGCGACTGAACCTCCACAACCCAATTACTAGGTAATAGACAATACCCCTTGGTAAGACTGGTTGTCAGACTTTCGGGCTTGTGACAGCCGAGAATGACAGCCGGGAGCCCGGGACCAACGGCTTAGCGTGCTTTCCGAGGCACGGAGGGGTCTCGGTATGTGAAGATGGTCACCCTTCCTCGGACCAACCGCGGCAAGCGTAGCTTAACCTAATCGATAGACCTGTGCGGCTGTAATTATTTAGCCACGGGCCCCTCTGGAACCTGTAATTATGTATGCATGAAATAGAATACAACGCTTGAATAATCGATGCTAAGAAAGGCGAATTTCACCTCACAAAATTACGCTCGCCTGACCTCAGCCTTAGCGGGTCGAATAGGGTACTGAACTTTGTATACGAACAAACTCGCGGGAAACCGCTCGTAAATAATAAACTAGTAACGGAAAACAATGTTAGTTATTATTTTTGTTGAATGCGCGGGAATTATATATGATTCTTAATTTATATATGATTGTTGTGTGGAAAAAAGGTGCTTGTGGCTAAGTAATAACAGCCGCACAGGTCGATCAATCACGTTAAGCTACGCTGGCCGCGGTTGGTCCGTGGATGGGTGACCATCTTCACATACCAAGACCCTCAGTGTCTCGGAAAGCACGTGGTCCCGGCTGTCATTCGAGGATCTTTAACAGTCGTTACGGGTCAGAAGCTAGAAAGTCTGACAACCAGTCTTACCAAGGGGTGTCGTATTACCCAGTAACTGGGTTGTGGAGGTCAGATAGGCAGTCGCTCCATGTAAAATACTGGTATTCAGCTGCATCCGGTTAGACTGGAAGCCGACCCCAACATGGTTGGGAAGAGGCTAGGCAGATGATGATGAGTTAGCTTACGCTCAGCTCGCTCCCCGCTCATGGCTCGCACCGCTCCCGACCGGCGAAGCGTGCCAGGACGTTCCTTTTGCTTCTTTTTCTAAAAGCTCTTGTTTTTTTAATGTTTCACTGCGAATCTTTTCTCAAAGGCACACTGGCTTATTCAGCGGAAACACGCGGCCATTGAATTGGCGCGGGTGCGTCAAACGAAGCGGTTTCTTTTTTGTTTTGAATACGAATATGAGATGACAGTTATCTGTGTTGTCTTTTTTTTTAGAGAATCTGCGTTTGTTTTGCTTTTTTTCTTTTTGCATTAAATGAGCGTCTGTTTAAGTAACATGCGTACTTCATACAAACGTAATACCAAAATAATTTGTAGGTAAATGAAACATAATTCTTATTGTAGTGTGTATTTATTCCGATTGCATTACAGAATATCTAGGTTCCTAGGAACCTAGATATCTAGATATATATTTTGAATGGACACTGATTTAAAGACGAGTTATGAGAAAAATAAGTTTTCTATAGAAATTTCTCATATCTCGCCTTTATATCAGAGTCCTTTCAAAATATATATGGTGGTGAAAGTCTGACAATAAGTCTTACCAATACGATACCCCTTGGTAAGACTTATTGTCAGACTTTCGGGCTTCTGACTACCCGTAACGACTGTCAAAGATCCAAGAATGACAGCCGGGACCAACGGCTTAACGTGCTTTCCGAGGCACGGTATGTAAAGATGGTCACCCATCCAGAGACCAACCGCGGCAAGCGTAGCTTAACCTGATCGATCGACCTGTGCGGCTGTGTGTGCAATAGAAACCATTGCCAACGGATAATAGTCTTACTGTCCACAAGTAAACTATTGTCTACCCCTACTTCAATTTTCTTTACTAGATAAATCGATTTAAGTTCTTAAGACAGTTGAATCATTTAAGTTCTTAAGACAATTGAATCATTTAAGTTCTTAAGACAGTTGAATCATTTAAGTTCTTAAGACAGTTGAATCATTTAAGTTCTTAAGACAATTGAATCATTTAAGTTCTTAAGACAATTAAATCATTTAAGTTCTTAAGACAATGGAATCATTTAAGTTCTTAAGACAATTAAATCATTTAAGTTCTTAAGATAGTTGAATCATTTCTCTAGGATAGGGGTTTTATTGTCTTGTCTCTTTTCTGGTGGACACGACTATAAGATTCTGCTTATAGGATACCTGGTAATTAGTCTGATGGACTTTAGCTAATTAGGGTTCCGTACCAAAATGGTAAAGCGGAACCCTTATGGTGAGACTCAGTCTGTCTGTCTGTCTGTCACAGATCTCAAGAACTACTAATGCTATCAACTTGAAATTTGGAAAAAAAAAAACTATTTTGCAAATACGAAAGAAATAAAAATATAAATATATTTTTTGCAACAGGGACTGAAAAGGGGTCTGAAAAATTCGAAGTGGGGCTACTAGGGCATGTGGGGTATCTTATGAAAGGGTGCAGTTTGCACATTCTCAATTTTTTTTTCTTCTTTTTTAGGCCGCATAGTTTTCGACTTTTAATGAAAAATGTAAAAGAAAAATACCGTTCGCCCCCCAATCTCCGAAGTCTGCTAAAAGAAAAATCTGAAATTATTCTATGTGATAGAAGTTTATGTAAAGATTACAAGTAAAATAAAACGGAGTCTCTAAATAGCACACTTTTTCAGAAATCATCAACAAAAGTTACATTAGTTCCACTATCGGTCAAGAGATGTCGCTGACATAAAACAGCAATATTCTACACCGCAGTGCACAGTGTTAAAATTCTCAAGACGAATATAGGCCTCGCCGATGAAAAATTAAAAACATGATGGTACAGAACCCTCGGTGCGCGAGTCCGACTTGCTCTTGACGGGTTTTCATTTTACCTGGTCCCTGTACCCCTGTTCTTGTATCTACTACTTGTGTTGGCACAAAAGGTGGATACTGACTGGACAGGTCCTCTCAATCTGTGTGGTTCTTTCCTCAAAAGACCACCTCAGACATCGATCTACATGGTCTTCATATAACCTGACCAAGATTATGTCTGGACTTTAAAAGAGACTGTGACCTCTGAGTTTGTTTCGGCCTTTCTTCTCAGAGTAGTCAGATAGGAAACGCCGACTTCATCTAGTTTAAAAAAAAAAACATGATTGACGTGTAAAAGTGTTTGTACAAACCTACTTACAAAAAATAAAATCATTTCAATCATTTCATTTCATTTCATTTACTATTGACATTTTTAAGTCAATTCTAACAGGAAAGTCCTAATCAAGAAGTGCCTGACTAAAGTGAGCTTGCACTTTCATTTGCACGAAATTATGCGGTTCCTGAAGTTGGTTAGAAACGTCGAAGTTTTAAGTGTCAATTAAACCCCAACTGCCTTGGTTTAGTGGAAACGGATAGACGCTGTTTCTGATATAAAAACGCTGATTTATTTTTATTTTTTTGAGCGTTTTTATTAATTATATTAATATGGATTATGGTTCAGATTGAATGCATGATATTAATACTCTTATTGTTTATGATAATTTATTTAATGTACTAAGTTATAATGAAATACGAACTATTAATGCAATGTAATGGATTATTTTAAGGAAATAAAAGGGCTATAATAATAATAATAATGGTTTAGATTGATGGCTCGCCCCTATTACTCTACACTTCTGCTTCACTCTTCGGGAAAACAGGTGAAAAGTTCCGCCATATTATTAGTATAATAATTACTAGCAGCACCCCGCGGTTTCACCCGTATAAATGTCGGTCCTGTGGGAATATTGGGATAAAAACTATCCTATGTCTTTCCCGGGACTCAAACTATCTCTATACCAAATTTCATCTAAATCGGTTCAGCGGTTTATGCGTGAAGAGGTAACAGACAGACTTTGACACACTTTCGAATTTATAATAATTATATTAGTATGGAATATAGTTTAGATTGATGGCTCGCCCCCTACTCTACACTTCAGCTCCAATCTTCGGGGAATACAGGTGAAAAGTTCCGCCATATTAGTTACTTTATTTAAAAAAAAAACTACCAAAGCTTAGCTCTCAAACCCAACAAACAGATCTTCACATATTATAGAGATCCCGGGGAATGTAGCAAAGCCCCGGTATCGGGCGCCCCTCTAGCGATTTAACGGGATTTGAGAGCATCTCCTTAGTTCAGGGTATCGATTGAGCAGGAATTCAATTTCGTGAGTGTATAGGGGTGGCGAAAACGAACATAAATAAATTATTTTCGTAGGAGATTTTCTGCTGTGAGCTGCTTTTGTTGAAATGTCAAAGTCAAATCCCCAGGCCGTTAAAGGGCGCGTCATTTATAAATTAAAAATGATAAGGATGGATTGTTGAAAATTTAAAAAAAGTAGTTTCTTATGGCTCCTCATTAACGGCTTAACTATTTAAATGTCTATTAACTGCTCTCAAATTACGATTTTATTTTTTTATTTTTTTTACATAGTTTAAAAAGCTTTAAGTACTAAGTATTATATTATAACAATATTAGTAACTAGTTTCTGCCCACGAGTTCGTCGGACCCACCTTGTCGCATTGCATCGCCTGCCGGCGCTGTTATTTCTTTTTTGCTTGGCGTTATTTCTGCCTTTTTAGGGTTCCGTACCCAAAGAGTAAAAACGGGACCCTATTACTAAGACTCAGCTCAGCTCTCTGTCAGCAGGATGTATCTCATGAACCGTGATAGCTAGATATTTGAAATTTTCACAGATGACGTATTTCTGTTGCCGCTTTAACATCAAATACTAAAAATAGAATAAAATAAATATTGAAGGGCTTTAGCTCCCGTACAACAAACGTGTTTTTGCCTTGTGGTACGGAACCCTTCGTTTGCGAGTCCGACTCGCACTTGACCAGTTTTTTTATTTTGCTCAGCTCCTTAAAGTCCTACCGTGATGTTAAATAGCCTATACCCAAGTATTTGGCTATCAAATGCAAAAAGATTTTTTCAAATCCGACCGGTTGTTTCAGGGATTGATTTCAGAGAGCTGACGTGTTTTTTTTTGTTTATTTGAACGTAGGAAAAACCGGTCAAGAGTTCGAGGGTTCCGTGCCATCATATGTTTTTAAATTTTCATCGGCGAGGCTTATATTCGTCAGAGAATAAAAACACGGCGCACTGCGGTGTAGAATATTGCAGTTTTATGTCAGCGCCATCTCTTGACCGATAGGGGAACTAATGTAACTTTTGTTGATGATTTCTGAAAAAGGGTCCTTTGTTTTCGCTTACCGTTCTTTTTGCCTTTTTGCTCGGCTTTTAAGGGGCCCACATGACCTAAAGCAGGGTCACTGTCGGACTGCATAGAAAAGAAAGAGAAGCGCGATGACACAACGCTGGTAATTTATTGCAAAATATGAAGCAATTATTTAATTACAAAAAAATATTCTATTATAATAATATTCTATATTCTACAAGCAACATACTAAAACACTAGTGTTTTAATTTTTTAGTTCAAACAATAGTTTTTTTTTGTAATTAAATAATTGCATCATATTTTGCAATAACTTTACCAGCGTTGTGTCATCGCACTTCTCTTTCTTTTCTATGCAGTCCGACAGTGACCGCGTTTTAGGCCATGTAAGCCCTATATTATCGAATCGCGGTGCCTGAGACTCGAAACGCGACATCTCGCTCGACTAACCGCTCCTGTGCGAGTAAGCCTTATTCCCCCGAAGTTAATTCCACAGCTCTGAGTTTAAATTAACTAAATTATTAACAGTATAAATTAACTAAATTATTAATAGTAGGTATAATTTTAGGAAATTGAATTGTATACAGACATCTATATTAATAAGGTAAATAAAATACTCTTATATGAGAAAATTATACTGTCATTCGTGGATCTCTGACAGTCATTACGGGTAGTCAGAAGCCCGAAAGTCTGACAAGCAGTCTTACCAAGGGGTGTCGTATTATTCAGTAACTGGGTTGTGGAGGTCAGATAGGCAGTCGCTCCATGTAAAATACTGGTATTCAGCTGCATCCGGTTAGACTGGAAGCCGACCCCGACATAGTTGGGAAAAGGCAGGCAGATGATGATGCCTGTATTCTTAAAAAGGGTGAGACAGAGGTGTAAAGTACAGTCACGAGCACTAATAAGTCAACACTTGGCAACTTTAAATTGCGATTTTTCCACGAAATAACGAATGTAACGTTGAAATACGACACTTTACACAAACCTATGGGTTCGAAAATACTTTGTTCCTAATAATATAAAATTTCTTTCAAAAATAAAGGAGAAAATCGCCTTTGAACAAAGCCAAGTGCATACATATTTATGCTCGTGACTGTACACTCACATTTCACCAGTTATATTTACGCCCCATCATTTCACCAGTTATATTTACGCCCCATCATTTCACCAGTTATATTTACGCCCCAACATTTCACCAGTTATATTTACGCCCCAACATTTCACCAGTTATATTTACGCCCCATCATTTCACCAGTTATATTTACGCCCCAACATTTCACCAGTTATATTTACGCCCCATCATTTCACCAGTTATATTTACGCCCCAACATTTCACCAGTTATATTTACGCCCCATCATTTCACCAGTTATATTTACGCCCCATGTAACAGCGGGCGAGACTATTGCCAACATCATCATCTGCGTAGCTTTGAAGAAGTGATGGCGTAAACACTGCAAAGAGTTTCACAGAATTATGTATGTAAAATTGTTGCAAAACCATCAAAAAGTTTGCTCCAGTAACTTTTAGAGAATGAGGGTAGGCTAAAATTATATTCCGACCAAACCGGTCGAAGAGGTCTTATCTACCCATACCGAAAACTTAATTCACCGTGAACATACCTACCTACTCTTACCAACCAGACTCCCTACATTCGAATTTACTCCTTCACCTTATTGACTTAAAGTTCAAATATCATCAGCAGGATTCACCCCTTCAAAATTTCGTTATTACACCTTCCATTGAAATATCGACTTTATCAGCGTCAGGATAAGGTTCAGGATTGAGTAAAGATCAATGTTGGCAGGAGAAATACAGTATGAATTCTTTATGTTCCAACTTGCGGGTCTTAACCGACTTGGAAAATGGAAGTCATGTAATTTGCCTGGCAATAGTTTATGTATGGTGTTTAAATGTTTTAGTACCTATGGCTTTGTTAGGAGATGGTTTGTATTAATTAGTTTTGTTTTTAGATGTTTATAATTGGGTAGGTATTTCTTTCTTGATAAATGTAATATAAATAAAATAATTGCAGGAATGAGGAGATACGCAGGAGAACCGACATAGCCCGAAGAATTCCCAAACTTAAGTGGCAGTGGGCAGGGCACATTGCTCGCAGAACAGATGGCCGATGGCCGAAAGGTTCTGGAGTGGCGACCGCGTACCGGAAGACGTAGCATTGGAAGGCCTCCCACAAGGTGGACCGACGACCTTGTGAAGGCCTTCCTGCGGCCTTTACAGGTCGTCGTTGGATGCGAGAAGCACAGAACCGGTCGAAGTGGAGGTGCTTGGGGGAGGCCTATGTCCAGCAGTGGACGTCTTTCGGCTGAAATGATGATGATGATAATGAAAATAATTTAATTTAATGTTCTCTGTCCTGTAATGTTAATTACTTTGCATACATAGTATTGTATATAATCAAGTATTTTCTAACTGAACAGACAGCTGTGCTGCTGGGGAGTTTGTTGCGCCATTTCTTCTCCCCAGCGAAAGCACTAGGAAGTGGTGAAGTGCGGGCGTTTTGGGGGACTGTCTTTTGTAATTTTGACGTTCGAAAAGTGCTGATTCTGAGCCTAGTTTGGATAAATGACTTTTGATTTTGATTTTTAAAGGTTATGCGACTTTGGCTTAGTACTGCAGGGTAATTGCGTTTTGACAGTTGAACAGCATTCATTACGTGATTTACGTTGTCGTGCAGACACATTTTTCGAACATATGGAGCAATGGATTAGTAATATGCTTCAAAATGATTCAAATTGAGCGTAATCGTGTGTTACGCAATTATGGTGCTGAATTGATTTCGCAACGAATTAGTAGTTGTTTGGCTAACAGACTGTTAGGAGTCGGTGTGTGAGATCTGTGTTTGTGAACGCATCTAAGATACAGAAGAAAACGCAATTTTTTCTTAGAAATCTGATTGTTATTTAAAGGAAAAGTGTTTTTTTTTTTAAATAAAAAAATAAATTAATAATAGGTAGTCATGGAGACTGTCGCCAGAAGGGGACATTTTGAACTATGAAATAACAGTGGTGTGCAAGTCTTTTCTCCTTTTTGATATTTTACCTTTTGGAGGGGCCCATGGCTAAATAATAACAGCCGCACAGGTTGATCGATTAGGTTAAGCTACGCTTGCCGCGGACGGGTGGCCATCTTTACATAACGTGACCCCTCCGTGCCTCGGAAAGCACGTTAAGCCGTTGGTCCCGGCTGTCATTCGTGGATCTTTGACAGTCGTTACGGGTAGTCAGAAGCCCGAAAGTCTGACAACCAGTCTTACAGATAGGCAGTCGCTCCATGTAAAATACTGGTATTCAGCTGCATCCGGTTAGACTGGAAGCTGACCCCAACACAGTTGGGAAAGGGCAGGCAGACGATGACGCGAACCCATAAGATTTCCCCTGAAAAGAACGCCTAACGCACCTAAAGATATTTTCTCTTTAAAAACGACAAATATTACACTAATATTATACTCGTAAAGGGGAAAGTTTGTGAGTGTGTGTGGGGGTGTGAGGGTGTGTTTATATGTTTGTTACTTCTTAACGCTCAAACGGCTGGACGAATTTTCATAAAATTTTGTATGGAGGTAGCTGACACCCTGGATTAACATACAGGCTACTTTTTATCCCGATATTCCCACGGGATCGACATTTACGCGGGTGAAACCGCGGGGCGCAGCTAATACTTTCTTAATTAAATTAGAAAAATAAAAAAATAAAAATTAGAAAATGTCATAAGAACTTAATAGTCTGGAATCATAAACACGCGGGAAGCAAGCGTGCTGACCAAAGCTCCTTCCTTCTATCTGAGCAGAGCCCCATTTCACAGCCAAACAGTCAGTCAAATATTAAAATATAAAATCCATAATATTTTAAACCCAGCTGCCGAATTGCCAACTGAAGTGAATTTTAAAATAATCTCGCACCAATAAAGACTCCCCCTGTATATATGTAAATTATAACATCAAGCGGAGCTCGGTTCGTTAAGCCATCCTTTTACGATCACCCTGTATAAGTGACGAGAGGCGGCGGGAATCACCCTGTATACTGTTGAAACCTTTTTGCTGGATACGCTATAAAAGTTAATAGTTTCATGAATGTGAAGCTTATATGGAAGTTAAGCTACATTTGCTGCGGCCAATTTTTCGATGGGTTATTATTATTATTGCCTGGTTCGTTTCATTTATTTATTTACTAGCTACGCCCCGCGGTTTCACCCGCGTAAATGTCGATCCCGGGGGAATATCGGGATAAAAAGTAGCCTATATGTTAATCCAGGATTTCAGCTACCTATATACAAATTTTTTTCAAAATTGGTCCAGCCGTTTGAGCGTGAAGAAGTAACAACATATAAACACACACACACCCCCTCACACTCACACACACACTCTATATACACACTTTATATTTTTGAATAAATTTTATTTATTATTATTATTTACTCACTCACACTCACACACACACACCCCCACACACCCCCACACACCCCCACACACTCACAAACTTTCGCCTTTATAATATTAGTGTGACATTTCTCGTACACATTATAAGGTACAAATGGCGGACTTCATGCCTTAGACATTCTCTACCACTCAACCAAGGGTGGTAAAGAGATTACATGGCAGGTGCTATGGCCGGGGTAATTGAGTAACACACAAACAGTAGCAATGGCTTTGATTTTGACAGTTCAACATCATTCATTGCGTTATTAAGGGGCTTACAGGACTTAAACACAAAACACGCTGAATTCTGATAGAAAATCTGAATTTATTCTATGCGATAGAAGTTTATGTAAAGATTACAGGAAAAATAAAACGAAGTCTCTAAATAGCACACCTTTTCAGAAATCATCAACAAAATTAAATTAGTTCCACTATCGGTCAAGAGATGGCGCTGACCTAAAACTGCAATATTCTACACCGCAGTGCACAGTGTTAAAATTCTCCGACGGCCGATGAAAATTTAAAAACGTACGGAACCCTCGGTACGCGAGTCCTACTCGCTCTTTCCCGGTTTTCACAATACCCAGTCAAAAAGAACTTCAGCCAACAAATAATTAAAGCTACAACAATATTTTATGCATGGAAATTCAATATTTCATAGCATATTCAATCATACGAACAATATCATACGGTCCGGTTATTGTGGACACTGACATATGAATTCTATAGATTGTTAAGTACCTTACCGAGCCGATTATAGCTTTTTCATTAACGATTTCTTTTGTGAACATGCTGTGTAAGGTATGAGAGATAGCGGGGGTTTCTTTTGTGAACATGCTGTGTAAGGTATGAGAGATAGCGGGGGTTTCTTTTGTGAACATGCTGTGTAAGGTATGAGAGATAGCGGGGGTTTCTTTTGTGAACATGCTGTGTAAGGTATGAGAGATAGCGGGGGTTTCTTTTGTGAACATGCTGTGTAAGGTATGAGAGATAGCGGGGGTTTCTTTTGTGAACATGCTGTGTAAGGTATGAGAGATAGCGGGGGTTTCTTTTGTGAACATGCTGTGTAAGGTATGAGAGATAGCGGGGGTTCTTATCGACTTCAAAAAGAAAAGGAGGTTATCAATTTGACGGCACGGTTGGCGCAGTGGTTAAGCGATTGACTGCAGCGCTGCGTGTCGCGGGTTCGATTCCCGCACGGAACAAATATTTGTATGACCTACAAGTAGTTGTTCCGGGTCTGGCTGTTTGTGTATTTGAGTTTAAATGTTTGTAAACGCACCCACAATACAGGAGAAATTCCTAGTGTGGGGCAACGTTTTTACGTAATATTATCGGAACTGCATTATATTCACATAATGACAATGTATTAGGGCTTCCAAACAAATATAATCGATAATTTTATAGATGTATGTTTGTCCACACATTTCTCTGCAACTATTAATCGGATCGTGACCATTTTTTTTATTCGCTTACATTTACTTCAACTTAGGAAACCGTGCATGGCTGCTGGTAAGCCTTTAGAAATCACACTAATATTATAAAGGCGAAAGTTTGCGCGCGTGTGTGTTTATATGTTTGTTACTTCTTCACGCTCAAACGGCTGGAGCAATTTTTATAAAATTTTGTATGGAGGTAGCTGACACCCTGGATTAACACACAGGCTACTTTTTATCCCGATATTCCCACGGGATCGACATTTACGCGGGTGAAACCACGGGGCGCTGCTAGTACTTTCTTAAATTAAAGAAGATAAAATTGATTTGGGGTACAAGAAAATGTCATAAGAACTTAATAGTCTGGAATAATTAACATGTAGTAAGCAAGCGTGCTGACCAAAGCTCCTTCCTTCTGTCTGAGCAGAGACCCATTTCACAGCCAAACAGTCGGTCAAATATTAAAATATAAAATCCATAATATTTTAAACCCAGCTGCCGAATTGCCAACTGAAGTGAATTTTAAAATAATCTCGCACCAATAAAGACTCCCCCTGTATATATGTAAATTATAACATCAAGCGGAGCTCGGTTCGTTAAGCCATCCTTTTACGATCATTCTGTATAAGTGACGAGAGGCGGCGGGAATCACCCTGTATACTGTTGAAACCTTTTTGCTGGATACGCTATAAAAGTTAATAGTTTCATGAATGTGAAGCTTATATGGAAGTTAAGCTACATTTGCTGCGGCCAATTTTTCGATGGGTTATTATTATTATTGCCTGGTTCGTTTCATTTATTTATTTACTAGCTACGCCCCGCGGTTTCACCCGCGTAAATGTCGATCCCGGGGGAATATCGGGATAAAAAGTAGCCTGTGTGTTAATCCAGGGTGTCAGCTACCTCTATACACCCTGGAGTAACATATAGGCTACTTTTTATCCCGATATTCCCACGGAATCGACACTTATGCGGGTGAAACCGCGGGGCGCAGCTAGTATAAAATAAATCACTTAACAGATTCCGTAAGAACAATTATTGTAGGAAAATCATAGTTATTTGTCAGGTGAAGTCTGACCAAGTCAGATCTAAATAATGGTCACCAGAAAAAGTTAGGCGTCAGAAAACCAAGTAAAGTCTGAACAACCGTCCAAAGAAGTCAGAACTAATGTTAGCCATAGTAATTAAATTGTTTATGCAAATTAAAATAATCAGTACTTAAGCAAATAATAACTAATACCTACCGACGGACCGAGGTTAAGAAAGCCGGTAAACTAATACTAGAAATTTTGCGGACGCCGAGTCCCATACGAATGGGAAGAGTAGATTGTGCCCAAGCTCGGTCGTCCATGGCCACAATTAAAATAGAAGTTAATATATGCCTGATAATGGCGCCGATTCTGTTGTTCACAAACTAAGCTAAATTTAAGTTCAGGCATCTTTTTCTTTCTATTTCATTAAGACAAGGACAGAAGATAAATATTAGTTTAGTCCTGTCAAATTAAGATACTCCATAGCAAGTTTAGACGTGATTAAAAACATGGCTACTAAAAATACGTCAATTTACGTTAGGCGCTGTCTAATTTGACAGGACTAAAATTATATATCTTCTGTCCTTTTCATAATGAAATAGAAAGAAAAAGATGTACTGAACTTAAAATTTTGTGAACAAGGGAATCGGCGCCATTGTGGCCCAATTTGTCTAAAAGGTGAGTGTGCTTCCATAAATGGGAAGCGCGAAGGAAATTAGTTAATTTAGGTCCGAAACAGCAGTAGTGGATTGTGTTTATGGTCGAATGCATATTAATTTGGACCATAGTTAGGCAAAATTAGTCCAATCACGATAAAAGTCAGACTAACAATCAGATACTATAAAGTCAGACAGATCGAGAATGTAAGACCAAATTAAACCATGACTTATAGCGCGGTCACTGTCGGACTGCATAAAAGAAAAGAAAGACAAGTGCGATGACACAACCCTGGTAATTTATTGCAAAATATGAAGCAATTATTTAATTACACAAAATCTATTGTTTGCACTAAAACATTAAAACACTAGTAAATTAGAATGTTGCTTGTAAAATAATCTGACAAAAATCAGAATGATTGTATGTATATTAGTATGGTTTTTATTGAAAAAATAATGTTTTTAGAGGTATCTTCATGATTTTTTTCTATCGTATTATGTTTTCAACACACTATCAACCTAGCAAATATCCTAAAGAATATCATATATTTTTCTGATTTTGTTTATTGCAGTCGATCAGACTGTACTGTAGTAGAGCAGTGGTGGCCCAGTGGTAACAGCCGCGACT
This sequence comes from Oligia strigilis, assembly GCA_951800025.1. Classification (NCBI taxonomy): domain Eukaryota; kingdom Metazoa; phylum Arthropoda; class Insecta; order Lepidoptera; family Noctuidae; genus Oligia; species Oligia strigilis. The sequence continues at coordinate 4,642,982 of OX637569.1, forward strand.
TACGAGTTGTAGGTCGTAGGTTCGAACCCAGACAGGCGCTTTACTTTGTGTAAATTATTCCATCACCACTGCTCTCAAAACGGTGAAGGAAAACATCGTGAGGAAACCGGCATGTCCTAGAACCAAAAACTCGAAGACATGTGACATCTACCAACCCGCACTGGGCCCGCGTGGTGGATTACAGCCCACTCCCTCTCACGTTATAGGCTGATTATGTAGTCGATCATTATACTTTTATTGTTTCTAAAACTTGCGTTATTTGTGTTTAGGTCTTGTAAGCCCCTTAAGACTAAAGACTAAACTAAAGACTAACTTATCTGAATAACTACAGGCACCAGCGAAACGTGGAACGTAGAACAAAATTCATAGGTACTAAAATTCGCATTCACTTCACTAAAACAAAACAATGGCCCAGTGTGGCCCACTGTGTGAACTCCTCGCGTTTCGGTATTGATTTAAGTTGGGTGAGCGTGGCAACGCGGGCAAAGCTTCACTTGCTAACTGTTGCATGATACAGAGCTTGTATATACACCCTTGTTGTGTATAGAGGGCGGGCAGGGATGCAGGTTTACATTTTTGATAGATTTAGTGAGTGTTTTGTGTTCGTAGGTTTGTTTTTAAGGCTTAAAATGGGAAAATAATATTTTGAAGGACGCTTTTTGCTTTTGATGTGGTTTTATTTGGCAACTACTTCCGTAATAGTTAGATAAATAGATAAAACGTTTATTTAGTGTAAAAAAAGACACAATATAGTATTAAAAGACATCAAAAAAGGTGAAAAAAACCGCCGTTCAGTGCCTCGGAAAGCACGTTAAGCCGTTGGTCTCGGCTGTCATTCGTGGATGTGACAGTCGTTACGGGTCGGCAGTAGCCTGAAAGTCTAACAACCAGCCTTACCAAGGGGTATCGTATTACCTAGTAACTGGGTTGTGGAGGTCAGATAAGCCGTCGCTCCAGGTTAAGCACTGGTATTCAGCTGCATCCGGTTAGACTATAGAGGTACGAGGAACAGGGTGTAAAGCTCACTCAAACTATAGAAAAGGGAGGATCCTCCGACCAGACGGGTGTTATGACTGGCGGGCAACTGCCCAATGATTCATGTCGGGCCGTTGTAGGTATCTATGCTAGTTGCGCTGTAAACTCTGCTTGCGAGATGCAGGATTTGTGTGACGCCAGTATGACGCGTTGTTCTCATGTGGCGTTGTAGATACCGCTACAAGACTGGCAGCCGACCCTAACATAGTTGGCAAAGCGCTGGGCAAATGATGTTACAGCCTGATACTGCAAATTACAAAAACATTTAACTTATCCAGGTTACCCTGGCGCTAACCGCTCAGGCGCGGTCCGAAGGGGGGGGTCACAGGGGACATGACCCCCCCAAAATCCAAGGTCAAATTGAAAAATCTCAAAAATTTGCCAAATAATAAAAGGAAATTTCTAGCTATAAATTTATAATAACAGCGATAAATTTATAATAAAAAAATTGTGTCTTGTGCAATAATGTTTATTTTATTCCAGATACCTATTTTTTGTTAGTGTAGTGAGTGACCCCCTCCAAAATTTCAGGCTGCGACCGCGCCTGTAACCGCTTGCAATCTAATCTCATTTTCAAACTGTCAAAAACTTGGGAATGTCTCAAACGAGTCCGTTTGTTAGACAGTTCAACTAAGTTGTCAGGAAGATATGATTAGGTAGGTGGTAGGTACCGCTTGTGTTTTCAACTGGGGATGCAATATATACACCGTAACTGCCCCGTTGGTCTCGTGGTTGCAAACGCGACTGCTGAGCGTGGGTTCCTGGGTTCGATTCCCGGGTCGGACAAAGTGTTTATTGGGTTTCCCATTAGGAATTTCTTAGTAACAGTCCGAAATTTGGAAGTTGGCGGTTTAATACCCCTGTGCCTCGGAAAGCACGTAAAGCCGTTGGTCCTGCGCCTGAACTCTCCCCGGTCGTGTCGGATTGCCGTCCCTTCGGACTATGAGAGTAAAGGATTAGAGAGTGCACCTGTGTTTGCGCACACACTTGTGCACTATAATATCTCCTGCGTACCTGGCTAATCTCCATTGAGATTGGCCACCGTGACCGAAAACGGCCGGGGAGGCTATTATATACACCGTGTTTTTCACGTTATCCATAAACTTTGTCAAACGCTTCAATAGCTTTTACAAATTAAATCTAACAAAAGAAGTAGTACTTAAAAAGGCTTCGTTGCAAAGATATTTGTAATTTCATGATTTAGCTAGTAAGAAAGGGTCTCAGCTTAGTTTTGACAAGTTTTTCAACCCGCCGAATCTATATGAATGAAAAATACGTCGTTGCCAATTCGGATAAAAACTATTCTATGTCCTTCCCCGGGATGTAATCTATATCTCTGTCAAATTTAATCGTAATCCGTTCAGTGGTTTAGGCATGAAAAGGTAACACACAGACAGACAGAGTTACTTTCGAATTTATAATATTAGTATGGATTTCCAGTTTTCGCTGACCTCGGATTGAATAGGCTTTTTCAACACACTTACAATGAGAAATCAGCATATACTGGAAATATATTTATTTATTTATTTATTTTTTTATTTATTACACATACACACACTATCATTACAGGATGACCCCAATACGATAGTGGTTTGCAGACACACCAAATAAAATGAAAATTAACTTACGACTAAAACTTAAAAATCTAAACTTTAAAATACAAAACAATTTTTTAATGCTATAAAAAACTTAACCTAAAATATAATAAAATTAAACAACACAAAATATTAATATTTAAATACAGCTAACAAAATTCAACAAAACTCTTGCGAATTCACTCAAATTACACGAAAATATGTCAATTCTGTCATGGACTTCATTTAATACACATATTGTGCGGATTAGGGGTGTTTTTGACAGCAGGTTGGTTTTGGCAGCAGGCACGGCCAGTAGTGGCGGTCGCCGCCGCCTCCACACGTACCGATCTGGCACGCACAGCTTCAGGTGACGCAGCACACCCGGGTTATGAGCCACTCCACGCAGGAGCTTTAGCGCATACGCCGCAAGTGTAAATTCCCGGCGCACTCTGAGTTCGTTGTACCCCACCATACCCAGTACAAACAGTGTAGGATATATCAGCGGGTAAAATGGGTAAACCCCATAAAGTTTAAAATACAAGTGTCTTGTAAATTTATTCTGTACTCGCTCCAGCATGACATTGTATTTCGCTTCATGAGGAGCCCAAATCACCGCACTGTGTTCCAAGTGACTCCTTACCAAAGCTTCATACAGCACCCTTATATTATATTATCTTGTTATGCCGCCCTTATATTATCTTGTTATGCCGCCGTGCGAACTTTCATGTAAGATACTGGTATTCAGCTGCATCCGGTTAGACTGGAAGCCTTCCCCAACATAGTTGGGAAAAGGCAGGCAGATGAGGTAGTGTGGGTGGGTACCAGTAGCGGATGGTCAATTTTTGTAAGAGGTAAGCCGGAGTAGATATCTTTAAAATTATTATATTATTTTTCTATAGAATACTGACTGTGCCATTTTTCAAAGGGAAGCCAGTAGGAATCGAGCTGTATGGAACCGTCGCCATTGGTGGGTACTGTAGAAAGAAAGAAAGAAGAAAGAAAGAAGAAAGAAAGAAAGAAGAAAGAAAGAAGAAAGAAAGAAGAAAGAAAGAAGAAAGAAAGAAGAAAGAAAGAAGAAAGAAAGAAGAAAGAAAGAAAATACATTTATTTAGCACAGACTAAAAGACACACAATACAGCAGGTAGTCAGATAATAGTCGTACATACATCAGAGAAAAACAGAAAATATAAAAATAAAAAGGGTAAAAATAAAAAGTCCGATGTAAGAAATTAGCAGGAATGTGTGCCTCACGGCTGCGCCAAAAAGGTCCAGTTCAGCAAAAATGCCAGACAACTAGTGCCTGACGCTGGTTTTCAACTGAACCTGATGTGTGAGGTGACGGCTGTAAACCAGTTTTATACTGCAACGTGTGTATGCATAATTAGATAAATAAATAAAAATAAATTTGTGTCACATAAAAAACAATACTGAGTAACATTGCAAAAATAAAAATACTGATAAATATGGTGAGATGGCCGCATGATAGACCAAAGAAAGTAATAGTAGAGACTTCAGCCTGCATATAGTGCTTCCAGGCGACCTCCGCGAATATTTTTTGTGCTGAATTCATGGTTACAGGTTGCTCGTCCATGCCTGCCGGGTGTTTTATGATGAACACTATTTCGAATTTAGTGTATTAGAAAATAACAGAGATCAGAAGAGTAATTCTCGTAATTTTAAGAACGTTCACAGCAGTAGTAGATATCTTTAATATGATTATACTAGCAGCGCCCCGCGGTTTCACCCGAATAAGTGTCGATCCCGTGGGAATATCGGGATAAAAACTATCCTATGTCCTTCCCCGGGATGCAATCTATCTCTTTGCCAAATTTTATCGAAATGCGTTCAGTGGTTTAGGCGTGAAAAGGTAACATACAGACAGACAGACAGAGTTACTTCCGAATTTATAATATTAGTAAGAATAATTTTTCTATAGAATGCTGACTGTGCCATTTTTCAACGGGAAGCCGGTAGGAAACGAGTTGTATGGAACCTTCGCCACTGTTTGACAGTCTGATCTCAGTCTCAATCTGTAAAAATACCTCCAATTTCCGTAGACAGAGTAAACTATAGACTGCTGCATATCTTCTTTTTCATTCGCACAAGAAAAAGAGAAATATATTAACGTCACTAGCAAAGAAAAGAGACAGAGTAAGAATATTTCTGTCCCTTACTGCGTGTCGGCTAAGCACATCAATGTGCACAACAAGTTTGACGTTTATGAATGAAATAATAAAAATTAAACTACACCGCGATTAAACGGAAAATAAGATCTTTTTCCTGCATAATTCAATAATAATACATTTGCGCAACTGTGAAAATGGTAAGGTGCAGTGTAATAAGCTGTAAAAATGATAGTATGATGAAGATTGCCGGAATTTTTTGTCCCTTTCGGTGACACGGATACCATGAGTCTATAGATTGTAACTCTGTCTACGTCCATTTTCCCTACATTTTTGACAAGTGTTTGACATTGACATCGCAGTTGAGATTGCGACTAGATATTGAACGTTTTTAATTACAGGAACTGGCCTTCAGCTCGGTGGGCTGTAATAGGTTCCGTACCCAAAGGGTAAAAACGGGACCCTATTACTAAGACTTGACTGTCTGTCCGTCCGTCTGTCTGTCATCAGGCTGTATCTCAAGAACCGCAATAGCTAGACAGTTGAAATTTTCACAAATTATGTATTTCTGTTGCTGCTATAACAACAAAAACTAAAAATAAAATAAAATAAATATTTAAGGGGGGCTCTCATTCATACAACAAACGTGTTTTTTTTCGGTGTTTTTGCCTTGTGGTACGGAACCCTTCGTGTGCGAGTCCGACTCGCACTTGGCGAGTTTTTTTTCCGTACGACTAATACTTTTTACATGCTCAAATTTTTATCGACCAAACTTTTTTCTAAGTTGGGACCTAATCGTAACATAATGAAGTATGTCTGTCAGTTAAAAGTTAACACGTTTATATCACGCAGCCGCGCCCGCGTTAAGTAATTTATAATTTTAACTAACAGGGTTATTCTCATGTCTGGGTGACAAAAAAAAAATTGTTAGGTAATAAAAAGTTTTTTGTTGTTGATAAGTATTTGTGGTTTGGGAATTGTGAATCTAGTGTGATACAACAATGAAGGCGTTTAAAAAGACTGGATTCCGAGGTTTTTTCGATAGTGATGAAAAGCCCAATTACCAGAAACCAGAGAGTTTCTACTAATTGGGTTTATCCATCAAAAATCTTTCAGTAAAAGCCTGGAGTATGAATTTGTCAAAGGTTGTCTTTAACCGTTTGACCGCCACAGTCACTTCTAGATGACAAACCAAAATGTGCCCAGCACGCCACGGTTCGAGTACATGACAGACTTTGACGTCGAGGGCACGTTTTTGATTTTTTGACGTGTGGCGGTCAAAAGGTACAATTACACAAGTCACGTTGCAGTATAATACTGATTTACATCCGTCACCTCACACATCAGGTCCAGTTGAAAACCAGCGTCAGGCACTAGTTGTCTGGCATTTTTGCTGAACTGGGCCTTTTTGGCGCAGCCGTGAGGCACACATTCCTGCTAATTTCTTAAATCGGACTCTCTGGTGTATTGTGTGTCTTTTAGTCTGTGCTAAATAAATGAAAGAAAGAAAGAAAATACATTTATTTAGCACAGACTAAAAGACACACAATACACCAAATAGTTAGACAATAATCGTACATACATCAGTTAAAAACAAAATGTATTTTCTCATACATTATACAAAAAAAATAAAACAACATGATATAATTAAAACATGTGAGAATGACCCTCCTCGGGCACAATATGGGTCGCGGTTATAATTAGTTAAATTTACGACGGCGCCCCACCCTCGGGGCACGGGGGGTCACCCCACTTTTCCACATAGGTTACATATTTTTAACCCCATTTTTGCTTAACTGCTTTTTTTTTACCAGATATAGGACTAATAAAGACTTATTGGTGGTTGAATGAAACACCAGCTGTGCTATTCTGTAAAAATCTCACCGTGAAAACTTAGGTGAAGTGAGCGTGGAGTGAGCTGTCAATAGTGTCAATTCCTAGCAAACACAAACTCACTTCACCTAAGTTTTCACGGTGAGATTTTTACAGAATCGACCGGCTGGTGCTAATTTTATTTTATTAAAAAGAGTGTCCATGGAGTTTCTTGCCCGTTCTTCTCCATAGGTACAGTCAACAGCAAAAGTAGATGATCAAAATCAGAAATTCAATACTAATGAACGGAGTTCGCGTCAGAACTCTGCCACACAGCCACACAGTCTCTGCACACAGCTCAACAACAACAACAGCAACAGCTCTGCCATACAGTTCTGACGCGAACTCCGTTAATTAGTATTGAATTTCTGATTTTGATCATCTACTTTTGCTGTTGACTGTACCTACCACGCTTTGGAATGGGCAACTAGCTTCATCTTTCTGACTGACCGACCCCTTGACAATTCAAAAGTGCCTGTAATTGGTTAATCCATACTAATATTATAAATGCGAAAGTAACTTTGTTTGTTTGTTACCTTTTCACGCCTAAACCACTGAACCGATCATCATGAAATTTTGCATATACGTTGTCAGGTGTACAGAAACGGACATAGAGTACCTTTCATCCTGAAAAAAAGTGCTTTTCCCGAGGAAAACAACAATAACGTTATTATGATAATAGATGGCGCCACGTGTCTTTCGAACAGGATCGACACTTATGCGGGTGAAACCGCGGGGCGCTGCTAGTTTTAAATAAATGGTTTGTGTTTATTTGTGTTGTGATTTGAGTTTATTTCTCTAACGAGCTTCCAAGTATCATTATCATCTGCCTAGCCTTTTCCCAACTATGTTATAGTTGGCTTCCAGTCTAACCGGATGCAGCTGAATACCAGTATTTTACACGGAGCGACTGCCTATCTGACCTCCACAACCTAGTTACGTAATACGATACCCCTTGGTAAGACTGGTTGTCAGACTTTCGGGCTACTGACGACCCGTAACGACTGTCAAAGATCCACGAATGACAGCCGGGACCAACGGCTTAACGTGCTTTCCGAGGCACGGAGGGGTCTTGGTATGTGAAGATGGTTACCCATCCACGGGCCAACCGCGGCAAGCGTAGCTTAACCTGATCGATCGACCCGTGCGGCTGTTATTTTTTAGCAACGAGCTTCCAAATAATTGTTATTTAAAATAAAGCTTTTTAATAAAAGTAAGTAATTTTGGCGAGTGGCGACCACGTACCGGAAGACGTAGCGTTGGAAGGCCTCCCACAAGGTGGTCCGACGACCTTGTGAAGGCCGCAGGAACCCGTTGGATGCGAGAAGCACAGAACCGGTCGAAGTGGAAGTGCTTGGGGGAGGCGTATGTCCAGCAGTGGACGTCTTTTGGCTGAAATGATGATGATGATGAAGTAATTTTATATACCAAAATACTATCTCTCAAAATGGAGTAGGTATATTGGTTCCGTACCAAATAGTGCCATTGGAACCCTATTACTAAGCCCTGTTGACTGCCCTGTTGGTCTCGTGGTCGCAAGTGCGACTGCTGAGCGTGGGGTCCTGGGTTCGATTCCCGGGTCGGACAAAGTGCTATTGGGTTTGGAATTTCTTAGTAACAGTCCGAAGTTTGGAAGTTGGCGGTTTAATACCCCCGTGCCTCGGAAAGCACGTAAAGCCGTTGGTCCTGCGCCTGAACTCTCCCCGGTCGTGTCGGATTGCCGTCCCATCGGACTATGAGAGTAAAGGAACAGAGAGTGCACCT
>OX637569.1:4651552-4701876 GCA_951800025.1 Oligia strigilis
CCGTAAGTGTGAACCAGCCGTATTTAAACGCGGCCCGTCTGTTACTAGCCCTATAACCGCGCTTTCACACACAAACAAACGCCTTTTACTTTACTAAGTACTAAAGTACTAAAATTACTTTTATGACAACCTCCTGAAATTTGACGAGGATGCAAACCAACACCTTGTAGAGATAGTTTGAAATAATAACAGCCGCACAGGTCGATCGATCAGGTTAAGCTACCTTTGCCGCGATTGGTCTGTGGCTGGGTGACCATCTTTACATACCGAGACACCTCCGTGCCTCGGAAAGCACGTTGAGCCGTTGGTCCCGGCTGACATTCGTGGATCTTTGATAGTCGTTACGGGTAGTCGGTATCCCGAAAGTCTGACAACCAGTCTTAACAAGGGGTATTACCAAGTAACTGAGTTGTGGAGGTCAGATAGGCAGTCGCTCCATGTGAAATACTGGTATTCAGATGCATCCAGTTAGACTGGAAGCCGACCCCAACATAGTTTGGAAAAGGCAGGCTGAGAGAGTTGGTTTTAAAACTAGCTGATTCTTTGCGGTCAGTATGATTTCGACATAGTTATGAATTTCGTTGGGCAATGAATGTAGCATGCATCACGTAGATTTTTTTACTATACATAGATTCATCTCACTACTACTGACAAATGAAGGCTTCTACTTAGAAATTCCCAATGAAAAAACCCTATTAGGTATATATTTCGCGACCAAGGGATCGAACCAAAGACTCCACGCTTAACAACCATTGGACTAACGACACTGTCAATGAGCTCAAATAATAGGTTTTTTGTAATAATTAATTGTGTTTGGTGATTTTTGCATTTTATATCATTTTTTATTTTGTCATTTTTACAATTTGACAATTTTTTATGTATTTGACATTTTATTTATTTTTATTCGATTCAGATATTTTTATAATTTTATTTTATTTTGACAAAAATTAACTCATTATATTTAAATGATCACAATTTTGTTTTGGGTTTTTAAATTTAATATTATCTTTTAATGTATGAGTATGAATTTGAAACTATGGACTAGAATTATGTCTGAAATAAGTAAAATATTATGATATAATCGAATCACTACAAAATTAGAAGGTTTTTAACTCGTTATGATAATCTGCAGTTGCGTCCACTTGGAACCTCAGTCAAGTGAGCGCACAATTCGAAAGCGAATTCATTTGTTTTTAAAGTAGGTAAATCATCGCAGATTCACAACAAGACACCGTCCGAATTTCGAAGTTATGTCTAATGACATAGAAAACAAAAAACTATCGCAACCAAACAGCATATTATGCGCTTTAAATTGCAAACACCGCTTGATTTTGCACACCGATACAAAACTGACGAATGAAAGGGACAGAGCATAGAGGCTATACACCTCTCTTTCATCATCGGGGTTTTGCAGGATCGATATTCGTGTGAGGACTTCAACAGGAACGGTTGGATGACTTTAGATAATATTTTTAGATCAGCGCTGTATCGGTACACTGTATTTTAATACTGTATGATGGAACTGTAAACAAGTACCTACAAAGTAAATGGGTCACTAGTGCGACTATGGACGGTTAAATGAAGTTCCATTTGCAAATTGAATGATATAATTTGATTAATTTTATGTCAAAATTAGTTAGGTACATTATTCATGAATCATTAGGTACTTTATTAATTAAATAAATATACATACGTAATGTTTCGACGCAATGATTAACTGAGACATCATAGTTTTAAAATAACTCCGCAAGGCGGCCGATCTTGAGGGTATAGCAGTGCCGGATTAAGAATACTTGAAGCCCTAAGCAATCCACGCCTGTAGGCCCTCCTATCCACTAGTCACCTCGTATTTTTTCAAAACAACGACGAGCGATTTGCAAAGATTGGCGCACATCTCTAGCTAGAGTGACTTTTGGGTCTTGTAATATCTTGCTGATAAACAGCCTTGACATTCATGTGCTAGCAAGTACTGTTTCGGTGCTGTTTCTGCCTTATGGTGCCCCCCGAGACATGGTGCCCTAAGCAATTGCTTAATTTGCTTATGGCTAACTGGATATAAGTAATATTCATAAGTAATACTCTTAAAGTAATGGAATATATTTTAATAGGTTTTTTCCTCAAATTAACGCGGGTGAAACCGCGGGGCACAGCTAGTAATTAATATTGCTTCTTAAAATATCATCATCATCATCTGCCTAGCCTTTTCCCAACTATGTTGGGGTCGGCTTCCAGTCTAACCGGATGCAGCTGAATACCAGTATTTTAAATGGAGCGACTGCCTATCTGACCTCCACAACCCAGTTACTGGGGAATACGATACCCCTTGGTAAGACTGGTTGTCAGACTTTCGGGCTTCTGACTACCCGTAACGAATGTCTAACATTCACGAATGACAGCCGGGACCAACGGCTTAACGTGCTTTCCGAGGCACGGAGGGGTCACGGTATGTAAAGATGGTCACCCATCCACAGACCAACCGCGGCAAGCGTAGCTTAACCTGATCGATCGACCTGTGCGGCTGTTATTATTTAGCCACGGTCTCCTTATTAAAATATCAAACACTTTAATATTATACTTTAGTATATTTTAAAATTCCCACTAAACTAACATTTTTTTTCAACTTTACACAAAGAAGCACTACTATAGAAGTTAAGATAGCTGAACTTGAAGCTCTCCAACTTCAAAAGCGCCGACAAAGCTCCGAGATCAAAGCGATATGCCGCCGGATAAGAAGTACTGTTCGAAATTACTTATAGCTATATATTTACAGTTGAACTCCCTTTTAGTTAACTGTTTTAGTTAAATAGGGGTATTCTGTTTATAGATTTGATTTGGCAGTTTACTTTGGTCCTGTGGTGTTCGTTTTGTTAATATTATTATGAGCGTTTACGCCGTGCGGTATTTCATACAAAATTTCAAGCCCTTGTTTTTCGAAATGCTTCGTACGCATAAGCAGAATACAAAGGTCTAAAAAGTCAGTAAAGAACATTTTCGATGTCTTATTTAAAAAAAGAAATCTCTGTTTCTATGGAAAATTTAAAATCGGTCTAATTTGGCTGTACCACTATTTTTAGAAAATGTTCATAACTAACTTTTTAGACCTTTGTATCCTGCCTAAGCGTATGAAGTTTCATTAAAATCGTTTCATTCATTTCAAAGATACAAAATGGTCTCTGACACACGACACCCTTTGCACGACCACATCCTAGTGCCACGAAGGCTGAAAAGCCGAAACAGTTTTTTAAAGTGTGTCGTCCCACTCACTGGCGATCCATCACAAGAAAGACTGAAGCTATGGCGAGACAGTGCTACCTTACCCAAACCGTTCGTTCCACGCGCTGAAGACCTCCCACCTGGACATGAGTTACCTTGGGTAAACTGTCTTTAAACAGACTCTGGACCCAGGTTGGCCAAAGCAAAGAAAACCTGTTCAGGTGGAGATTCATAGACGACTCCGCCTTGGAGTGTTAATGTGGTGCTGTTCCACAAACGATGGGACGCTTAATATCTTGTCCTGCGTGTCCTGTCAGCTGCACGTTACAGGAACTGGTGGACGCTGGTGATGGCGCCAAACAAGGAGCCAAATTCTGGGCCAAGTCCATTTAGATTGCTAGCGACACGCTAAGAAGAAGGAAACGGGCATCGCTCAGCATAATGCTAAGGACCCTATGCGCGACAGGACCCCAGCGCTGGTTTTCAGCGACAGCCGACGTCGACGTGGTGACGTCAACCGGTGCAGCACACGAATCATTGCATTGCTTAAACTTAGTTGATCGTCTCGTATGTATATTCTAAGCCATGATACCCTCTTGACCTTGTTTTGTCACGTAATAGTTTAATCCATACTAATATTATAAAATGCGAAAGTGTGTCTGTCTGTTACCTCTTCACGCTTAAACCGCTAAACCGATTTAAATCGCTGCTAAACAGACTCCGTGGCAGCCCCAACAGCATTCTACGCGCTATAGCCGGGAGACACGATAGCCCGTTGGTGAGATCACTTGTCACCTGTACATTGTCAGTGTTATTAGTTAAGTACTAACATAGGTTAAGACTATTGTTACTAACCCAATGGATCTCTGTTTTCTGATATAATAAATAAATAATAATAAAAATAATAAATGAAATTTGGTATAGAGATAGTTTCGAGTCCCGGGAAAGGACATAGGATAGTTTCTATCCCGATATTCCCACGGGATCGACACTTATGCGGCTGAAACCGCGGGGCGCAGTTAGTAAAAAATACAATGAATAAATACATTCTTCGAAAACATCGTCAAACTAATTATTCTAATTGCTTACTAAGAATTCCCTTGCTAACTATTAAAATGGCGTATGGCCTCTAAATGTCATTGCATTATGACCCACCTAGAAACAGCTGAAAAGGCAAACAACTGAAGATTATTCAGGCAGGACACTGACGCACAAATTGTAATCATGAATTCAGCACATGGTTCTAGAAGTACCTATGTAATATATATAATTGAATAGGTTGAAGTAACACGGTCAAGTCGCAGGTAAATTTAATTTATTTTGTTAGGTTCACCAACTATTGATTACATTAAGAGCCTTTACGACATACGGCATTTCATACAAACTTTCAAGCCCTTATTTTACGAAATGAATGCACCGATTGTAATGAAACTTCATATGCTTAAGCAAGATACAAAGGTCTAAAAAGTTAGTAAAGAACATTTTCAGGATACTAAGTGAAAGCCGAGTGGGTCGATCAAAGCTAAACAACGCTTACTGAGGTTGGTCAGTGGATAGGTAAGCATTTATTTCTCACCGAGTCCTTGTAGTGCCTTGGAAAGCACGGTAGGCCGTTGGTCCCGGCTGTCATTCGTAGATCTTTGGCAGTCGTTACTGGTAGTCAGAAGCCCAAAAGTCTGACACCCAGTCTTACCAAGGGGCATCGTGTCAAAGTCAAAGGCATAACAATTGAATTGTAAAGGAGTCTGTCAGTTATCAAAGAGTCCATCAGTTACCTCTAACCGGGTTGTGGAGGTTAGAGATAAGGAGAGAAAGGTTATTCCCGAAGTAAAAAATGTTCAAAATCTTTTCGCAATCTCATCACAGCGACAATCAATGTCAAAAATGTTGGGAAATTAGAAGTATTTTTGACAGATTAAGTCCGAGGTCAGACTGTGAACGTTCTTAAAATTACGAGAATTGCCCCTGCGACCTCAAATGAAAAATACTGGTAAAAAAAATTGGCTGTTCACACATTTTAACCACGGAGGTATGAAACAGCAGATTTTATTTTTGACTAGCTGCGCCCCGCGGTTTCACCCGCATAAGTGTCGATCCCGTGGGAATATCGGGATAAAAACTATCCTATGTCCTTCCCCGGTATACAATCTATCTCTCTGCCAAATTTTATCCAAATCCGTTGAGTGGTTTAGGCGTGAAAAGGTAACATACAGATAGACAGACAGAGTTACTTTCGAATTTATAATACAATTAGTTAGTAAAGAAGTAAGGATTTCCATGCGGACGAATTTGTGAGTAAAAGCACATCATATTACAAATATAATATTTTACAATACCTCCGTAGGTACTAACAAAACCCAATATTTACTAAACACATTCGTAATATCCACTTCTGTGGGTATTACCAAACAGGTGCTTGGCAGGGAGCCAAGAGGTATCCAACCTTATTTGAATATTATTGTCTATAGGCCACTGTTATAAAAAATAGAATTATTATGTCTCTGGTTATTGGAAACCGTAACTAAGATTGGTTATTATTGGGTTATTGCAAGTCGTAAGTCAGTGTGGATTGGTACGTGCTCCTGTATGGCACGGGGCGCAAGATTTATTGATAGTCGGGTGCTGTAGGAAAAACTGGAATAGGCTATTTGGTTTCTGATAAACATCTCAGATTATTTAATGCTGTCTAACGAGCCCACAAAAACCTATTACTTCAAATTTCATAATGTATTTCTTTTAAAAAATAGTAAATAAAAATGTACTGTTTAAATAAACCGCCAAAACGCTATCTTTAACAATATGGCGTCGTGACGTCACGATTCACGTAAACAAACGTTGAAACGGTCGAGATACTAGACAAAAGTCATCTGTTCTGTCAACGATAGACAGAAATTTACTAAATCATGACGTCATCTTAAGTTCAGCCAATCCAGACCGTTTTCGATTACGTGGCGCCAGATTTAAAAAGATGAAGTTTTTTCGGGATTTTTTTTATAAATAATACACTGTTTTGTAGTAAAATTAATGCAAATCGATTTTAAAAGTGATATCTATAAGAGTGTCAATAAATAGCCTATTGTATGAAGATTTTACAGCGTTTTTAGGGTTCCGTCAATCTGTGTAGTTCATTCCTCTAAAGACCATTTTCAGACACCAATCTACATGGTCTTCAGACGATCTGACCAAGATTTTGTCTGGACTTTAAAAGAGACTGTGACCTCTGAGTTTGTTTCGGCCATTCTTCTCAGAATAGTCAGATAGGAAACGCTGACCTCATCTAGTTTAAAAAAATATAATTGATGTGTAAAGTGTTTGTACAAACCTACTTACAGAAAATAAATCATTTATCATTTATGAACATCTATCACCTCTGGGGAGTTTAGCTAGCTAATTTAATTTGACCCTGAAAGGAAAGAAAGAAAGAAAATACGTTTATTAACGGTAAACATGACACATAAAAAAACCCTGTATTGAACTGGTTACATTAGCATTCAAAACAGTAACTAAATTATAGTTAAATTAAACTGTACACTTCCCCAGTAACCGTCCTATGAAAACAATCCACCTTCCTACATAGAAACGAAAATTTTCTTTGACAGCGCCGCCCTTTGTTCTACAGATCTTTGATCTCGCCAAAGAGATGAGTATTAACATTCGAATGTTGTTAAAGGAAGTTGAAACGGTAGGTTAGGCATTTTAGACAAGAAAATAATCAACGTAGTAAAGAGTACGCATGGCTACACGTCAAGCTATACATAACCAGGATAAAAAAGCTTTTTTTCTTTTTACCGACTTTACAAAAAGGAGGAGGTACTATGTTCGGGTGTTTGTTTTTTTTTTTTTTTTTTTTTGTTCGAAAGTAGATAGTTCTGAGGTGGTCCCATTGTCACCAAGTTAGGATCTGATGATGGGATCTTAGAGAAATCGAGGGCAACCCTCAAATTTTTTAGACTCACTTATTGTTTTTCGCATATTTTATGAAGTATCTTGTGTATTTGTGTATGGTTGTCACCATCTCAGGTAGCTGGGCTGATGATGGAAGGTACAACTCCTTAACAGTAAGAAGTTACTCGAACAGGCAAGGACTGTTTTATATAGTAAATTGTTTTGATGTTTGATAGGGCATTTGCCACATTTGGTCTCATGATCATCAAGTCATGACCTGATGTTGCAGTCAGGATAGTCTGCAGAGTACCTAACTCCTCGACAACTAACAGTAGATATATCGTGATTAGGCTCATTGAAAAGGGCTCGATGTGTGGATAAACGTACTGTTACTGAGGAACATCGAAGACCTGATGCTGAAGCCAATAGACCTACTAAAAAGCGAGAAATAAAAACTTTTTAACAAAAAAAAAAACCGACTTCCAAAAAAAACACTACAAACTAAAAAATAACTTTAATTTCGGAAGTCGGTGGCAAAAACTAAAATACTGATCCGTAAGACACCGACTTCCGAAATTAAAGTTATTTTTTAGTTTGTAGTGTTTTTTTTGGAAGTCGGTTTTTTTTGACGATGGGAAATCATCAAATTACCCCTCCCGCTCTGGGCGGAGCGGAAGGGAGTGTCAGACTCTTACTGACTAAAACCCACCCGTGTTCCTTCCTTAGCCCTTTATGTTCCGGGCCAGCGGTAACCCTTTGGGACAATCCCGCTGACCCGGCAGGCTTCAGCCCCTTCCTTGATGCTGACATCTCTTTGAGGCGCGCGTGGAACACGTAGGTACGTGCCGTCCGGCACGGGCCTGGTCCTGATCGGACGGTGAGCTACCCATTACTCTCCGTTTGCAGGCCCGCACCTACGGTGGCCGGAAGTCGTCTCGCGGCTCCCGACGCCCGGAGCGTCTCCCACAGCGGCTGGGACGGGAGGCTCTCTCCCTCATCCATCCCGCCATCTCCTTCGCTAGCATGACTGCTTCGCAGAAGGAGGTGACTTCCTCCCACTCCCTCTCCATCCGACAAGCTGTCATATCGAGGATAATTAACCTGACTTCTGATTGTACGAAAAGCCTATAAAATGCGAGGTCAGCTAAAATCGGATAGCTTGATGTGTAGCCGTGTGTACTGAAGGCTGTAGCATAACCAGCCTATAATGTTCCCACCGCTGGGACACAGGCCTCCTCTCTGTACGAGGGAGTGGGCTGTAATCTACCACACGGGTCCAGTGCGGGTTGGTAAATCAGATAGCGTGGCTGAATAATAACAGCCGCACAGGGCCGATTGATCAGGTTAAGCTACGCTTGCCGCGGTTGGTCTGTGGATGGGTGACCATCTTTACATACCGTGACCCCTTCGTGCCTCGGAAAGCACGTTAAGCCGTTGGTCCCGGCTGTCATTCGGGGATCTTTGACAGTCGTTACGGGTAGTCAGAAGCCCGAAAGTCTGACAACCAGTCTTACCAATGGGTATCGTATTACCCAATAACTGGGTTGTGGAGGTCAGATAGGCAGTCGCTCCATGTAAAATACTGGTACTCAGCTGCATTCGGTTAGACTGGAAGCCGACCCCAACTAATAATTGGGAACCAAAAACTAATAGTTGGGAAAAGGCTAGGCAAATGATGACATGTCTTCGAGTGTTTGGTTCTAGGACATGCCGGTTTCCTCACGATGTTTTCCTTCACCGTTTTGAGAGCAGTGGTGATGAAATAATTTACACAAAGTAAAGCACCAGGGTGGGTTCGAAACCACGACCTACAACTTGAAAGTTGGGGTCGTTGCGACTGGGCCACTGCTGCTTGATATGTTTCAAAATAGTTGAGCTGAAATATGTGCTGATCCATGCGTCATGCTCGTGAACGGGCGCTGTCAGTTGGTACTATAGTCATGTCCTGGCTGCCACGGCTTCTTTATTTTTAACCGACTTCCAAAAAGGAGGAGGTTACATGTTCGACTGTATGTATGTTTACCGATTTCTCCGTCAATTGTGGACCTATTTTAAAAAATATTTTTTGTTTGAAAGGGTATGCTCTCGAGGTGGTTCCATTGTCACCAAGTCGGAATCTGATGAGGGAATCCCATGGAAATCGAGGGAAACCCTCAAATTTTATAGGCACACCTATAGCGATTTGGGTATTTTTTTTATTATTACTTAGTCGTGCATTTGCTCTCGGAAAGCACCATTTGATGAAGCGGAACTGATGATGAAGGCCACAGATGGCTATCGGAACTACAAAAAAGTGTAAAATAAAAAACATTTTACACAAAAAAAAAAAAAAAACAAACGACTTAAAAAAGTTTTTAGTGTTTTTTTCTAATATTTTTATTACGGACGCTTTTAATATGCAAGTCTTTCTACATTGTTCTCACATGAATAATTTTAACCCGAATAAATTTATGAATTGAATTACGTAATGTCAATAACATTTTTCCTCTTCATCTTTCTTTTTTTCCTAAATTAATATCCAGCTGCATCCTGTTAGACCGCCGACCACAACATAGTTTGGAAGACTAGTCGAACGATTATTTCATGAAACATTCTTTCAATTTTAATATAAATTTCAATATTGTGTGCTAAGTTTAATATCACAGAAAATGCTGACCAATAGAAAATATTGTATCGTTGGCAACTGGAATCTTATTGGTCCAATTTATTCTAAGTTGCAGCAGGCGTGCCTGCATGGGTTCGGGGTTTGCTGATTCAAACCCTGACATTGTATGAATGTGACATTTTGATGTGTTTTTGTTTTTGAAGAGAAAACTTCCGTATGTGCGTTGATGAATGATAAATGATTATATTTCTGTAATTAATTGAGAGAGCAGTGGTGGCCAAGTGGTAACGGCCGCGACTTACGAGTTGTAGGTCGTTGGTTTGAACCCAGACAGGCGCTTTACTTTGTGTAAATTATTTCATCACCACTGCTCCCAAAACGGTGAAGGAAAACATCGTGAGGAAACCGGCATGTCCTAGAACCGAAAATTCGAGGACATGTGACATCTGCTAATCCGCACTGGGCCCGCGTGGTGGATTACGGCCCACCCCTTTTTACCGAGAGGAGGCCTGTGTCCCAGCAGTGGGAACATTATAGGCTGATTATGATGATGATGATGATGAAGTAATTACAAATATTCTTAGACGTCAAACATATTTTTTAAATTAGATGAGGTCGGCGTTTCCTTTCTATATTAATAATAATAAAATGTATTCAAAAATATAAAGACTAACGTTAAATACAGTTTTTCTTAAATCTATGTCGAGTTCACCCAAGATTTGTGCCTGAACTAGGTAATCCTGTGTTTCAGGCGATTGGAGGTAACATTAATTGATTAAATAATCACATACTTATAATATTTATCTTAATGGTACATATGTAAAAAGGTGTATAAAATTATATATTATTTATTTAAAGCTAGCTGCGCCCCACGGTTTCACCCGCGTAAATGTCGATCCCGTGGGAATATCGGGTTATAAAGTAGCCTATATGTTAATCTAGGGTGTCGGCTACCTCCATGCAAAATTGTATCAAAATTGATCCAGCCGTTTGAGCGTGAAGAAGTAACAAATATATAAACACACCCCCACACACACCCACACACCCCCCACACACACTCAAAAACTTTCGCATTTATAATATTAGACCAACCGCGGCAAGCGTAGCTTAACCTGATCGATCGACCTGTGCGGCTGTTATTATTTAGCCACGAGCCTCTCAAAAAAAAAAAGTAACAAACCTTTGTTAAAAAAAAGTTAATTAATTTTCAAACAATTTATTTTTAATCTCCCTTTTAAATTAAAACATTTCATAAAAGATAATAAAAAGGTAATGGGAGATGAATTATCTTCCGTTATTCAATTACTTACTTATCTTTTGTAACAAAAGGTTTTTTCGTGTTATGTATTTTTTGGGAATTTCATCCTCAGAATGATACTGTCTTACTGGAGGGCCTAGGTTCGATTCTTTATTGTTTTTTAGGGTTCCGTACCCAAAGGGTAAAAACGAGACCCTATTACTAAGACTTCGCTGTCTGTCCGTCCGTCCGTCTGTCTTTCACCAGGCTACAGCCTGGTGACAGACAGACAGAAAATTTCAACTAAAAAAAAGCCGCTAAAAAAAAGAAAAACAGGGACACATGTATATATCCTTCTTATTCAGTTTATGAATTATCTTTTAAATTGGTCCAATATTGAAGGACGAAATAGGCGAGAGCCAAACCTCGAATTACGACTTTTTCCTTAGGCTTTTTCAAAAGTCTCTCCGACGGCAAGTAGCCTCGGACTTACACAGTTGCCAATAATAGACAACAGGTGATAACACAATAATAGATAATAAAATGAAGTACCAAGTATCTTGACTTGGCTCGCGAGGTTGTTGACATGTGGGATGTGGCGATCATTGTGCCGATAGTCGTGACAGCCAATGGGTTAATAGCCAAGTCGTCAGTAATTTGACTTTTGATAGAAGAAGACAAAGCGTTGTGTAACTATACAGACGCTATACAACGTTTATTAGTTATGGGGTTAGAGTCTAATGGTCATAGCACACGTATCAAATCGGAAAGGGATCGGCACCGTATCGCCTTTCGCCTCGCGCCGTCAAACAGGCGTCAACCTAACTTTAGCACGTAACCAAAGCGGATCAGAAGCTCCGATGCGTCGACTCGGCTACGGCTAGGCGACGCCGCGCTTACGGCTCGCCGACCGCTGGTTGATGGTGCAGCAGCCAGGCCGGAGGGGTGAGAGGGGCAAGGGTGGATGAAGAGACGTAAGCTCGGGTACGGAGAGACGTAAGCGCGGAGACGACGAGCCGTACCGCACCACAGCGCGGTTCGTGAGCTTGTCCCGAGGTGAGGCGATTACGTTACGATTCCGATTAGTGTGCGTTGCAGTAGGGAGTTTTATACAAAGAATACTGAACGGCTCGAGTTGATACGGTGCCGATCCCTTTCCGGTTTGATACGTGTGACCTTAAGTCTAACAACGAAGATGTTAACCCGTCGGAAAATAATTGATCCACCAAAACAAGCGACAAATTCAATTTTTCAAACGGGCAATAACACATCGCGAGTACTTACCGCCAGATGTCAAATCGTGTTGTCATTAATATTTGGTTCCAGCTCCGAACTAATTTTATATCCGTAGGTGATACGTTTTTTTTTTTTTTTTTTGTTAGCCTAGTTTGTGTCCCACTGCTGGGCAAAGGCCTCCCCTTTTTCCTTCCAAAACTCCCTGTCTTGTGCGACCTCCGGCCATGTTGGCCCTGCGAATGATATTAGATCGTCACGCCACCTTCGCCTTGGTCTACCTCGACGGCGATGTCCTGCCTCAGGCGTCCAGTGAGTGACGATCTTTGCCCATCTCTCCGGGTGCATTCGTGAGACGTGTCCGGCCCACTCCCACTTCAGCCTGGCTGTTTTTTCTCCAACATCCGCTACTTGAGTTATAGAGCGCAGCGTGGTGTTTCTAACTCGATCTGTACGCTTAACACCTAACATGCTGCGCTCCATTGCCCGTTGGCAAATCTTGAGTTTGGACTTCTGTTGTTCAGTAAGTGATCAACTTTGTGCACCGGTGATACGTTACGGAGTAGGAAATGCCCGTAAAATGTCAGCCGAAAAAACGGATTTCGTGCTTAGGGATTAGACTTTTTGACCTCTGACCTTGTGTCGGTGTTTCTTCTCAAAGAAGTCCGAGAGGAAATACTGACCTTATCTATGTAGTTTTAACAAACTACCAAATCTATTATTATTACATACATTACACGCGACATGCGAACAACGCGTCATACTGACGTCACGCAAATCCTGCATCGTGCAAGCAGAGTTTACCGCGCAACTAGCATAGATACAACGGCCCGACATGAATCATCGGACAGTTGCCCGCCAGACACAACACCCGTCTGGTCTATCTACAGCGCCACATGCGTACTACGCATCATTCTGACGTCACGCAAAATCCTGCATCGCGCAAGCAGAGTTTGCGACACCCAAAGGGAGGATCTTCCGACCAGACGGTCGCAGGATCCTCCCTTTTCTATGGAGGTTGAGTGAATTTTACACCCTGTTCCTCATACTTCTATAGGATATTTAATAAACTACAAAAATCGTATAAGGAACTTCCAATCAATCGATTTACAACAGCGTTGTTTAAATTGCTTATAGAAAAATCATTCTATTCTGTGAAGGAATATTTTTAGACTTTAAAGATTCAAACTGACATGTTACTATTACAATTTGACAAATACTTGACATTTAAATCTATGAACTATGATCTGTATACCAATTTTATTAGCTTCATTTATTAATTATTCATGTAATCAATAATTTTCCATGCTAGTTTTAGCGAATTGTTTTAGAAACTTAAAAAAAACCGGAGCATCTGTAATGTAGGTACTACAATTCTTGCAAAATAAATTTCATTTCATTTATTTGAAAAAAAATCACGTGTAAAAGGAAAATAAAGTTTCACCCCCTTTAGAGTACATGGTACTTATAACTGACTAAATGTGTATGTAGTACACGCCACTGCCTACCCCTCAGAGAATACAAACGTGATAATACTCAAAACACAGTTTTTATATCTCCAAAGACAACAATTTGGCAATGAATCCCATGTTAAAATGTCACAAAAATATACTCGCGTAGCAATATGCTACGACTTTCGTAGCACTTACTACGAGCGTAGGCGCTACGCTACGGTGTCGTAGGCGAATTGCTACGAGATTATATTTTGATGTTTTTTTTTGTATTCTAGTTCTGTTTTTCACAAGTTTAATATTTTTTTAATAGAAATATATATTTAGGGCTAATTTCACCATATTGGCTATATTATGTATTTATTATTTTTATTTTATTTACTTTATTATTATTAGCTTAAGAGGGGGGCTTGTGGCTACGTAAAACAGCCGCACAGGTCGATCGATCAGGTTAAGCTACGCTTGCCGCGGTTGGTCCGTGGATGGGATGGGTGACCATCTTTACATACCAAGACCCTCGGTGCCTCGGAAAGCACGTTAAGCCGTTGGCCGTCTGACGTCTATGGAATTAATCAACAGTTTTTTTATGTGACCAAGCTACGTTAGGACTCCCAGCCACCGTAGGCGCGGGCCTGCGGACGGAGAGTAATGGGTAGCTCACCGTCCGATCAGGACCAGGCCCGTGCCGGACGGCGCGTACGTGTTCAACGCGCGCCTCGAAGAGATGTCAGCAACAGAGAAGGGGCCCGCTAGGGCCGCGGGATTGTCCGAAAGGGTTGCCGCTACCCCGGAACGTAAAGGGAAGGAACACGGGTGGGTTTTAGTCAGTAAGAGTCTGACACTCGCTTCTGCCAGAGCGGGAGGGGTCATTTGATGATTTCCCACCCAAAAAAAAAAAAACTATACTAGTATACACAACAACAAAGTAATCATAACTCCCTCTGTTCACCCCCTAAAGCCTGATCTATGCGACGTTTTAGCGCGGTGTTGCCCATTAAAAAACGAGGTCACAGCACATTAACTTCTTGTTGTTGCCTTTGTTTAGCTTGCGAGCTAAATGAGGGTAGGTGGATATTGGAGATACCTTTTACGAAACACGGTTTTGGATATTTGTATTTGGAAGACTATTCACCATTCATTCACGTTTGACCACTCCTGTAATACTTTATTTGGCATCATCCGCCTAACCTTTTCCCAACTACGTTTGGGTCGGTTTCCAGTCTAACTGGATGCAGCTGAATACCAGTATTTTACATGGAGCGACTGCCTATCTGACCCCCACAACCCAGTTATTGGGTAATACGCAAAAGCTGGGCATTAACGGATATATGCTAGGTTGATATTGTGTTGAAAACAACTAATTTGATACGATAGAAAAAAATCATGAAGATACCTCTAAAAACTTTCCTTTTATAATAAAAAAACCATACTTAATATAGATAAAATCATTCTGATTTTTTGTCAGATTATTCTACAAGCAACATACTAAAACACTAGTGTTTTAATTTTTTAGTCCAAACAATAGTTTTTTTGTAATTAAATAATTGCTTCATATTTTGCAATAAATTACCAGCGTTGTGTCATCGTGCTTCTCTTTCTTTTTTATGCAGTATATAGATATCTTGGAGCCCATGATGAATCAGATAGATATCCATCTGCTTGCCCTAAAAATAAAAGGAATCCACCGCTCACTCGAATTCATTTGTTTATTCAAATGTGATTCAAAAACTCCAAAAAGTTTTTGTGCAAAAAGTTTTGAATTCATTACAGAAGGAATCAAAATTAGAGACTGGCAACCAAGGGGGGACTTTGTCAAACTTCAGAGAGCCATACAAATCAGTCTTTTGGTTTATATTTGAAGAGGCTCCGAGAGAATGGAACGGTTAGAAGGCTTCTACGGAGAATGAGGCTACCCCTTTCCATTTTTGGAGGTGTTGTAAAAGTGGATTACTAGATTATTGACTTTAAGAACTTGTTTTTATCTAATTTTGATGTTTTTTTTAGCTGTTTGTTGTTGTTTATTACTTTAATTGTGTTCTTTTAGTAACGATTAGAGATGCTAAATTGCTATTAGACTGAATTACAAAACATAAATACAATGATTGATTATTTTAATAGGTGACTATATTTTGTTGATATCGCTTTAACATCATGCATAGGTATTATCATCTGCCTAGCCTTTTCCCAACTATGTTGGGGTCGGCTTCCAGTCTAACCGGATGCAGCTGAATACCAGTATTTTACATTGAGCGACTGCCTATCTGACCTCCACAACCCAGTTACTGGGTAATAAGGTATCCCTTGGTAAGACTGGTTGTCAGACTTTCGGGCGTCTGACTACCCGTAACGACTGTCAAAGATCCACGAATGACACCCGGGACCAACGGCTTAACGTGCTTTCCGAGGCACGGAGGGGTCTCGGTATGTAGAGATGGTCACCCATCCACAGACCAACCGCGGCAAGCGTAGCTTAACCTGATCGATCGACCTGTGCGGCTGTTATTATTTATCCACGGGCCCCTCACTTCCTATATTTATTATCTATCTCAAATGTCTCCAGCCAGTAACTGGAATAACCAACTTCTGAAAGTTGGCGCCAAAACGTCAGCCATTTTGGTTGGCAGGCCGCCATCTTTAGTCCATCTGTCATTTCGAACGGAGCTTTCAATAAACGTATTTCAGTTAGGTCGTAGTTTCTAACCGACTGTTAACAAAAAAAAAACCGACTTCCAAAAAAAACACTACAAACTGAAAAATAACTTTAATTTCGGAAGTCGGTGTCTTAGGGATCAGTATTTTAGTTTTTGCCACCGACTTCGGAAATTAAAGTTATTTTTTAGTTTGTAGTGTTTTTTTTGGAACTCGGTTTTTTTTTGTTAAAAAATTTTTATTTCTCGCTTTTTAGTGGGTCTATTTGTAATTTATCTAAGTTACAATAGCCTAATGTCAACTTGCCCATCGCCTTTTTATAAAATATTCCTTTTCTCGATGCAGGGACGTTAATTGTTGAGGAGTTCTCCTTTTATTAGTTTTTAGATTAGATGCTGATAATCCTGGCTGCAGCATCAGGCCAGACTTATGTCAACATTGCATTGAACATAAAATTAGTCCTGTTTAAAATGAGCCCAAACACGACTACGGTGCTGTAATTTCAAGGTTTGTACTTTTTCTGATGCTCCTGGCTTCAGCATCAGGTCTTCGGTCTTCCTCAGTAACAGTAATTATCCACACATCGAGCCCTTTTCAATGAGCCTAAACACGATATATCTGCTGTTAGTTGTCGAGGAATTAGGTACTCTGCAGACTATCCTGACTGCAGCATCAGGTCGTGACTTGATGATCATGAGACCAAATGTGGTAAATGCCCTATCAAACATCAAAACAATTTACTAAAACAGTCCTTGCCTGTTCGAGTAACTTCTTACTGTTAAGGAGTTGTACCTTCCATCATCAGCCCAGCTACCTGAGGTGGTGACAACCATACACAAATACACAAGATACTTCATAAAATATGCGAAAAACAATAAGTGAGCCTATAAAATTTGAGGGTTGCCCTCGATTTCTCTAAGATCCCATCATCAGATCCTAACTTGGTGACAATGGGACCACCTCAAAACTATCTACTTTCGAACAAAAAAAGAATTTTGAAAATCCGTCTACTATTGGCGGAGTATTCGATGAACAAACATACAAAAAAAAAAACATACAAACACCCGAACATAGTACCTCCTCCTTTTTGTGAAGTCGGTAAAAAGGAAGGTTTACTATTTTGTCTTTGTTGTTTTTTGTGCTTGAAAGCACGTTAAGCCGTTAGTCCCGGCTGTCATTCGTGGATCTTTGACAGTCGTTACGGGTAGTCACAAGCCCGAAAGTCTGACTACCAGTCTTACCAAAGAGTTAAATATTACCCAGTAACTGGGTTGTGGAGGTCAGATAGGCAGTCGCGCAGTCGCTCCATGTAATATGCTGGTATTCAGCTGCATCCGGTTAGACTGGAAGCCGACCCCAATATAGCTGGGAAAAGGCAGGCAGATGATGATGGGTACCTACTGCCGAGAAAGACTGGAGGAGGAACGAAACTATAAACTATGCTAAAAAACAGGGTTTTATTTAAACTTCAAAATAATGTCTGTTTGTGTAGTTTCAAAAATTTAAATTTCGTATTTTGTAAATTAAAAATGACTAAATTAAGTCTGGTTTGACCGTTCTTACGGACATCAGGAGCCTGCAAATCTGACAACAACTCGTACCAAACGATATCGTATTACCTAGTAACAGGTTTTTGTGTTGAGGATGGGAAATCATCAAATGACCCCTCCCGCTCTGGGTGGAGCGGAAGGGAGTGTCAGACTCTTACTGACTAAAACCCACCCGTGTTCCTTCCTTAGCTCTTTATGTTCCCCGCTACAGCTACAGGTATATTGTTAACATCAGCATATCGGTCTCGCGAACCCATAAGATTTTCCCCTACCTGAGTTGACTGACTGGACAGGTCCACTCAATCTGTGTGGTTCTTTCCTCAAAAGACCATCTCAGACAACGATCTACATGGTCTTCACATGATCTAACCATGTTTATGTCTGGACTTTAAAAGAGACTGGGACCTCTGAGTTTGTTTCGGTCTTCTCAGAGTAGTCGAATTTTATATGTACCTCGGACTGCTACTCTATAATAGGCTTAATGATAAAGTAAAAATCTACTCCTTAAATCATAGTAACTGCAAGAAAATCCGTAAGGAGGCTCTTCAAACTATGTCCTATGAAGTTACAGAGAACTTGTGCTAAAGTAAATATTGTTCGTATTGGGAGATTTTCTTGCATAGAGTTGCATCCAATTATGGTCCTTCAAATCTAAACTTACGACTTACGACTAAAACTACAACGACTAAACTTACAACTTACTTACGCCGCGACTTACGAGTTGTAGGTCGTAGGTTCGAACCCAGACAGGCGCTTTACTTTGTGTAAATTGTTTCATCACCACTGCTCTCAAAACGGTGAAGGAAAACATCGTGAGGAAACCGGCATGTCCTAGAACCAAAAATTCGAAGACATGTGACATCTGCCAACCCGCACTGGGCCCGCGTAGTGGATTACAGCCCACTCCCTCTCACCTAGAGGAGGCCTGTGTCCCAGCAGTGGGAACATTATAGGCTGATTATGTGTGTTATGTAAATCTAAAACGAGCCTTATTAATACTTAACCATAAGTTAGATAATTTCTTGAAAAAGTAAAACGATTTACGTTCCGAAATGCCATCAAAAACGGCTGGAACATTAATAATAAAATTTGCATTTAAACGCGGGACGTTGAGCAAAAGTGGCTTGGAGCACGAAATCGAAAACATATTTTATTTTTTCAACATCGATTTTAATAGTTTTCTTTAAGGGGCTTACAGGACCTAAACGCAAAAAACGCCAGTTTTAGAAACAATAAAAGTATATGATCGACTTTAGTAAACAAAATCAGAAAAATATATGATATTCTTCAGGATATATGCTAGGTAGATAGTGTGTTGAAAACATAATACAACAAAATACAATAGAAAAAAATCATGAAGATACCTCTAAATACTTTCTTTTTACAATAAAAACCATACAATCATTCTGATTTTTTGACAGATTATTCTACAAGCAACATACTAAAACACTGCTATTTTAATTTTTTTGTCCAAAAAATAGATTTTTTGTAATTAAACAATTACTTCACATTTTGCAATAAATTACCAGCGTTTTGTCATCGCGCTTCTCTTTCTTTTCTTTGCAGTCCGACAGTGACCGCGCTTTAGGTCATGTAAGCCCCTTAAGTAAAAGTAAATTCAACATGTATTTTTGAAAGTCTCCATACAATGGGTGCCTGAAGATTGACGGCACCACCCAGGCAGGCCCAGAAAGGAATGGCGAGATGACCTGAAGACCAATTCCCGAAACCCATCATCTGCCTAGCCTTTTCCCAACTATCTTGGGGTCAGCTTCCAGTCTAACCGGATGCAGCTGAATACCAGTGTTTTACATGGAGCGACTGCCTTTATTTTTTTTTTTCGCTGAGAAATGACGTTACGCATCTCGAAGAGATGGAGTAGGTGGGACTCCCTGCCAGGGTGGCAGTATACCCACTAAAGCGGTGTTTCCTCTTCGCCTTGATGGGGAGGTCATGGGAATCCGGCTCAGCATGGAGCGACTGCCTATCTGACCTCCACAACCCAGTTACTTGGTAAGACTGGTTGTCAGACTTGCCAATTATCGTAATTAAAAACGTTCAAAATCGAGACGCAATCTCATCACAGCGACAATCAATGTCAAAAATTTGTCAAAAAAATGTAGGGTTTGAGGTATTTTTGACAGATTGAGACTGAGATCAGACTGTGAATGTTCTTGATCTGATGCTAATCGAATATTTGCATGTTCGAAAAATAAATTTAAATTAAACATTTGTCGTGGGTTCGATTCCTACCCAGGACAAATGTTTGTGTGATGAGCATGATCATTTGTTCTGTGTCTGGGTGTAATTTATCTATATATGTATGTATTTAGAAATATATAAGTATGTTTATCAGTTGTCTAGTACTCATAACACAAGCTCTGCTTAGCTTGAGACTAGACGGCGTTGTGTGATAGTTGTGGAATATTATTATTATTATTAATGTTATAAAATTGTTATCTTAATTGCAATCTTGATATTATTATTTTATTTATTGTATAATATAGGTAAATGAAATTGTTTATAATCTGATTTGGTTTTGTAACTATAGCTAGTATTATAGTAACTTATTTAATTGTTTTAAAACATTTCTTGTTAATTTTGGTTATGCTCGTCTAGTGGCAACCTGTGATCTTTTAATATGTCCTATCTGCGGATAATGTAGTGGACTGCAGCATTGCTTCCTATACTTTTGTTACCATTATGTATTATAGTATATGTTGTAGTTGTTTATTATCCCTTAATAAATATAAAAAAAAAATCTATGCGTCATGTTCGTGAACGGGTGCCGTCAGTTGGGGCTGTTCATCACTTAGTTGCCTCGGCTTATTTTAAATTATTTTATTTTTGATTTGTTGTTTTCTTAATATTTGCTGTACTCTGGACGCTTTTAACGCGTACGTCTTTTTTACATCGTACTCACATATAATTGTAAATTCAACATTAATGATGTAACTAATATTTTTGTAAAAATATAATTTAAAATAGAGAAGAACGGGCAAGAAACTGCATGGACACTCCATGCAGTTTCTTGCCCGTTCTTCTCCATAGGTACCTACGCTTTGGAATGGGCAACTAGCTTCATATTTTCTGACTGACCGAGTTCTTGACAATTCAAAAGTGCCTGTAAATGGTTTAATTGAAATAAATGGTTTGAGTTTGAGTTTGAAGTTACGAGAGTTGCCCCTCTGGTATTTCTCAGTAACTGCCTAGTTTCAATTTAGGTTCGGATGATGACAATAGGCTCGTCCCTTATCACATGGGACTTGAACATAAATGGCGAAATGTGGATGTGCCATACGGTTCGTTGAATACCGACAAAATGTTGCTTATAATTCTTTATTTCTTATATATTTCTACCTTATGTATGTATGTATACAGGGTGATTTTTTCAAGTGGGCGTGATGGCCAAATTCCAAACTATCACACTATTATTATAAAGGCGAAAGTTTGTGTGTGTGTGTTTATATGTTTGTTACTTCTTCATGCTTAAACGGCTAGATCAATTTTGATAACATTTTGTATGGAGATAGCTAACACCCTGGATTAACATATAGGCTAATTTTTATCCCGATATTCCCACGGGCTCGACATTAATTAAACTAAAATACTAAAAAATATTCTAAATGGATTCAATAATGCAGTACAATCCTTGAGATGTCGAATCTAGCTATGTATTGAAAACAATGATCTTCAGTTTGAACAATTAATCAGTTATGGTTGAATGGGTAGGTAACATAAGAAAAATAAAAAACAATATTGTTAAAAATGAGCTCTTTTCGTTAGTTTGCCGTCATTATGTCATTAGGTACTTCCCAGAATTCGATCCTTATTAGCGACACTATCGAATGGTGTAATAATGGTGGTGGTGGTGGTGGTGTTTTTGTTTTTCAAAATCAAAGGGCTAGAAATATTGATTTTTCAAAAATCCAATGATGCAGTTGTAGTTTTCATCAAAATCGAGCCCGAGACTCCTTTGAGTACTGTTCGCTATTCCTCATAGTTTTGGATTTGGCTGTCCACGCCCGCTTGAAAAATTCACCCTGTATACAGTTATACAATGTTTGACCCGAAAGATCGCGAGGGTTTAACATACGAGTCCTTAAGAAACCATTCTTGAGTACTCGTTTGTTAAACGTTTCGGGTCAGTGAAAGGTCAAGTTTTTGTCGATGTTTTAAATTACACAAGCACAGTCAGTGCTGATATTACCCAGTAACTGGGTTGTGGAGGTCAAATAGGCAGTCGCTTCATGAAAAACACTGGTATTCAGCTGCTTCTGGTTAGACTGGAAGCCGACCCCAACATAGTTGGGAAAAGGCTAGGCAGATGAAGATGAGTCTGTGCTGATAAACGTTACTTAGCATGTACAGGCACCAGCACATCAAGCTACTACAATCTGTCAAATTTCTATAATAGATTTTCAACTTTATCGCTAAAGCATAAGGTTCAAAGTTCATTGGGAAAATTTGACAGTTACGGGTAGCTTGATGTGCTGGCCAGGGCTCGGAAACCGGTTGAAATTCTTAACCGGTTACGGTCATTGACCCCAAACCGAAATCGATTTAGGTTAAGGTTTGCACTTTACCGGTTTTTACCGGTTTAAACGTGAAACCGGTTTTTCAAGAATTTTTATTTTGATAGTGGAAATTAACCGGTTAAAACCAAGTTTGAACCCCCCCCCGGCCCCCGCCACTCTCGCGAGCACGGTCTGGACGTTGCGATATCGTTTAGTTACAAAATGTTATTACGGAATTACGGAATTAACCGGTTAATTTGGGTGTCAAAACCGTTTGTGCTTAAGTAACCGGTAACCTTTATCATTTGGGTTTCATAAGAACAGTTCACTTGTTTAACCGGTTAATGAAGGAACGATATATTTACCGGTACTTAATCGAAATTAACCGCTCTTTTTAAACCGGTTCAGAGCCCTGGTGCTGGCGTCTGTACATTACCAGTGGACCGCTGAATACCAGTAGTTTTATATGGAGCAGCTGCTTAGCTGACCTCCACAACCCAGTTACTATAGTCCGACTTTTAATTAGCTACAGTAAAATGACACTTCTTAATAAATCATTTCGGACTGAGTTTAGAGATATGCATGTCAAATAAGTCTCGTTTGTTACTCTATTCTGTATTAGAACAACAAGATTTGGTTGATAGCCGCGAAGAAACAAAAAGATGCTAATTTCAGTCATTTAAGTAATACATAAGCTGTCATTTTACTGCAGCTAATTAAAAGTCCGACTATAGGTAAGAATTCCTTACGCCAAAGACATTTAAAAAGGAGGTCTTTATATTAAATAATGCAGATATCCGTTATACACATCGCCAATCGCCACTAAAAGTTACGCTTTGTCATATTTGCAACAGAACCACAAGGCATTGCGTTAACCGTTGACAGTAAGTGAAACACAGGAACCCGGTTCCGTACTCAACGGGTAAAAACGGGACCTACAAAGACTCCACTGTCCGTCTGTCTGTCACCAGGCTGTATCTCATGAACCGTGACAGCTAGACAGTTGACATTTGCACAGATGATGTATTTCTGTTGCCGCTATAACAACAAATACTAAAACAACAAACGTGTTTTTTTCGGCGGTTTTGCCTTGTTGTACGGAACCCTTCGTGTGCGAGTCCGACTCGCACTTGGCCAGTTTTTTTTTGTCTAGTTACCAGAAGTCTAATTCCCGTAATTAAAAACGATCAAAATCTAGTCGCCATCTCATCTCAGCGACAAACAATGTCAAAAACTTGTTAAAAATGTACGGAAATTAGAGGTATTTTTGACAGTTCTAAAAACTATGATCATTGCTTTTCTAGAACCCGTCTTGGTGAACGTATTTTTTTTCTAGTTGTCAGTAGTTTGCATAGCCAGATGAATATAGCGTTTTAATGATATTCTTTTTCCTATGTTGCGGTCAGCTTCTAGTTGAACCAGATGCCGCTGAATATCAGTGCTTTACATGCAGTGACTGCCAATTCACCCTCCCTGACTAAGGATTCCGCAGTGTTTTTTACGCATAAAAAATATACAGGAAAATTGTATCATATGGTTAGTATATAATTTATTTTCTTAAGTTACTAATGCCGAAGCGTAAAATAGTTTAATTTGGTCGCAATTTTACTTGAAGCTGCGATTGCTGTAATTGTCCGTCTCTTATTACATATTCCGCGGTCTTTTACGCATTGAAATTTCACGAAAATTCTGTAAAAATACCAAAAAAAAAAAATTTATTAAATCATTGATAATGCAGATACAATAAAATAGTTTTTGATCGCAAAGAGTTCTAAAGCTACCTATTAAAATATTAGCTATTCAATTTTGCAGAATGTTTAGTCAAAATATTGCAAAATAATCATTTCGTAAACATAAAAAATGCATTTCGGCTTTGTTTTTTTATACGCACTTAAATCTATAAACCCTCAAAATTTTCAAAGATGTAATGAAAAACTGTTAAATATACCCTGAAAAATATCCTGAAAGTATGCAGAAAACGCAGGAAAACCTTGGAAAATACATGTTTAAACAAAAATCCAAGATGGCGTAGGTGGTCTGAAAATGATACAACTTATTACCTTTTAGCATTGCGCCCGGTGCATCAGGAACAAAGGATATCCCTCTTCCCTCGAACCGCCCAAAAAAAACCATGATCTCACTGAAGTATTTTTTTTATAATCCACAAGGCTTTTCAAAACAGAATACTTTAAACCACGATTTTTTTACACGCAATTTAAAAAAAAAAGCCACAATTCATCGCGGTCTTTTGTTACGCGTTCCAATTTAGAATTCTGAATATCTGCTTTAAACGAATTCGGAGCGGGATTTAAATATTTTTCCTTGAAATTAGAATATCGAACGCATCAATAAATATTTTTTTATGTATTTTTTTGCTATATTTTATTTATATTTTTTTGGGACAAGCGACCGTACCGTTGACGTCGGCGGTTAACGAAACACTGGCTTGCAGACCATAAAGGCTCTATGCATTGATTGGGCGTAGCTGACAGCTGTATACTCCTCTCTTTCACTCTTATACTTCTCCTATCTCACTCGCTCTTGAGGCTTGCCTGTGTTAAGCGAAATTTGGCTTGGCAGAGCGTGTGGTTCTCAACTTGGAGCAAATTAAATATATTACTGTTTTTCTTTTTGCATGATCGATTATATGAGGGGTGGTTGTCAAAGTGTTTAAAGGCAGTTTTCGCCGTGACAATAGGGTAGATTTTTGATTGATGAGCTCGGGTAGGTGGTTATAGACCAGTGTTAATGCAGTCATAGGTTCATGAACGCTTCTTCTCGGTTTCAGAAGAGATCTTTGACATTAATGGGGATGCGCTTGGGAGTCCGTGATATTCAAATTCACTTACATTTTTTTGCAATTTGCAGTTCAGTGTCAAGTTGTATGTTGATTAAAATATGATTCGCGATTGTAACAAATATGACTTTACAGAATTATAATCTGCATTACCTTGAGTTAGAATTGGCCTCAAATGTCATGATTTCATGCAAAAGTCATTCAATACGGTAATATAAATTACTAGCAGCGCCCCGCGGTTTCACCCGCGTAAGTTTCGATCCCGTGGGAATATCGGGATAAAAAGTGATAGACCATTTCCTATGTGTTAATATAGGAAATGGTCTATCTATGTGCCAATTTTCATTTAAATCTGTTCAACGGTTTACGCGTGATTGAGTAACAAACATCCAAACATCTTCACAAATATTCACATTCATAATATTGCCGCCGATTCTGTTGTTCACAAACTAAGCTAAATTTAAGTTCAGGCATCTTTTTCTTTCTATTTCATTAAGAAAAGGACAGAAGATAAATATTAGTTTAGTCCTGTCAAATTAAGATACTCCATAGACAATTTAGACGAGATTAAAAAGTTGGCTACTAAAAATACGTCAATTTACGTCAGGCGCTGACTAATTTGACAGGACTAAACTAATATTTATCTTCTGTCCTTTTCTTAATGAAATAGAAAGAAAAAGATGCATGAACTTAAATTTAGTTTAGTTTGTGAACAACAGAATCGGCGCCGATAGTAGTAGGGGCCCGTGGCTAAATAATAACAGCCGCACAGGTCGATCGATCAGGTTAAACTACACTTGCCGCGGTTGGTCTGTGGATGGGTGACCATCTTTACATACCGTGACCCCTCCGTGCATCGGAAAGCACGTTAAGCAGTTGGTCCCGGCTGTCATTCGTGGATCTTTGACAGTCGTTACGGGTCGTCAGAAGCCCGAAAGTCTGACAACCTGTCATAACAAGGTGGGTTGTGGAGGTCAGATCGGCAGTCACTCCATGTAAAATACTGGTATTAAGCTGCATTCGGTTAGACTGGAAGCCGACCCCAACATAGTTGGGAAAAGGCAGGCAGATGATGACTGTCCACACTTGTTTGAAATATATAAATATTATTTAATAATAATAAAATATAATAATTAGCCTGATTTTAACATCATTTACCGCTTCTTCTTGCTTTTCTTAAAAGCCCGAAAATGGTAAACATGTACAACATCGAGTCGAAAATCGACTTTGCAAAAAGTAAAATAAAGTAAAAATTGTTTTTGCTAAAGCCTTTGGTATAATTATCTAAGAGTCAACAATCGTTTGTAACAAAAACCACCCCGGCTATTCATACATTATTCATTTAATTTTCAGCCTTATCAATTTCAACGCTATTTTGAACATAACTTTTGAAATCATCCACTTTAACACAAGTAATGTCAAATCAAATTGACAGCTGTCAAAAAGTTCAAAACAAATCCTGAGAATAATAACCCGTAATTCTATGTTTTAAAATTACCCTTTCATTCGATAAGGAGGCTTACTGTAGGGAGAACTTTATCAATCTTACAATATTGGGGTAACAAAACTCGAAAACTGTACTCTAAAGTTTGAAAGGAATTGGTTTGTCTTATTGTAATTACTTTCCTTAAGCATCTATTTGTGTATACGGCATTCGGTTTATTGTAAAAAATAAACTAGCTGCTCCCCGCGGTTTCACCCGCATAAGTATTCATTCAATGTAATATAATAATTTATTGTACTGATTTAATAATACGTAAAATATAATATATTAATATGACTCAATGTAAAATTCCCATTTCATAAGAATTACTGTTAAATATAATAACAATGTCAGTAAATTTAATGTTTATTGTTGTGTTTATGCATGCAATAGCTATAAATCTAGTTGTATCATCATCTGCCTAGCCTTTCCCAACTATGTTGGGGTCGGCTTCCAGTCTAACCGAATGCAGCTGGATACCAGTATTTATATAAATCTAGAAAAAAAATCTTTTCTGTTTATAATTTATATTTTAGGTTATAATCAACTAGCAGCGTGTCGTGTCGTGTCGTGTCGTGTCGATCCAGTGGGAATATCGGGATAAAAACTTTCCCATGTCCTTTCCCGGGACTCCAAAATAACTCTATACCAAATTTCATCTAAATCGGTTCAGCGGTTTATGCATTAAGAGGTAATTGACAGACACACTTTCGCATTATTTATAATATTATATAGTATGCATACATAGGTATTTAGATATATTTTTAACAGAAATTACGGGCATCAGTTTTAGTTCCAAAAGTTACATAATCAGCCTATAAGGTTCCCACTGCTGGGACACAGGCCTCCTCTCTGTGAGAGGGAGCGGTCCGTAATCCACCACGCGGGCCCAGTTTGGGTTGGTTAGTCCCTAATAATATTAGTTCAAAAACTTTGAGTGCCACTGTCGCCCGTTTTATTACTGAAACGGGGGTAAGCAGGATTCCTAAAGTAATCATATTAAATTCGTTGGTATCCTCAATTGACGGCACGGTTGGCGCAGTGGTTAAGCGATTGACTGCTGCGCTGCGTGTCGCGGGTTCGATTCCTGCACGGAACAAATATTTGTATGACCTACAAGTAGTTGTTCCGGGTCTGGCTGTTTGTGTACGTGAATTTAAATGTTTGTAAACGCACCCACAATACAGGAGAAATTCCTAGTGTGGGGCAAAGTTTTTAATAAAAAAAAATCACTATGCAGTATCCCATTCTGTAAAGTTCACCTGGAACCTCACTCAAGTGAGCGCACACAGTTCGAAAGTGAACTCACTTGTTTATATGGGTGCCTCGGAAAGCACGTAAAGCCGTTGGTCCTGCGCCTGAACTCTCCCCGGTCGTGTCGGATTGCCGTCCCATCGGACTATGAGAGTAAAGGAACAGAGAGTGCACCTGTGTTTGCGCACACACTTGTGCACTATAAAATATCTCCTGCGTACCTGGCTAATCTCCATTGAGATTGGCTACCGTGACCGAAAAACGGTCGGGGAGGCTATTATGGGTTCACTAATGTTTCACCAAAACACCATTATCAAATTTTTAGTTCAAAACCAACGTTTTGTATACTATTTATTTCACAAACAACTTATTCCGCAAATGTTTTATTTTTTAAACACTCGCTTTACGAACATTTATTTGGCAAATGCTCCTCTTTACAAATGTTTCGGATGTTATTTAATCATTTATACATTTCTCATTTAATATTTAGATTCTTTTGGAAAAAAACACGTTTATACAAAACTAGTTGACAGATTTTTTTTTCCCATGTTTTAATAATTAGTACCCTCACGGGCATCCCCAGAACACCCTACACAAGTTTCATTGAAAGAGAAGCGCGATGACACAACGCTGGTAATTTATTGCAAAATATGAAGCAACTATCTATTTACAAAAAATCTATTGTTTGGACTAAAAAATTAAAACACTAGTGCTTTAGTATGTTGCTTGTAGAATAATCTGACATAAAATCAGAATTATTGTATGTTTACTAGTATGGTTTTTATTGTAAAACTAGCTTCTGCCCGCGACTTCGTCCGCGTGAAATTTCACCCTCTTAGGGGTGGAATTTCGAAAAACCCTTTCTTAGTGGATACCTACTCTTCACAAAGAACACACCCTCCAAATTTCATATCTCTAGGAGCAGCGGTTTAGACTGTGCGTTGATATATCAACAATCAGTCAGTCAGTCAGTTTACCATTATATATATATAATATATAAGAAGAAAGTTTTTAGAGGTATCTTCATGATTTTTTTATATAGTATCAAATCAGTTGTATTATGTTTTCAACACACTATTTAATTTACCTAGCATATTATATCCTGGAGAATATCATATATTTGCCGATCCCTTTCCGATTTGATACGAGTTCGTGTGACCTTTAGACTGGAAGATCCCAACATAGTTGAGAGAAGGCTACGCAGATGAAGAAGATAAGCTATTTTTTTTTTTGTTTAGCTTTTGAAGATCGGGAAGAAAACTTGGCTAATTTGTATTACTAACTTTCCTCGACATACAAAAGAAATAAAGTTGTCCTTTCTTTCTGTCTTGTCAAATGAATTTTACGTGGAACATAAAAGGAAACTTTTATCAAAGTGGCTTATGTTACTCCATATAACATCAGCTATCTGCGCAGGCGGTCCAACCGTTTCCGAGATTAGCCGGAACCAACAGACAGACAGACAGTTTTTGTTTTAATTGTTTTTAAGGTTCCGTACCTCAAAAGGAAAAACGGACACTTTTAAGATCACTTCGTTGTCCGTCTGTCAAGACAATTTTTCTCAGGAACGCGTGGAGTTATCAAGTTAAAATTAATATCAAATACTCAGGGTTATAATCCCTTGAAGCAGTGAAAAAATCAAACTTCTAAATCAACGCAATCAAAAGATACGG
The DNA here is from genome assembly GCA_951800025.1 of Oligia strigilis. Taxonomy (NCBI): domain Eukaryota; kingdom Metazoa; phylum Arthropoda; class Insecta; order Lepidoptera; family Noctuidae; genus Oligia; species Oligia strigilis. The sequence goes on from OX637569.1 coordinate 4,681,100, forward strand.
GCGTTTAAGTTGCGGTTATGCCGCATATTTAAACACTCGCAAGGGAATCAAAACCTATAGGGTACTTCCCGTTGAAGAATCATGAAAGGACAATACCGATTTTAGTATGGAACGTGGCGTCTTTTGTTTTCTCGCGGCCATCAACCAAATCTTGTTTTTTAATACAAACGAAACTTATTTGTCATGCATATCTCTAAACACATTCCGAAATGAGATAAAGCGCTAAAGTTTGAATGTATTTATTAGCTTTGTAGGTAATTATTGACTCCTAGGTGCAAGGTTAGGTTAGGTTAACACAAAACCCCCCCGGTGGGTTCCCGCATTGTGGAGGCGGGGGGGGGGGGGCTCAGTAGCCGTGACTTGGTCACCCACGGTGAAGCGAAGAGGAACCCGAGGAGGGGCCGCTCGTCAGGGCTTTTGCCGATAAGCCGACGACGTAGCGGCCAACAAGTAGGTTGCGGTGCCGCTTGGGCGACATCGCAACTGAGGCGGGCCGCGATGTCGTATGGGAGGCATCGCGGCTGAGGGTTGGAGGCCGCGGCGGGAGAGGAGTGCCCGTATTACAGTGCGCCGCTCTCCCTACCTTCCGCGGCCTTGACGGGGTCGCCACCGTCTGATAGCAGACGCGAAACCAATCAAACTACAAAAGCATTTAGCGGTTATCTGTTTTGAAAGAAAGAAAACCTAGTTAGAATAAATTAATTTTGACTAAATGTGTCATGTACGACTTTCACACGGATTGCAAAATCAGCCTATAATGTTCCCACTGCTGGGACACAGGCCTCCTCTCTGTGAGAGGGAGTGGGCTGTACTCCACCACGCGGGCCCAGTGCGATTGATAGATGTCACATGTCTTCGAATTTTTTGTTCTAGGACATGCCGGTTTCCTCACGATGTTTTCCTTCACCGTTTTGAGAGCAGTGGTGATGAAATTAAATACACCAAGTAAAGTGCTTGCCTCGAACTCACGACCTACAACTTTTAAGTCAGGGCAGATGCTACTGGGCCTGCACTTCTCTTCATACGGATTGATCATGTCAATCACACTAATATTATAAAGGCGAAAGTTTGTGAGTGTGTGTGTGTGTTTATATGTTTGTTACTTCTTCACGCTCAAACGGCTGAACCAATTTTGATAAAATTTGGTATGGAGGTGGCTGACACCCTGGATTAACATATAGGCTACTTTTTATCCCGATATTCCCACGGGATCGAATTTTATGCGGGTGAAACCGCGAGGCGCAGCTAGTTTAATATATTTGTACGCCTCTGGGCAAAACATAGAGGATCTACCTACCTGTAACATCTCGCACACTATTGTAATTTGACCTATGTTTACGAATAAAGCATTCTGATTCTGATCATTCTATTTTGCATGATCTACGGATAGCAGATTCGGGTCAGTTCGTTCAGAGACTTGTCTCTGCAAACGCACCAACGATATTTCCTAAATGCATTTCGCAAATTCGATAAACAAAACACGGAACCGCGGCGCCAGCAGGGTCTAGAGACGGCAGTCGTAGTAACAGAGGTTCGCACATTTATCTATGGAAGCTGGCATTTCCACTCGCCGCCATTTTGATTGTTTTTCAAAGTTTTCCACGCAAGATGACAGACAGTAGTAATAATAAGGGTACATTTATACAAACAAAAAATGTCAAGTAATACGGTACCCTAAAGTGTCACGTTTCCGATATATTTGGAGATAAACATCGCCATATGAGAACTATGAAAATCATTAAAATGCAGTGCCACTTCTAGCAAAGGCCGGCGAGAACCCTCCGTGCTCCGTGACACGGAGTTTCATTCACCGCTGTGCGAAACCCGATTCGATTTGACGCCATGTCGAATCATCGTATAGGGAAAATCTATTCGGAAGTGTAATAGAGATTCTATACAAAGTTGCAATCAGTCTGCATTTGTTTGACTGCAGGGCAAAGCCCTCATCTGCTACAGACAAAGTGTGTTTAAGCATTGGTCACCACGTTTGCTCAGTGTGTTGACGATTTTCAACTGTTTTTACGACTTCAAAAAAAAGGAGGTTATCAATTCGACACGTACCTATGTATGTAATATTATTGGAACTGCATTATATTCACATATTATGATAATCTATTAGGGCTTCCAAACAATTGTAATTTTTTTAATAGATGTATGTATATGCACGATATTATGCAGTTAATAGATGGTCATTGGTCACCCATCCGTGAATCGACCTCAGCAACAGTAGCTTAACTTTCGACCGACCCATGCGGCTGTAATTATTTAGCCACGAGCCCCTCTGAATTATCACAGAGTCCTCACAATTTAATATTTTAAAGGTGAAACATTTTAAAGTGTTCTCTACTAAGAGTCGTTTGAACTCACTTCGTCATTGAAGTGGTTTGAAGAATCTGGAGTTTTGCACGAAGGTTCTTCTTTTTTTAAAAGATTTCTAGCAATGTAGGTTTTTTTCTAGTACCTACTTAAATCCATCATAGCTCAATATGATTGAGCTCTAGGACTTTGAACACACCATTCGCCACCGACTTCCGAAATTAAAGTTATTTCATAATTTTGAGTTAATTTCTTTTTGAAGTCTATTATTTTTTTTTTAATTATGTACTTTTTAATTATGTACTTTTTTAATTATGTACTTTTTTAATTATGTACTTTTTAATTATGTACTTTTTTATTTCGTAATTTTTAGTTTTAAGTAAAAACTGGAATATTTGTTTGTAATAAGTAGGTAATAGTTTTGTTGTAAATATTGCACTAGAATTTGACCAAGGTTTTGAGATGTTTTCCCTTTGACACTACACCCGTAGCTCTTATCAATAAGCCAGGCCGTCACACTTACACGTATTAGTCCATATCTCGAAAATTACTGAATCGATTTTGATGAAGCTTGCACTGTTCCCTAAGTTGAAGTAAATGTAAGCCAGTACAAAAAAAATTGTCACAATCCGATTAATAGTTGCGGAGAAATGCGTGGACAAACATACATACATACATACGTCTATAAAATTTTGTATACATATTTGTTTGGAAACCCTAATAGATTGTCATATTATTATGTGAATATAATGCAATTCCAATAATATTACATACATAAGTGTCGAATTGATAACCTCCTTTTTTTTTTTGAAGTCGGTAATAAAATACTCTAGATATCATTTACCACACTCTAATAACCTAAAGAAACTCATGTTAAAATGTATTCAAGAAAACTTCGAGATTCAATCTTAGCAGTATTTGTCGACCATTTTCAATTTTATTCAAGCACCGCTTCGTCTTTGAAATAAAAGTAGACAAAGTATTGACACCAAGGAAGGATACGACTACTCAGTGGTAAAGGGTGAATTTATAACAGAAGTAAGCCGGAGCAAAAAAGAATTCATGTGCTCGTTTTGCAATGTTTTAATTGTATGGTGTATTCTTCTTCTTAGCGTGTCGATAGCAATCTAAATATACTCGGCCCAGAATTCGGCCACTTGTTTGGCGCCTCCACCAGCGTCCATCAGCTCCTGCAACGTGCAGCTGACAGGACACGCAGGACACGACATTAAGTGTCCCATCGTTTGTGGAACTGCTGTTCCACAAACGATGGGACACTTAATGCCACATTTACACTCCAAGGCGGAGTCGTCTATGAATCTCCACCTGAACAGGTTTTCCTTGCTTCGGCCAACCTGGGTCCGGAGTCTGTTTAAAGACTTCCATGTTACCCAAGGTAGCTCATGTCCAGGTGGGAGGTCTTCAGCGGGTAGAACGAACGGTCCGGGTAAGGAAGCACTGTCTCGCCACAGCCTCAGTCTCTCTTGTGATGGTTCACCATTGAGTGGAACGACACACTTTAGAAAACTGTTTCGGCTTTTCAGCCTTTGTGGCACAAGGATGTTGTCGTGCAAAGGGTGTCGTGTGTCGGAGACCATTTGCCACCGCTCTGCGAACCACTGGTGGCGCTATTCCTGCTAGTGGATACAGCATTTGTACTGGGGTTGGTTTTATGGTGTAATAAATACCTATCACTCAACATCTGCCTGCCTTTTCCCAACTATGTTGGGGTCGGCTTCCAGTCTAACCGGGTGCAGCTGAATACCAGTTTTTTACATGGAGAGACTGCCTTTTTTTTTTTTTTTTTTTTTTTTTTTTTTTTTTTTCCGCTGAGAAATGACGTTACGCATCTCCGCTCGTGGGGGGAAGAGACGGAGTATGTGGGACTCCCTGCCAGGGTGGCAGTATACCCACTAAAACTCAGCGGTGTTCCCTCATCGCCTTGATGGGGAGGTCATGGGAATCCGGCTCAGCCTTTGCATCCACAACCCCCCCGGCGCATGCCCGCCTAGCTGGCGGGCCCCGCATGTCCCTCCGTCTGGGGGGCTACGGGAATGGCCGAGAACACCTGGGCATTCCCGTCCGGCACTGGTGGAAGCCTGTGCAATACAGGCGAGGGTGCCCCCGCACCCGTCGCCTGCTGGCTTCCACCTGGGAGGAGTCGGAGATGACTGTCATACTGACGTCTTCTTCGACCCCTCCTCCGCCTTCGGAGCGGCGCCGCGAGAGGGTCTTCCTCCCGCACGCGCTCCGCCGCCTCCTTCTGGGACATGAAAGAAGAAAGAAATAAAATACATTTATTTAGCACAGACTAAAAGACACACAATACAGCAGGTAGTCAGATAATAGTCGTACATACATCAGATAAAAACATGACGTGTTATGGAGCGACTGCCTATCTGACCTCCACAACCCTGTTACTGGGTAATACGATACCTCTTGGTAAGACTGGTTGTCAGACTTTCAGACTTCTGACTACCCGTAACGACTGTTAAAGTTCTACAAATGACAGCCGGGCTTAATGTGCTTTCCGAGGCACGGAGGGGTCTTGATATGTAAAGATGGTCGCCCATCCACGGACCAACCGCGGCAAACGTAGCTTAACCTGATCAATCGACCCGTGCGGCTGTTATTACTTAGCCACAAGCCTCTCCAAATAATTATTATGTACCACAACCTATAACAGACTGATCTCAATCAAATAAAATTTCACTTATTATAAGGTCCCATTAAAATAGATGGACAATTTTTTTTAAATCATTCAGACCACCAAAATAAGGACAATCGTACAGAAATTATTTTAAATATATATTTTTTTTTTTTACTTACAAAAAAAAATCATCTAACGAAAATACACTAGTGTGCCGGCCATTTATTATTCTACGTCAAAGTCACAAATCGCTTTAATCAGTGTTTTTTTTTTTTGCTTGGATATCTTTACTTATATAATGTTAAAAACATATTTTAAAAATTATCGTTAATTTTTGTAAACGTACCCACAATACATGAGAAATTCCTAGTGTGGGGCAATGTTTTTAAAAAAAAAAAAATATTTTAATGTATAGTTTTTGCTGTGTCCTACAGGGTTCATAATTGTACCTTAGCTTTAGCTTTTTTTAGTTCTTTTTTTTTACCTCTATAACGTTACGGAATGAAAATTAATATATGAATATGAATGTTGTGGTACTATACACCTCTGTATAACCCTTCTGATACAGGCGTAAATTTGTATGATTGTATTCTTGGAATGTTCGTAGACGTATCTACGGCGTAGCAAGTGCTACGGTTTCGTAGACAAGTGCTTCGGTTTCGTAGACAAGTGCTACGGTTTCGTAGACAAGTGCTACGGTTTCGTAGACAAGTGCTACGGCTTAGTTGACAACTGCTACGGTTTCGTAGACAAGTGCTACGGCTTAGTAGACAAGTGCTACGGTTTCGTAGACTTTCGTAGACTACCTCAAAAGTATTGTACAATTTCTTCAGGAAATTATTCAGGCTAAAGGAATAGTCTGTTGTGATAAATACGTTTAAAAATCACACCTTTTTGTTATGGGGTAGGCGAAAACCACAGAAATTAGCGTGAAGGAGTTGTTGTGTTAGTGTAATTCAGGTGAAGGAGTTGCTCCATTCACGTTCTTATACGATGCACCAGTGTTACCAAGATGTATCGTGTTACCCAGTAACTGGGTTGTGGAGGTCAGATGTCACATCATGTAAAATGCTGCCATTCAATGCTGCCAATCTATGACACCCGTTACGAGTCGTCAGAAGCTTGAAAGTGTGACAACCAGTCTTCTTCCCGCGACTTCGTCCGCGTGAAATTTCGCCCTACCCCATTCACCCTCTTAGGGGTGGTATTTCGAAAAACCCTTTCTTGTAGGATACCTACTCTTCACAAAGAACTCACCCTCCAAATTTCATGCCTCTAGAACCAGCGGTTTAGGCTGTGCGTTGATATATCAGTCAGTCAGGACTTTGAATTTTATACATATGAGTATATAGATTATATAGGAATAGGTACACGTAGTAAACGGTCACAAAACACAAACAAAAAACAATTTAATTTTTAACGAATAAATAACCTCATTTTTGTAATCACAAGGTTTATCCGACTTCAAAGAGAAAGTATTACATTTGCTAAAGTTACAAATTAACAAAAAACCTAACGTGCCCGGGGGTGAATTAAGTCCCCGTTTGGATACCTTGCTGTTGACATGGGGTACAAGGGGGTGAGAAGGGGTGCGAGGGGTTATTTTTAAACTGGTTAACGTTAGCTATATATGTAACTAGCTGCGCCCCGCGGTTTCACCCGCATAAGTTTCGATCCCGTGGTAATATCGGGATAAAAAGTAGCCTATATGTTAATCCAGGGTGTCAGCTACCTCCATACCAAATTTTATCTAAATTGGTGCTGCCGTTTGAGCGTGAAAAAGTAACAAACATATAAACACACCCCCACACCCCCTCCACACACACACACTCACAAACCTTCGCCTTTATAATATTAGTGTGTGGATTTTGGGGACAAATATGAGGATTTGGATAGGAAGGATCAGTGGGGTTGCCCTGTGGTAACAGCCACGACTTACGAGTTGTAGGTCGCGGGTACAAACCCAAGCAGGCATTTTACTTTGTGTAAATTATTTCATTACCACTGCTCTCAAAACGGTGAAGGAAAATATCGTGAGGAAACCGGCATGTTCTACAGTAAAACATTCGAAGCCTTGTGACATCTACGAACCCACACTGGTCCCGCTTGGAGGATTACTCCCTCTCACAGAGAGTAGGTGTATGTCCCAGCTGTAGGGACGTTAAAGGCTGATTAAGGGGGACGCATTCCATCGCCAGCGTCAAATTTCGGACGAAGTCAGGCAGAAGTTATTATGTTATAAGTATAGAAAGATGCCTTGCTGGCATTCTAAAACATACATTCATACCTTCGGACATCCAGACGCACTGCAAGTTACCATCCTTACCTAGTTGCTATTCCACCAATTCGCACTAAGCGTTTTCAAATGTCTTTTATAATGCGCACAGCAAAAGAGTGGAACTCTTTACCTGCGTCTGTGTTTCCGAGCTCATACAAGCCGAATCTCTTTAAAGTAAGAGTGAACAGGCTTCTTCTGGGTAAGCTCACTCCATCGTCGACTTTGTCTCTGTCAACTCTGACCTAGACTAGAGTCAAGAGCAAACCCATTTCAAATAAAAATAAAAAAACTTCTAAGGTTGCTGTTACACGTTGCAGGACACGTTACTGCTCACTTTGTGGTCAGCGGTTGCTGTAGCACGGTAAGGAACCAGTTACTTTAACTTGAGGTAAGTTTGAACTAAGTTTAGAATTTGGCTCTGGTTATGTGAGATGTCTTAAAGCCACCAGTTTGTTAAATACGCCATTTGTGTTTTTGGCAAGGATCAGTGTGTTAGCCAATTTTTTGGATGACTTGATTTTATTGGCAACATTTAGATTTATCATCATCTGCCTAGCCTTTTCCCACCTATGTTGGGGTCGGCTTCCAGTCTAACCGGATGCAGCTGAATACCAGTATTTTACATGGAGCGACTGCCTATCTGACCTCCACAACCCAATTACTGGGTAATACGATACCCCTTGGTAAGACTGGTTGTCAGACTTTCGGACTTCTGACTACCCGTAACGACTGTCAGAGATAAAAGAATGACAGCCGGGACCAACGCCTTAACGTGCTTTCCGAGGCACGGAGGGGTCACGGTATGCAAAGATCACCCATCCACAGACCAACCGCGGCAAGCGTAGCTTAACCTGATCGATCGACCTGTGCGGCTGTTATTAACAACATCAACAACCAACATTTAGATTTATAATGAAGTTAAAGGAATTTTTTTAGTTAGAGAACGTTTATGGAGCGTTTATAAACACAAAATGTTATCGCACGTTTTAAAGGCTTATTGAGCATTTTAACTAATTAATGTTTTAAACCTTCTATAAGCTTTTGTTCCTCTATAGAAAAGGGAGGATCCTCCGACCGTCTGGTCGGAGGATCCTCCCTTTGGGTGTCGCAAACTCTGCTTGCGCGATGCAGGATTTTGCGTGACGTCAGAATGATGCGTAGTACGCATGTGGCGCTGTAGATAGATAGACCAGACGGGTGTTGTGTCTTGTGGACAACTGTCCGACGATTGACGTCAGGACGTTGTTTACAACATTACTTTTAGTATAATATGCGAAACCCGAAACACGTGTCTAGTATTTTTATGTAAAGAATCTATGTACAAAATTTTAAAACTGTATCATGAAAAATCACAAAGTTATAAGCTTCTTAAGTTATCTGTTTGTCCGTACAAAAACATGCACTCATTGAAATAGTACCTAGGTACCTAACCGTTCGGCGCAGAGATTGGATAACCTACTAAGTGTCGCTCGGTATCCAACTTTTAACCTTTTTAAATATTTTTGGGACAAAATATAACATGGGGTAAAAATTATTGGAATCGATTCAGTTACTTTATTCTGAACGAACTATATTCAGGTTTCGCATACACTAAAAATAACGTTGTAAATGCTAGTCACGCGGCAAACTCTGCTTGCGCGATGCAGGATTTTGCGTGACGTCAGTGTGATGCGTAGCGCGCATGTGGCGATGTAGATGCCGCCACACTATCGACAAAAATACGAGCAAGAATAGTTCTCCCAGCATGCGAGTACAGCCACGGGGATGAGTTAGTTTTCCAAAGACTTCTTGGTTCACTCGCACAGTTCGACCGCCGCGGGCGATTCATTTGGGAAATCAGTGTGTACATACGGACGTCTGTGTGTGGTGCGTATTGGGAGCGGAGAGCGGGGAGGTTTCATACGCATCGTTTGACGGGTGTGGTGTAAAAACAGAGTTTTGTTTCGTTTTTTTTTTTCGTTATGGTTTTTTTTTGTTAAGGTTCCGTACCCAAAGGACCCTATTACTAAGACTCCACTGTCCGTCCGTCTGTCTGTCTGTCACCAGGCTGTATGTCATGAACCGTGATAGCTAGACAGTTGAAATTTTCACAGATTACATCATCTGAAAATTTCAACTGTCGACGTAGGCGTGAAAAGGTAACATACAGACAGACAGAGTTACTTTCGAATTTATAATATTAGTATGGATTGACAAGGTACAACACTAATTACAACAATTACCAAAGAAACCATTATTTCATTTGCAATAATTATGTTGTACAGAATTTATCTTTAAAACTAACTGGGAACCGTGGATTCCCTTGCATACTTTCTCTCACAAATCATACATATTATGTAACTTAAAACGACAGCCTGGTGACAGACAGAAACAGTGGATTCTTAGTAATAGGGTCCCGTTTTTACCGACTTCAAAAAAAAGGAGGTTATCAATTCGATACGTATGTATGTAATATTATTGGAATTGCATTATATTCACATATGACAATCTATTAGGGCTTCCAAACAAATATACAAAATTTTATAGACGTATGTATGTATGTATGTATGTTTGTCCACGCATATCTCCGTAACTATTAATCGGATCGTGACCATTCTTTTTTTAATGGCTTACATTTACTTCAACTTAGGGAACAGTGCAAGTTTCATCAAAATCGATTCAGTAATTTTCAAGATATGGACTAAGACGTGAAAGTGTGACGGCCTGGCTTATTGATACGAGCTACGGGTGTAGTGTCAAAGCGAAAACATCTCAAAACCTTGGTAAAATTCTAGTGCAACAACTAAAAATTACCAAATAAAAAGTAATTTAAAAAAATTAAACCGACTTCAAAAAGAAATGAACTCAAAATTATGAAATAACTTTAATTTCGGAAGTCGATGGCAAAAAAACTAAAACTAAAATACAGATCCAAGACACCGACTTCCGAAATTAAAGTTATTTCATAATTTTGAGTTCATTTCTTTTTGAAGTCGGTTTAATTTTTTTAAATTACTTTTTATTACCCTTTGGGTATGGAGCCCTAATAAAACGGAAACGGACCAACCTTTTAAGTGAGGCGCCTCTGACGCGTGCACCCCGCACGCTCAACCCCATAGCGAGTGAGACTGACTTATTCTGTTGTTCTCTGAGTGAATTCACAAGGAATGCATTATTTATAATAAGTTATAGATTTTAATATGTTTATGTTAGGAGAAGCGCATTTACCGCATTGGGTTATGTCCTGTAATGGTTTATGTAAGTGGAAATAAATAAATAATAAAAAGTAATTTAAAAAAATTAAACCGACTTCAAAAAGAAATTAACTCAAAATTATGAAATAACTTTAATTTCGGAAGTCGGTGTCTTGGGATCTGTATTTTAGTTTTATGCCACCGACTTCCGAAATTAAAGTTATTTCATAATTTTGAGTTAATTTCTTTTTGAAGTCGGTTTAATTTTTTTAAATTACTTTTTATTTCGTAATTTTTAGTTTTTGCACTAGAATTTGACCAAGGTTTTGAGATGTTTTCCCTTTGACACTACACCCGTAGCTCGTATCAACAAGCCAGGCCGTCACACTTACACGTATTAGCCCATATCTTGAAAATTACTGAATCGATCTTGATGAAACTTGCACTGTTCCCTAAGTTGAAGTAAATGTAAGCCAATAAAAAAAAAATTGTCACGATCCGATTAATAGTTCCGGAGATATGCGTGGACAAACATACATACATACATACATACATACATACGTCTATAAAATTTTGTATATTTGTTTGGAAGCCCTAATAGATCATCATATGTGAATATAATGCAATTCCAATAATATTACATACATACGTATCGAATTGATAACCTCCGTTTTTTTGAAGTCGGTAAAAAAGAAGAGATTCCGAGTATTTTCACTCACCACGAGTTAAAATAGTTTGCACCACACGCCATTTTAAACTCAACCCCGCCGCCCCTCTTAACTTAAACCACACTCTAAACTTACACACAGTAACAGGCAGTATAAAATTCATGAAGTACGGAATTACGTTCCGACGTAGCGTAGCTTGTAACCATGCAAGAACTGTAACGTATTGTAATTACAACCGTTTGAGGCGCTACCACTAGGAGCAGTGGTGGCCCAGTGGTCACGGACACGACTTACGAGTTGTAGGTCGTAGGTTCGAACCCAGACAGGCGCTTAACTTTGTGTAAATTATATCATCACCACTGCTCTCAAAACGGTGAAGGAAAACATCGTGAGGAAACCGGCATGTCCTAGAACCAAAAATTCGAAGACATGTGACATCCACCAACCCGCGCTGGGCCCACGTGCTGAAGTACGGCCCACTCCCTCTCATTGAGAGGAGGCCTGTGACACAGCAGTGGGAACATTATAGGCTGATTACGGTTATGGTAAGGCGCTACCTCGAAAATCTAAAATCCTCAAAAACCTACTAAGCGAGCGAAAGTGATGCAATTACTTTTGGAATGCAAAAGAAGAGTGATGGCTATAATGTTCGTGCGCTCGGAATAAAACGACGTATGTGCCAAAACGAATTTACTCCTTTTTTAACAAAATAAATGAATTAAATTTAAAACTACTTTGAGTAAATTTTGATATGATAATTATCTGTGTTTTAAAGTAAATTCTATTGAATAACTCATAAGCGTTACGCTGTGATGTCAAAAAAAGTAAGAAAATAGATATAACTTTGCAATTTTTTTTTTGTCGAGAAAAATTCTTTGAATCCTATAGGTGTGTGCCTTTTACATGATACTGGACTACAGAGTCAAAAAACATATAGCAAAATGATAAATCCCTATTCCACATACTTAACAAGTTACCTCTGAGTTTGTTTCGGCCTTTCTTCTCAGAGTAGTCAGATAGGAAACGCCGACTTCATCTAGTTTAAAAAAAACCATGATTGACGTGTAAAAGTGTTTGTACAAACCTACTTACAAAAAATAAAATCATTTCATTTCATCATTTCATTTCACGAAACAGAAAAACCAATTTTTTTTCAATATATCACCTTAAGAAAGCAATACAAAGGAAATCGTTGCGAGAAAACTGGAAAAGCATTCCTAAAGACAAATTCCGTAATTAAAAACGTTCAAAATCTAGTCTCAATCTCATCTCAGCGACAATCAATGTCAAAAACTTGTCAAAAATGTAGGGAAATTAGAAGTATTTTTGACAGATTGAGACTGAGATCAGACTGCGAACGTTCTTAAAATTACAAGAATTGCCCCTCACACTGTGAACGTTCTTAAAATTACAAGAATTGCCCCTTAGACTGTGAACGTTCTTAAAATTACAAGAATTGCCCCTTAGACTGTGAACGTTTTTAAAATTACAAGAATTGCCCCTTAGACTGTGAACGTTTTTAAAATTACAAGAATTGCCCCGCACACTGTGAACGTTCTTAAAATTACAAGAATTGCCCCTCACACTGTGAACGTTCTCAACATTACAAGAATTGCCCCTCACACTGTGAACGTTCTTAAAATTACAAGAATTGCCCCACACACTGTGAACGTTCTCAAAATTATAAGAATTGCCCGCTTCAGACTGTGAACGTTCTCAACATTACAAGAATTGCCCCTCACACTGTGAACGTTCTTAAAATTACAAGAATTGCCCCACACACTGTGAACGTTCTCAAAATTATAAGAATTGCCCGCTTCAGACTGTGAATGTTCTTAAAATTACAAGAATTGCCCCTCACACTGTGAACGTTCTTAAAATTACAAGAATTGCCCTCACACTGTGAACGTTCTTAAAATTACAAGAATTGCCCCTCACACTGTGAACGTTCTTAAAATTACAAGAATTGCCCCTTAGACTGTGAACGTTCTCAAAATTACAAGAATTGCCCCTCACACTGTGAACGTTCTTATAATTACAAGAACTGCCCCTCACACTGTGAACGTTCTTATAATTACAAGAATTGCCCCCTTCAGACTGTGAACGTTCTCGAAATTACAAGAACTGCCCCTCACACTGTGAACGTTCTCAAAATTACAAGAATTGCCCCTCACACTGTGAACGTTCTCAAAATTACAAGAATTGCCCCTCACACTGTGAACGTTCTTAAAATTACAAGAATTGCCCCTTAGACTGTGAACGTTCTTAAAATTACAAGAATTGCCCCTTAGACTGTGAACGTTTTTAAAATTACAAGAACTGCCCCTCACACTGTGAACGTTCTTAAAATTAAAAGAATTGCCCTCCATTTTAAAGCACGCATGGAACTAGTAGGTACTAAACAGCATGTATCAGAAAGGTGTCATATTTAACGGTGTGCTAGTGCGTCTGCTGAGCGTCGGATCTTGAGTTTGATACCCAGGTCAGGAAAAATATTAATTCCTTCCGTGAATATATTTTCAACAAGTTGCCAAAGCCGGTTACAGAACTTAACGATGGAAAGTTCAAAAGCGTTCAAAGAGTTTTAAACCGTTCAAACGTGGCCTTAGCAAAAATCAATAAAAACGCGTTTTGTGAGGATGGATGTCTCTTTCACGCAAAAACTACTGAACGGATTTTGATGAAACTTTACAGTAATTTAGCTTATACATCAGAATAGCCGAACCCAATATTCCCACGGAATCGACACTTATGCGGATGAAACCGCAGGGCGCTGCTAGTAGTATTATAAGATTAAAGACTACGTTGAAGACAAGGTAGTTTGGCAATATTTCCATCTGCACATGTGGCTTCTCTGGCTCCTCATTAACTGCATCATATCATCTGCCAGCCTTTTCCCAACCATGTTGGGGTCGGCTTCCAGTCTAACCGGATGCAGCTGAATACCAGTATTTTACATGAAGCGACTGCCTGTCTGACCTCCACAACCCAGTTACTGGGTAATACGATACCCCTTGGTAAGACTGGTTGTCAGACTTTCGGCCTTCTAACTACCCGTAACGACTGTCAAAGATCCAGGAATGACAGCCGAGACCAATGGCTTTACGTGCTTTCCGAGGCACGGAGGGGTCATGGTAGGTAAAGATGGTCACCCATCCACAGACCAACCGCGGCAAGCGTAGCTTAACCTGATCAATCGACCTGTGCGGCTGTTATTATTAGCCACGGGCCAACCTCATTAACTGCATAACTATGTAGATTGTCTGTTAACTGCTCCCAAATTAGCAGAATAGCAGAAATGATGGTGCACCACTGCACAAACCAGTACCTATCCAAAAAAATTTAGCAGGCAAAGACGCGAGCAAAACCAAGCACATAAAAAAGATTTCCATAAAAACGAAACTGAAATAATTTGTTAAAGCGCTCGACTTTTTTAATAAAAAGAAAGTTATTTTTTAATTAACATCGTAAGTTCGGCCCGTATTTATATTGTGCATAGTTTTTCTATTAAAACGGTTATTTTAGTTTTTATTTTAACTTCCCCGGAGGCAGGGGAATAAGGCCATTTATACACTGCACGGTTTCATTACGGTACGGCGCGGCGTACAAGCCGCGCCGGGTATGTCGACAAGCTTCCATAGTAATCCATACAACACTGACAATCGTCCCTACACACGGCGTATAACGGTCATAGCACACGTATCAAATCGGAGAGGAATCGGCACCGTATCGCCTTTCGCCTCGCCGTCAAACAGGCGTCAACCTAACGTAAGCACGTAACCAAAGCGCATCACAAGGTCCGATGCGTCGACTCGGCTACGGCTAGGCGACGCCGCGCTTACGGCTCGCCGACCGCTGGTTGATGGTGCAGCAGGCAGGAGGGGTAAGAGGGGCAAGAGTTTGAATTAAATGCTTTGAGTTTGAGTATATATAGATAGTTAATAGATATACTATAAAATACACAGAAGCAAACCCGTCTGCGATGCGTAGTTAAGCCCATCAATCCGAGTTGAACCGTTTTGAATATTTAACTACTCAATTAACCTAATTTCTCGGTGCTTAACTAGTGTTGGGACACTTCAATCGCGTTAAAGGTGCGACGGGAATTTGCACTCGCAGCGTATTTAGTGAAGCTACTGCGTGGCGGAGCGCATAACCCTGGAGTGCTGCTGCACCTGGGCCTCAAGTCTGCTATTACAATAGTGTCAGAATGGTCTATAATTGATTTCATAATTGTTGATTTTGACAAGTTTGGAAATCTACTAATATAATGGCGTCATTACGACTTTCCGATGGTCAACCACTGACACTCCATTGAAAGAAATGGCATAGAATGGTAATCTCGTACATAATGACAAATGAATGACTGACTCAGGCGTTAACCTGCAAAAATTTTGACAGTTCCTTTGATCAGTGACCTAGCATTAGAACGTCATTGTGCAGTCTTTGCTTTTAATTCGTTACGAGTATCGTATATGTTCTCTGCCATTGACCGACCAATGATCGACCATAATGAATTTAGCAGATTACGAACTTTTAGCAAAAGACAATGGGATCGTGTTGGAATGACGAATTTATAAAAATAGCAGACTTGGGCCCAACTTTGCGTGTTAGACCGGTACGTGTGGAGGTGGCGAAGCCTGCCCCTACTTGCTGTGCCGGCAGCCAGAACCAACCTACTGGTGAGAACTCCTCTCATTAGAGCTATGCGTGTGGTGAACGAGGTTCGCGAGAGGGTTTATGTATTGTGGTGGAACTTGAGTTAATTAGAGCAGTGGTGGCCAAGTGGTAACGGCCGCGACTTACGAGTTGTAGGTCGTAGGTTCGAACCCAGACAGGCGCTTTACTTTGTGTAAATTATTTCATCACCACTGCTCTCAAAACGGTGAAGGAAAACATCGTGAGGAAACCGGCATGTCCTAGAACCAAAAATTCGAAGACATGTGACATCTACCAATCCGCACTGGGCCCGCGTGGTGGATTACGGCCTACTCCCTCTCACCGAGAGGAGGCCTGTGTCCCAGCAGTGGGAACGTTATAGGCTGATTATGGTTATGGTTGAGTTAATTCGCAAAAGTTACATTGTTTATATTTAGATGTAGGTTAATATTTAGGATATAATTTGTAATTTTATAGCATGTAGATTAAGGATTTAGGATGTAAGGCCACTCTATCGTATTGGATCGCTGATCTGTCCTGTCTTTGGTATTGTTCGTCGAATCGTTGAGCTCCTCAAGTTCTGAGTTGAGCTGCACGATTTTTAACAAATGCGTGCACTGATTGGACAGGTCCGCTCAATCTGTGTGGTTCTTTCCTCAAAAGACCATTTCAGACACCAATCTACATGGTCTTCACACGATCTGACCAAGTTTTTGTCTGGACTTTAAAAGAGACTGTGACTTCTGAGTTTGTTTCGGCCTTTCTTCTCAGAATAGTCAGTTAGGAAACGCCGACCTCATCTAGTTTAAAAAAAATATGATTGACGTGTAAAAGTGTTTGTACAAACCTACTTACAGAAATAAAATCATTTATCATTTATGTAATGGTAGTTGTAGGTAAGATTTGCTTATATAAAATTAAATAAATAAAGTAAGTAGGTACCTACTTGCCTTGTTAAGACACAAGTCAAGATACGTTTGTCGACATGTGTCGGGCTCATGTGGACTTCAGTAACGTCCTTTTAATAGTACCTACCGTACCTCAAAAGGAAAAACGGGACCCTTATAAGATCACTTCGTTGTCCATCTGTCAAGACCCTTCTTGTCAGGAACGCGTGAAGTTATCAAGTTGAAATTAATATCAATTACTGAGGGCTGCAATCACTTGAAGCAATGAAAAAATTAAATTTGTAAGTCAACGCAATCAAAAGATACGGGCGTTTATGTTCATGTTTAACACTCGAAAGGGAAAAAGAAGAAAAAAAGGGAATCATGAAATTTGGCGAGAAGCAATGTCATGTAGCACAAGTAAAGGAAAAAATCCGAAAACCGTAGTTTTTTTCGGAACCTTCTTTGCGCGCATCCGACTCGCACTTGACCGGTTTTTTTTTACAAAATTAGAAGTATATTTTTTTTTATATTTTAATTAAAACGTTGCCCCACACTAGGAATTTCTCCTGTATTGTGGGTGCGTTTACAAACATTTAAATTCACGTACACAAACAGCCAGACCCGGAACAACTATACTTGTAGGTTATACAAATATTTGTTCCGTGCGGGAATCGAACCCGCGACACGCAGCGCAGCAGTCAATCGCTTAACCACTGAGCCAACCGTGCCGTCAAAATAATATAAAGTATCGAAATATTGAATCAAAATATGTGTCTTTGGTCAACTGAACCCACTCGAAATTGACCCACGGGATCTCTCGACTAAATCACAGTTTCCGACTGGACCCACTGCACAATTTCATCATTCTCATTTATTTACAACACTACTTACAAAGAGCGTTAATTACAATTTACAAGCTGACACTAAAATATATATTATACATAGGTACTTAATAAAATCATAATCAGCCTATAATGTTCCCACTGCTGGGACAAAGGCCTCCTCTCGGTGAGAGGGAGTGGGCCGTACTCCACCACGCGGGCCCAGTGCGGGTTGGTAGATGTCACATGTCTTCGAACTTTTGGTTCTAGGACATGCCGGTTTCCTCACGATGTTTTCCTTCACCGTTTTTGAGAGCATGATTTTTGATGACATTATTTACACAATGTAAAGCGCCTGTCTGGGTTCGAACCTATGACCTACAACTCGTAAGTCGCCACTGGGCTTGGTTACCACTGGGCCACCACAGCTCTATATAATAATATTATATACAAGTATATAATAAAAAATTAAAGAAAAACTAAGACTGAAAAACTCCCCCCACCCCCACACCTGACAAATATGGCTACCATTTTTGGAGGGGCCCGTGGCTAAATAATAACAGCCGCACAGGTGAATCGATCAGGTTAAGCTACGCTTGCCGCGGTTAATCTGTGGATGGGTGACCATCTTTACATAATCGTGACCCCTCCGTGCCTCGGAAAGCACGTTAAGCCGTTGGTCATTCGTGGATCTTTGACAGTCGTTACGGGTAGTCAGAAGCCCGGAAGTCTGACAACCAGTCTTACCAAGGGGTATCGTATTACCCAGTAACTGGGTTGTGGAGGTCAGATAGGCAGTCGCTCCATGTAAAATACTGGTATTCAGCTGCATCCGGTTAGACTGGAAGCCGACCCCAACATAGTTGGGAAAAGGCTAGGCAGATGATGAGGATCTCATTGAAGATTCGTCCGCATCGCTGTCAATGGGATAAGTATCCAAAAGTATGAATGTAGGTAAGTACCGACTAGTGGCACAGCACTAAAATCCTTACACTTGAGGTTATGTAAACAGAATACATTAACGAGAATTTTAATCCTTAATAACATACCTTTTGTTTACAGAAACAAAAGGTAGTGCGTCTAATATATTCCTTAATAATTCAGTAATACAGTATTTGTCTGTCCTTCCCCTTTTTTTAATTCATCCAAAGGTTGTCTTTAAAAGATCGCTTTTAGCGATAAGACCGCCCATTGTGTCACCCTTTGTACAGTTTCTATAATTATGTCTGTAATTTATATGGTGTATAATTATAATAAAATGTATTCTATTCTATTCTATTATACTTGCGTGCAAAAACATCGACCCACCCATTGCTCTTCGATTTGAAACAGTATAATTCAACAAGTTTTACTAACAATAACCTAATATATTGTATATTAAAACCTTCCTGACGGTATGTAGATTACATTAGTGAAAGAATTATCAAAACTGATTCACTAGTTTTTGAGAAAATAGCGAACTTACAAATAGGGTGTTGAATAACGAAACCACATTTTTTTTTTAAATCCCATAATTTTTTAAGGGATCAAGTTCAAATTTGATTAAACCAACGGAAATAAACAAAATTTAATGTTAGACAATTTCAATTAAAAAAAAAAAGTCGAGCACTTTTTCCGAGCAAAAGTGAGGGATGAGGACATCTGAAGAATCCAGTCGATCTTGACAAGAATATTGCTTTTAATCAAAATATAGTGTATGTTCAAATACACTGTACTTTACCTACCTTCACACAAAATAAAATAATAAATTATATTCATTACGATTTTTCAGTTTTCAGATATCGTCTCTCAAATAGGAGCATGGGGGTGGGCCATTTTTTTTTGCACGCAAGTGTTTTAAGAGAAATTCAAATCTATATAATATATAGATTTGAATTTCTCTTAATACACTTGCGTGCAAAAAAATCAGTCAGTCAGTTTACCATTTTATATATTATTATTATATAAAATGGTAAACTGACTGACTGATTGTTGATATATCAACGCACAGTCTAAACCGCTGCTCTTAGATACATGAAATTTGGAGAGTGTGTTCTTTGTGAAGAATAGGTATCCACTAAGAAAGGGTTTTTCGAAATTCCACCCCTAAGAGGGTGAAATTTCACGCGAACGAAGTCGCGGGCATAATAAGCTAGTTGAAGATAGACAATTATTTTGGTTACTACCAAAATAATTGTTTAAATAATTGGTTGGTATTGAGGTACAAACGCCAGCACACGAAAGTGTTAAATTTTCCTAATCAACTTTGACCCTAATCATCATCATCATCATTTCAGCCGAAACACGTCCACTGCTGGACATAGGCCTTCCTCAAGCACCAAAAATCAAAAATTCAAAAATAAAGTATCGTAATCTATCAAAAATAAAGTAGGTATCGTAATCTATCAAAAGAAATTAAAGTAGGTATCGTAATCTATCAAAAGAAATTAAAAAAACTGGCCAAGTGCGAGTCGGACAAGGCAAAAACGCCGAAAAAAACACGTTTGTTGTATGGGAGCCCCCCCCTCAAATATTTATTTTATTATTTATTATTAAAGTAAAAATACAATAGAGTATTTTGTGAATATTTCAAGTGCCTACCTGTTGCCATTATTGATATCGAGCAAAAAAGGGCAAAAAATCGCGTTTGTTGTATGGGAGCCCCCCTTAAATATTTATTTTATTTTGTTTTTAGTATATTTTGTTGTTATAGCGGCAACAGAAATACATTATTTGTGAAAATTTCAACTGTCTAGCTATCGCCGTTCTTGAGATACATCCTGGTGACAGACAGACAAGAAAGTTGTAGCGTAAACTGAACTTTAATGTGTAGGAATTATACCTAGATATTTTTCCTTAAACTCATATTTGTTAACATTTTTGGCAAATGAATCGCGAATACAGATTACCTACATTGTTTGATTCCCTAGTGCTGTAAAGGTAGGTAAATCTATAGGTATTTCGGTACTCCCCTAGGGCTAGGAAAACGTCTTGACGTGGAAACAGAGTTCACGCATCCGAGCCTTAATTGCTTAATCTCATCATTGATCTGTACTGTGACCCAAGATCATGTAGGTAGTTAGGTATAGTCTGCGTGTGTTTGGGTTGATGATTTTAAACCATTACAAGACACATAACACAATTTAAATGGTCGAAATCAACATCAAACGAAACCAAAACCAAACCGAATGAAACCTTTACCTTCTCCTCGCCTTTACCTTTCTCTTCATTTTTTTGGGGTTCCGTAGTACCTACAAGGAACCCTTATAGTTTCGTCATGTCCGTCCGTCTGTCTGTCTGTCGGAGGTTTTGCTAAGAGAACGTTAGTACTAGAAAGCTGTAA
>OX637569.1:4702076-4871970 GCA_951800025.1 Oligia strigilis
GTCACACGCTGAGCGGCTCCTAAGGGTCGTAGCGTGATGTTATATAGCCTATAGCCTTCCTCGATAAATGGACTACCCAACACTAAAAGAATCATTCAAATCGGACCAGTAGTTCCAGAGATTAGCGCGTTCAAACAAACAAACAAACTCTGCAGCTTTATAATATTATATATAATTATATATAATATATATATTATATATAAGTATAAGTATAGATTAGAAGTCGGTTAAGAAATAATGTTAAGTATATGTGTTAAATTATTTAAGGTAGTTTAATTAAGGGCCACGCTATCGCATAAGGAATTTCCTGTAATTATAGCAGTGTTTGTGATAAATAAATAAAAAAATATTGAAGAAAAAAAGGCACTGCAAAATTGCAAAAATCTTTTGGCTTCTAGCAGCAATCTAGAAACGGAAATAATACAATTTAAACCATGATTGTAAACTGCAGGGAAGATTTTTAAACTCTTTAGGGTTCGACATGACACAAGAGAAAACCTGTAAGAATTATTTTGTTCCTACTAGGTTTATAAGAATAGCACTGCTCCTACCATACTGTAGTTAAAACTCTTGGTACTTAAGGTGGCAGTGGGGCATACAGTATGCCCCACTGCCACCTTTCTGACTAAGCCCCTTAAAGTTAAAACAGCCCGAAGCTTGGAAGTTGGTGGTGTAAACTGGTGTGGCTTAAGGGCCCTCTTGCATTTTGGTACTGAGCTCACATCTTTTTCGGCCACACCAGTTTACACCACCAACTTCCAAACTTCAGGCTGTTTTAACTTTAAGGGGCTTACAGGACCTAAACGCAAAAAACGCAAGTTTTAGAAACAATAAAAGTATATGATCGACTACAGTAAACAAAACCAGAAAAATATATGATGTTCTTCAGGATATATGCTAGATAGATAGTGTGATGAAAACATAATACAACTAATTTGATACAATAGAAAAAAATCATGAAGATACCTCTAAAAAAATTATTTTTACAATAACAACCATGCTAATTACATACAATCATTCTGATTTTTTGTCAGATTATTCTACAAGCAACGTATACTAAAACACTACTGTTTTAACTTTTTAGTCCAAACAATAGATTTTTGTACCTAATTAAATAATTACTTCATATTTTGCAATAAATTACCAGGGTTGTGTCATCGCGCTTCTCTTTCTTTTCTATGCAGTCCGACAGTGACCGCGCTTTAGGTCACGTAAGTCCCTTAACATTTTTTGTAGTACGGAACCCTCGCGAACAAACCTCGCTTTTCGCTTTTTCTCAACCGCAAGTTCTTAATGAATGTGAATATTCATAAGTCCAATGAATGATTCATGAATCAAGACAATTGTCGTATTATCTTTTTGTAGGAAAAGATTTTCAAAGAAGTTTTAAATATTCATTCAGAATGAATAGATAATGGTAACAGATGTTTGCGTTCTCGTGAAATAATTAAAGATTGTAGGTACAGACGCCAGCAGGTCAACCTACCTGAAACTGTCAGATTTTCCCAATCAACCTTGATCCTTATGCTTTAGCAATAAAGTCGAAAATCTAATAAAGAAATCTGACAGATTGTAGTAACTTGATGTGCTGGCGTCTGTACATCAAGCTATTTATCATAATAATCTTACTCAGCCTAGAATGTTCCCACTGCTGGGACATTTTTGGTTCTAGGACATGCCGGTTTCCTCACGATGTTTTCCTTCACCGTTTTGAGAGCTGTGGTGATGAAATAATTTACACAAAGTAAATCTCCTGTCTGGGTTCGAACCTACGACCTACAACTCGTAAGTCGGAGCCGTTACCACTGGGCCACCACTGCTCTCAGCAAGCTACTTCAATTTATCAAATTTTCCCAATTAACTTTGAACCTTATGCTTAAGCGATAAACTTGAAAATATATTAAAGACAGTCAAAGTCATCAACACAACTCTCTAAGACCATGACGTAATCCCCAAGAATAACTATTTCATGAAATCTTGACATTTGGGGATTATACTAACATATCAAGTTGTATTACTGATTGTAATGATTATAATTCTGTAAATACATATTTGTTACGACCGCGAATCATATTTTAATCAACGTACAACTTAATACTGACCAGCAAATTGCAAAAAACGTAAGAAAATTTGAATTTCGCGGGCCACCTTAGCGCTTCCCCCTTAAAGGAAAATACGGAATTCTTATACTTACCTATATAATTTTATTTAGCCTAGCTTCTAAACTATAAATACGTCCAATTCTATGTCGTTTAAATATAAATGTAGCCCTACTAAGAATGTACAGACGCAAGCACATCAAGCTACTACAATCTGTCAAATTTCTTTAATAGATTTTCAACTTTATCGCTAAGACATAAGGTTCAAAGTTGATTGGGAAAATTTGACAGTTTCGGGTAGCTTGATGTGCTTCCCAATCAACTTTGAATCTTATGCTTTAGCGATAAAGTTGAAAATCTATTCAAGAAATTTGACAGGGTGTCTACATATAAAACGATGCCCGTCTATTTGTGCGCCCAATCTCATAAACCGCTTGATGAAAATTGATGTGACAATCACTTTGATGGTTGAACACCGGATAGCGATAAATTAAAGTTTACACGTTTTATTAGTAACAGATGATGTTATTATCAGAAAGACATGACATTACATCACGCTTGAATTCTATGAAAGGATAGACAGAAGGCTACAGTCACGATTACTAACCTAACATCACATGCCTGCCTTTTCCCAACTGGGGTCGGCATCCAGTCTAACCGAATGCAGCTGAGTACCAGTATTTTACATGGAGCGACTGCCTATCTGACCTCCACAACCCAGTTACTGGGTAATACGAACCCCCTTAGCAAGACTGGTTGTCAGACTTTCGGGCTTCTGACTACCCGTAACGACTGTCAAAGATCCTGATGATTCGTTTTACTAAAAAACTTTTTCCTTGGACTAATATTAATTTAAAAGCAGTCTTCTATACTAATTCTACTTTAAACCATAAATATAAAGCGCTAGGGAAATTCGCGAAATCTCAAGGATTAAGGGGAAGCTCAAATTACACGCAGATTACATTTTAATGTGTCTGTTAAGACGAAGTCTATCTTGTCTGCGGTTAGGTTTTTATTTTTTATTTATCCTTTTGATAGATTCTTATTTTGTAAATGTAAGGACTTTGTAGGCCTTGTAGACTTTGGATCTGTAGACCATTTTTTATTTTATCAAGTACCTGGTACTTGTTGACAGGCCTACGCTGTCCTCCCATACCAACTGTAATTTGAAAATATTGTAAAAGCCAATTATTTTTAAAAAGAGTAACCGTGGAGTTTCTTGCCGACTCTTCTCCATAGGAAACGACCAATTGGAACCGTGCACCTAGCTTCTGACGTTTCATAAGTGCCCATGTAGGCTTATGTGAAATAAAATATTTTGATTTTAATTTTGCGACATACAAAATATTTTTTTCAAAAAAGTAATTTAAAAAAATTAAACCGACTTCAAAAAGAAATCAACTCAAAATTATGAAATAACTTTAATTTCGGAAGTCGGTGGCAAAAGACTGAAACTAAAATACAGATCCCAAGACAACGACTTCCGAAATTAAAGTTATTTCATAATTTTGAGTTGATTTCTTTTTGAAGACGGTTTAATTTTTTTAAATTACTTTTTATTTCGTAATTTGACCAAGGTTTTGAGATGTTTTCCCTTTGACACTACACTCGTAGCTCGTAACAATACGCCAGGCCGTCACACTTACACGTATTAGTCCATATCTTGAAAATTACTGAATCGATTTTCATGAAACTTGCACTGTTCCGTGGCCCGGCGCCCACTATCGGCATCGGCACGGCTGAGGATTTTTATGCGACGAATAAAAATGTAACTTAATTGTATGACGATAAAATTGAAATTTCAATGTTAATAGTCATCGTATGTGCAAAAATAAAGATCCGTATCCGAAATTTAAATTTTATTGTCATACTATTAAGTTATATTTCTATTTGTCGCATAAAAATCCTCAGCCGTGCCGATGCCGATAGTAGGCACCCGGCCTAAGTTGAAGGAAATGTACCTAAGCCAATAAAAAAAAGGTCACGATCCGATTTTTAGTTGCAGAGAAATGCGTGGACAAACATACATACATCTATAAAATTTTGTAAATTTGTTTGGAAGCCCTAATATATTGTCATATCTGAATATAATGCAGTTCCAATAAATTACATACCTACATACCTACGTGTCGAATATTGATAACCTCCATCTTTTTTAAATCGGTATAAAAAAAAAGTAGAGGTTGGTTACATTTTCATGTTGAAATTATACACGTCATGTGTGAGAACATTGTACTCGTAGAAAGACGGTCAGACTACTAACCAACTATTTTGTATAAAGCAGGCAGGACAAAACTGCATTCCCCTTAAGCCAAAGTTAATTAGAAACAACGGCCTAATAGAGGGTCCCAGGTTCGACGCCCGGGTGAGGTAACTTTACTGTTATGGGAAGGTCCAGTCGTAATGGTGGGATGTTTAGAGGACTTTATGGGATGCTGTGGTCGGGGTTCGAGTTTCGTTTGAGGCAAAATTTAAAAAACTGGCCAAGTGCGAGTCGGACTCGCACACGAAGGGTTCCGTACCACAAGGCAAAAACGCCGAAAAAAACACGTTTGTTGTATGGGAGCCCCCCTTATATTTATTTTATTTTAATTTTAGTATTTGTTGTTATAGCGGCAACAGAAATACATAATTTGTGAAAATTTCAACTGTCTAGCTACCACGGTTCTTGAGATACAGCCTGGTGACAGACAGACGGACGGACGGACGGACGGACAGACAGCGAAGTCTTAGTAATAGGGTTCCGTTTTTACCCTTTGGGTACGGAACCCTAAAGAAGTATAGCAGAGCTTTTTATAAGTTTTTGGTAACACATAATCTAACTATATCGCTGTTCACTTTTGGAAATGAGACCTCTGTAAGCTCAAAAATCACACTAATATTATAAAGGCGAAAGTTTTTGAGTGTGGGGGTGTGTTTATATGTTTGTTACTTCTTCACGCTCAAACGGCTGGACCAATGTTGATAAAATTTTGTATGGAGGTAGCTGACACCCATATAGGTTACTTTTTATCCCGATATTCTCACGAGATCGACACTTATGCGGGTGAAACCGCGGGGCGCAGCTAGCACTAAAATAAATAACAATTAATTCCTCTCACACTCATTTCTACCGTTTTATTTTTGTCTGTCTGTCTGCTACGTATATAGTTAATCTAGAATTGACAGACGGACATTCGTGTTGACATTTAGATTAATAGTTAACGACAAAGAGTTGTAGTAGACATCTATTAATAATAATATTTAGTATCTATTAAACCCTAGGTTAGCGTTTAGCAATATCCATTTCAGAATTTTACACATAGACATACATAACCAGCCTATAAAGTTCCCACTGCTGGGACACAGACCTCCTCTCGGTGAGAGGGAGTGGGCCGTAATCCACCACGCGGGCCCAGTGCGGGTTGGCAGATGTCACATGTCTTCGAATATTTGGTTCTAGGACAAGCCGCTTTCCTCACGATGTTTTCCGTCACCGTTTTGAGAGCAGGGGTGATGAAATAATTTACACAAAGTAAAGCGCCTGTCTGGGTTCGAACCTACGACCTACAACTCGTAAGTCGCGGCCGTTACCACTTGCCACCACTGCTCTTTATTTAGAATTCTAATCATAGGTAAATCTCTACTGGACGGTCGGGCTGGTCCACAAATTCAAGGTCGCTCAGCGCGCTATGGAGCGAGCTATGCTCGGAGTCTCTTTGAAGGATAAAATCAGGAATGAAATTACCCGAAAAAGAACTGGAGTTACCGACATAGCTTGCAGAGTAAGCAAACTGAAGTGGCAGTGGGCTGGCCATGTCTGTCGAAGGACCGATGGCCGGTGGAGCAGACGAGACCTGGAGTGGAGATCGCGTATCGGCAAGCGTAGTGTGGGACGCCCCCCAGCTAGATGGACGGACGACCTAAAGAAGGTGGCTGGGGTAGACTGGATGCGGAAGGCGGAGGACAGGGTGTTGTGCCGCAGTCTGGGAGAGGCCTATGTCCAGCAGTGGACTACGATAGGCTGAGTTGATTGATTGAAATCTCTACTGAGACTTTGACAAGGGACCGACTTTTTACTGACTTAATCCATACTAATAATATAAATTCGAAAGTAACTCTGTCGGTCTGTATGTTACCTTTTCACGCCTAAACCACTGAACGAATTTCGATAAAATTTGGCAGAGAGATAGATTGCATCCCAGGGAAGGACATAGGATAGTTTTTATTCTGATATTTTATTTTATTTATTTTTATATATTAAACTTTATGCACAAGTAAAAACTGTACAAAGGCGGACTTAATGCCTTGGGCATTTTCTACCAGTCTACCTTAGGGTGATGCAGAGACAATACACAGTAGGTGCAAATACAGAAAACAACTTAGAAAATAACTAGAATATTCCCACGTGATCGACACTTATGCGGGTGAAACCGCGGGGCGCTGCTAGTAATTTATATTTTCTTTTTAGAGCTGCGGTATCGAGGAATAATAGTTTATCTTAAATAAAAATTCCAGACCGACAGACAAACAAAATAAAACAGTATCTTGAACTAAATACGTCCTAAATTCAATTGGACAAGATTTATGGGAATCTATTCCTATATGAAACGCCAGACATCTGACATACTGTGTTGTGGGATGACGAACTTTAAGTGTTTGGCCAGACTGGGGAGCGGGCGCGGGGCGGGCGCCGTGCGGCGAACTCAAACATAATGAACTTCCTTTGAGTGTGCATAGTTGGCACGCGGGCGCGGTGAGCGGCGCGGGCTGCAGGGCGCGGGGAGCGCGCGGGTATCTCACGCCATAGCTCGTTCTCAAACTAGTTCGAGCTTTTTTTCTAGCAAAAATAATTTCTTTTCATCCATATTATATTTTGACAAACACTGGACACGACAACAGGCAGAACGCAGCCACGCTGACAGGCAGCACGCGCGCGTTCCCGCACCCGCGCCCGCCAGGCGCCCGTCTGGATGGACACTAAAACAACAGAACATCACGCGTGTATACCCCAAAGGGGTAGGCAAGGAGTTCAGAGTGGGGTCGGCTTCCAGTCTAACCGGATGCAGCTGAATACCAGTATTTTACATGGAGCGACTGCCTTTTTTTTTTTTTTCTTTTTCGTGGAGAAATCTTCATGCATTCTGCACTACCACGGGGAGATCTACCTGACCTCCACAACCCAGTTACTGAGTAATACGATACCTCTAGGTAAGACTGGTTGTCAGACTTTCGGGTTTCTGACGACCCGTAACGATTGTCAAGGATCCACGAATGACAGCCGGGACCAACGGCTTAACGCGCAAAAACATAAAACATAAAATATTAACAACAATTAAATACTATTATTCTCACAAAAATGTAGGCACATAACCATTAAATTGTGTTGGCCATTCTTTACGCCTGTGCGTCCCACTCATAATATTAATGACATAAGAATCAATACAATATAATCGTTTTGTCTTGTTGTTCCTTCTTAAAGGTTTATTTATGTTATATAGGTATGAGGAAAGGAAAGGAAAAGGTGTAAAGTCCACTCATACTCTATAGAAAAGGGAGGATCCTACGACCAGACGGGTGTTGTGTCTGGCGGGCAATTGCCCGATGATTCATGTCGGGCCGTTGTAGCTATGCTAGTTGCGCGGTAAACTCTGCTTGCGAGATGCAGGATTTGCGTGACGTCAGTATGACGCGTTGTACTCATGTGGCGTTGTAGATACCGCTGCAATGTTATTGGAAAGTAAGCAAGACAGCCCACCTGTCCTGATGGGAAGTGGTCACCGCCGCCTATGAACATCTTCAATAGCAGAGGCATCGCAGATACGTTGCCATCACAGGGACAAAGTTGAACTATCTCATGTGCCTGTAACTACACCGGCACACATACCCTTCAAGCTGGTCAACAGCAACCCTTGGCGACAGAAATATAGCAGAGCTTGAACGAACTCTTTCACCAAACCAAAAACGAAGTGAGTGGCAAACCAAAATGAAGTGACAAACCAAAATAAAGTGAGTTGCAAACCAAAATGAAGTGAATTGCAAACCAAAATGAAGTGAGTGGCAAACCAAAATGAATAGAGTTGCAAATCAAAATGAAGTGAGTTGCAAACCAAAATAAATTGAGTTGCAAACTAAAATGAAGTGAGGGGCAAATCAAAATGAAGTGAGTTGCAAACCAAAATGAAGTGAGTGGCAAACCAAAATGAAGTGAGTGGCAAACCAAAATGAAGTGAGTTGCAAACCAAAATGAAGTGAAACTAAAATTGAAACAAAACCAAAGACTCCGACTTCCGAAAATAAATTATTTTTCATTTTGTAATATTTTGGAAATCTCTTGTTTTTTTGGAACTTAAAAAAAATTGTACGTGAAGAACGTTGCAAGTAAACCCGCATCAAAAGCCCTGTCATGCTAATAATATATCTGTCATTGGTAATCACTCTTCGATTGGCACTGTTTCAACTCCATAGCTATTTATTGACGATAAATACGTAACCATCGTCACGGAATAAATAAGTGGGTAAGCAAGATTGTAAATAGAATAGAATTTTTCTTTATTAAAGTAACCAAGACTCAAAATCTAACAAGATTGTTAGTAAAACTTACAACTATGTTAATAAGCACTGACACTAAACAAAAATATAAGAAATAACGGTTGGTCACCGTTGCGACATCCCATGAGAGACTGCACAACAGTGACCCACGTAAACACAGTCTAGGCGACTCGCAACTGTTGGAGCCGCCCCACACCCTGCGCACCAGGGAAAATAACTTTAGTTGTAGAATGTGCGACTGCTTCGTTGTCGCAAGTACTGCTGCTGAGCTCTGACGTTCGATCCTCATCATTCGGAGACCTTTTTCTTGTCACAGGTAATGCCACAGAGTGCCTCTGACACTCAAAGCATAGACAGGTAATGAGGTTACGCCTACGCGTCTGGCGCGGATTAAAAAATGAATATTGCACGACCTAGTTTACTCTGTCTACGGCACGACCACTGACCACTGACCTATATTATTATACAACTACTTGTTTAATAGAGGTCCAGTGTACACGACTCTTATTGCGAAAGAAAGAAAAGAAGAAAAAGAAGAAAGAAAAACTGTTTATTCTGCACAAATAAAAGGAAAAAAAAAGTTGACAATTTTGCTTGATGTCAGGGCCAGGGACCAAAGACAACACACATTATTTTATTACTTGACATTGACAATTTGAGATTGACATTTGACAATACAAATCACAAATCAATCCGATAGGAGTATATGTGTTCTGTGGTGATGCGCCCGCTTCACTGGCCTAATTATGACAACAAAACAAAGTGAAAACAACAACAATCAAAACAAAAACAAAATGCCAATGGGGATTGTCCAAAAATTCTAACCATTAGATTTTATTTTATTTTTTGAAAATTTAGAGCATTTTGAGAAACTAATTTGAATATTTTGATGATTGGTTCAATAGTTATTTAAAAAAAAAAATTTAATTATTTTAAGTTTTTAAGGTAGGTGACGTCATCTTTGGCTTAAAAAGATTGTGCCGTTGCTTCACTAGTACATAATTAAAAATTTAAATCTGTCAACACAACGTCATCCATATCACATCTGTCAAAGTGTCAATACAGAATACTCAAATACTGTCTTATATAATCGAAATAATCGAATTCGAATCCTATCCTATTATCGTATTTGTTTACAAATGGTTTTTTTATGAGTAAGTGTCGTCCAAGGAATATACTACTCTCTGTCGTCACTAGAACAATCTACGCGGCGACTTAGAAATAGAATAATAACGCACGCGGCGACATAATTTTATTGTTCGTTTTCCTGAACCACAAATGACCACAATGAGCGATACTTTTGTTAAAGCTGACTCGCGAAACCTGCCTAAAGTTGAGACCGTTATGATATTAGAGTATATTTCTACTAGCAGCCATCATAGCGTAGCTGAAATAAGGGGAGCAAAAATAATAATATAATAAATATAATTTGACACTTGACAGATTGTAGACAATACTTGCCTCTTACTTTTTAACGATAACGAGGTAACGATACAAAACTGTACAGCCAAACCAAAGGGCAAACAAGGTCAATCGTATTTTATCAAAAATATCAATAAAATATGAATATTTTTCGTAATTAATTAGTCCGTAATGATCAGTAACGCTATTCCTCGAAATGGTTTTTCAATTACAACATTTAAAAAAATATGAACAATGCCCATTGCAGAGAGGAAAAAATTAACTAAGTGCTTTTGTAACAAATATTAAAGACAGTGCTCTAAGATCGTTTTTTTTTTTTTTTTGCCTGCTGCAACTGTTTCTATTGTTGTACCCAGAACCTACCTAATTTATATACCACTAGCACTTTGCCCGCGACTTCGTCCGCGTGTATTTCGTACTTTCCTCTCAAAATTTCGAATAGGTATGTATGTTTATGATCTTTATCATTTATTTAGATTAATAAGTATTCGGGCCAATTTTTAAGTTTGTAGATCAACGGAATCAGATTTTTCAAATAAACAGGATCCCCGCTTTTCACTCCCACAAGGGTGGATTTTTGAAAAATCGTTTGGGATGACGTGTCCATAACTTGACTCAAAGACCGATACCTACTCATTTTCGAGTTAATGAAAGCAAGCAGTAAAATCAACCCATTCTTAGCGTGTCGATAGCAATCCTAAATGGACTCGGCTACTTGCAAAATTTTACACCCCCAATCTCCCTTAAGTTTTAAATTCATTAACCAAATGAATAAGGTTTACATATAAACTGTATCCTTGCTTACCCCCCCACCCCCACACAGGGGTGGAATTTCGAAAAATCGTTAAGGATGTGTTTATTCCTTGACTCGAAGATTTATTGATACCAGTTTTCGACTTAATCAAGCCACGCAGTAAAATCCTCCCCGTAATATTAACTACACCTTTGTAGCCCGTTAGGGGTAGATTTTCGAAAAATCCTGATAAGTACATGTTATTCTTTATTTTTGGTCTTAAGTATAAATACCGAGTTTCGAATTAGTCGGACCGCGCATTAAAATTCTTCCATACAAATTTTGACACCCCCAATCCCCCCCTTTTAGGGGGTAGTTTCAAAAAACAAAAAGTGCCAATCTTCATAATTTACTTAGATAAGTATTCGTGCCAAGTTTCAAGTTTATTAACCAAATGAATAAGATTTTTCATATAAACTGTATCCCCGCTTTGCACCCCCACAGGGGTGGAATTTCGAAAAATAGTTTGTGACGTGTTCATTACTTGACTCAAAGATTATTTTACCAATTTTCGAGTAAATCAAGCCACGCAATAAAATCCTCCCCTGTAAAATTACCTACCCCTTTTCACCCCGTTAGGGGTACATTTTCGAAAAACCCTGATACACGTTATTCTCTATTTTTAGTCTTAAGTATAAATACTGAGTTTCGAGTTAATCGGACAGCCCGTTAAAATTGTTCCATACAAATTTTGACACCCCCCAATCCCTCTTTAGGGGGTAGTTTAGAAAAACAAAAATTGCCAAACTTCATAATTTACTTAGATAAATATTCCTGCCAAGTTTCAAGTTTATTAACCAATTGAATAAGATTTTTCATATAAACTGTATCCCCGCTTTTCACCCCCACAGGGGTGGAATTTCGAAAAATCCTTTGGTATGTGCTCATGACTTGACTCAAAGATTATTTATACCAATTTTTGAGTTAATCAAGCTACGCAGTAAAATCCTCCCCTGTAAAATTAACTACCCCTTTTTACCCTGTTAAGGGTACATTTTCGAAAAACCCTGATACACGTTATTATCTATTTTTAGTCTTAAGTATAAATACTGAGTTTCAAGTTAATCGGACAGCCCGTTAAAATTCTTCCATACAAACTTTGACACCCCCCAATCCCCCTTTAGGGGGTAGTTAAGAAAAACAAAAAATGCCAAACTTAATCATTTACTTAGATAAGTATTCGTGCCAAGTTTCAAGTTTATTAACTCAAGGAATAAAATTTTTCATACAAACGAAATCCCCCCTTTTCACCCCCTTAAAGGTTGAATTTCCAAAAAACCCTTCTTAGTGCTCCCCTACATTATAAAAGGAAGCCGTGTGCAAAATTCCACATTCCTAGACCCAGTAGTTTTGGCTGTGCGTTGATATGTCAGTCAGTCAGTCAGTCAGTCAGTCAGTTTCTCCTTTTATATATATAGATTATATATAGATTGTATAGATAATTTTAGATTAAGTATTTCTTTACTTTTCAAAAATTGATTTAATGCAGTAGAAACGAAAAGACATCAAAATATTTCTAAAAAAATTCCCGTCGAAAAATTTGTATTGAATCAATTTTTTAATAGATTCGTTTCATCCGAGGAACGCTATTGAACATGGCTCTTATTCAAAGTAGTTTAATTATAATTAATACAAATTAAAAAAAAAATGGTTGCCTGTAAAGTCGGTTTTACGGGCGAAGATTTTACGTGACAACGTCTTTTTCTCGGTAGAATATTTATTGATATGAATATAATTAAATTGCACAATAGGAACAAGGAATTAAATGAAAATAAGAACGTAACGTTACCGAGCGTTACACTTTTTCATAAGTGACTCCCAGCCGCAACCTAATTTAAGACGTTGTCACGTCAAAATTAAAAGTAAGAAAGAGGAATGTATTCTAAAATCTACTCTTCTTTTTTTTTCGTCGAAACGTTCGGGTCATGGCTGGTCGACACTTCACGTGACCTGAGGGCTGGGTCGTTCTTTGGCCAAAGGAAAGTGTGTGTATGTTTAATAAATAAATAAATAAAGGATCAGCATTGCCATTCAACGTGGCAATGCTGCCAGTCTTCTGGGCACGTTTCCGGATGACAACGATGCGGACGAGTACTTCGACGCCTAAAGTGTCCTTTATTTTTTTTTTATTTATCTGTATAGTAAGTTAGTCATTTAATTTAGTATCTACTGTAAATAGTTAGTTAAATTTTCTATAAATATATATATTTTTTTATTATAAACTAGCTTCCGCCCGCGGCTTCGCCCGCGAGATATGTCGATAAAAACTATCCTATGTTCTTCCCCGGAATGCAATCTATCTCTCTGCCAAATTTTATCAAAATCCGTTCAGTGGTTTAGGCGTGAAAAGGTAACATACAGACAGATAGACAGAGTTACTTTCGAATTTATAATATTAGTATGGATTTTTTAGACGATCATAATTTATGAGTATTATGTATGAGTCGTGCAGTTTTGGGATTTTCCAAATTTTATTTTATTTTATTTGCTATTTTATTATTTATTTATTTCTGTTTCTGTAACTGCCCGTGGTATCAGAATACCAGCGCTGCGACATTTATTTTTTAATGTTGCAGCATCATGCTGACATAGGAACTTTTTGGCCTCACATAGGTCTTGTGTTTTATTTTTATTTAAACAAATCTATTTGGTGAAATGTGTATGTGTAATACAACTCTGTCAATTCCAGGCTCCTACAAACAGGCGCGACACGCGATATAATCGCGCGCGACACAAAGGCACCGCAAGTCGCGCAACGAGCGGTGCCTTTGTGTCGCGCGCGATTTTATCGCGTGTCGTGCCTGTTTGAAGGAGCCTTCCTTCGAGGAAAAGCGTTTTAAAACTCAAACTCAAAACATTTATTTCAATTAAACTTTTGAATTGTCAAGGGGTCGGTCAGTCAGTAAGATGAAGCTAGTTGCCATTCCAAAGCGTAGGTACCTAGTTTAGTTTGTTTTACCAAACAAAACTGCTTAATCAACAACCGAAATCCACACGACGTGTATATCCAAGCAAAACCCTAGTAACTTCAAAAACGTCCACATCACACTTTCAAACACAAATCTCCGTTTCATCCTTCACAGGTTAAAACTGACACGTCCAAAGTTAGAACGACGAGTGATCTTGACACTTTCCACATGAATATAATTTAATACCGTTTCCATAAAAGAGAGTATAGATTTATGGTCTGTAAGTCCTCTATTAACATGGAAGTGTGCTCGCGCCCTTAGGGTTGGGAGAGGGGTGAGATTCAACCCCTGTTCTGTGTGTATTATGGTCAAGTGTAAAGGGGGTGAGTTGAGATAATGCTCCTGAATATTTTTGTAGCGAGGTATGTGTAAATTCATATTAGTGGTGCCGATGGTGCCGAGTGGTGGCAAAAAACTAGACGCTGTTACGGAAACTGTATTTCTAGGAATTACTTTAGATTCAAAATTACAATGGGGCGCACACATTAGAGCTCTCTCAGGTAGATTAAGTTCAGCTGCATATGCAGTAAGAAAAATAAGGCAGTTGACAGATATAGCCACAGCTATGTTAGTATACTTTGCTTATTTCCACAACATTATGTCTTATGGTGTGCTGCTGTGGGGATCGGCAGCTGACGTAGATTCAATTTTCATTTTACAAAAGAGGGCAATCCGCGCAATCTATCAAATGGGTCCTCGCGAGTCTCTTAGAAACAAATTCAAAGAAATTGATATACTAACTCTGCCTTCTCTTTATATTTTAGAAAGTATTTTGTATGTTCGCAAAAACTTAGGACTCCAATTGGAACCGTGCACCTAGCTTCTGACGTTTCATAAGTGCCCATGTAGGCTTATGTGAAATAAAATATTTTGATTTTGATTCTGTTGTTCACAAACTAAACTAAATTTAAGTTCAGTGCGTCTTTTTCTTTCCATTTCATTAAGAAAAGGACAGAAGACAAATTTTATTTGAGTCCTGTCCAATTAATCAGCGCCTGACACTACTCCATACAAGTTTAGACGTGATTAGAAACTTGCCTTGAAAGTCGCGGCTTACGATTTTTGTACGTAAGCTGGTGCGATTTTTGGCACGCGAAGTAGTTGCTCTTGCGTTATCTAAGTGTATCTATATCTGTGGTTTTTACAATGTTACTAAATAAATAAATGTGTATAATTTATAAAACAATAATTATAATTCGTAAATTCAATTCCGTTTTAAAACAGTATAATGTATCACATTAAACCCACCATTACCAAGGGGTACCCAGTAACTGGGTTGTGGAGGTCAGATAGACAGTCGCTCCATGTAAAATACTCGTATTCAGCTGCATCCGGTTAGACTGGAAGCCGACCCCAACATAGTTGGGAAAAGGCTAGGCAGATGATGATGAGACCTTTTTTTACTTATTATTGTAAACTTTTCACAGCCCCATTTGAAGAAGTTTTTGACGTTAATTTTGAAGAGTTTAGTCTCAATTTCCAGTAAAACTGTTTAAGATATAAATATAACGGCCGCGCGGGGGTAAAGTTTTTAATTAAATATTAAAATTCATGCTACAACCCCTGATAAGACGCCCTCCGAGATGTGCGAAGCGAGAATGAAAGTTCTTGATACTTTGAGAAACATTTTTTTACATTGGCGCCGATTCTGTTGTTCACAAACTAAACTAGATAATATTTACATAATCTATGCTAATGTTCTAATATCTTTTAAAGTGAATGCATGTGAATATATCCGTCAAAAGTTGGCCGTAACATCTCAGCGCTGATTTGCTGGATTCGTTTTCTCCTCTACCGATAATTTGTTTCTCCTCAAAGATTTTGTTTATATGTATGTATTTGTGTATCTATCTATGTATTAGTATTTATTCTTGTATTTTATAGTCATTTCCTAGCTATTTATCCCTTTTGTTGCACCTGCCATGTTTTGTCTCTGCATCACCCTAAGGTTGACTGGTAGAAAATGCCTCAGGCATTAAGTCCGCTTTTGTACAGTATTTCTTTTACTTGTGCATAAAGTGTTACTAAATAAATAAATAATATTTAAAATAATAATAATATGTACATTTATATGAAAAAAAAGCAAAATGATCATAGGACATCAAAAAATTCGTCCGCATCGCTGTCAACAGGAACAGTGCCCGTCTGGTCGGAGGATCCTTGCTATTCTATGGAGCATGAGTGAACTTTACACCCTGTTCCTCATACCTATATAAGCACAAGCATCTGCCAAAGAATTTCCAACTTTGTAGGGCTGATCTATCTATCAATCTGAATCTGATTTTTTTTAAGGATATTGCTAATTATAATCTATCACACTAATCACACTAATATTATAAAGGCGAAAGTTTGTGAGTGTGTGTGTGTGGGGCATGTTTAAACTCAAACTCAAACTCAAATCATTTATTTCAATTAAACCTTGTACAGGCACTTTTGAATTGTCAAAATTAAATAGTCTGTCAGTTAGTCAGAAAGTTGAAGCTAGTTGCCCCATGGACGTAATATATAGAAGTAACTCTATATATTACGTCCATGAGTTGCTATATGTTTGTTACTTCTTCACGCTCAAACGGCTGGACCAATTTTGCTAAAATTTGGTACGGAGGTAGCTGACACCCTGGATTAACATATAGGCTTTTTATCCCGATATTCCCCCAGGATTGACATTTACGCGGGTGAAACCGCGGGGCGCAGCTAGTTGCTTCATATATTCGAAAAATGTGTCTGCTGGTTCGATTCCTGCTCGGAACAAATATTTGTATAACCCACAAGTAGTTGTTCCGTGTCTGGCTTTTTGTGTATGTGAGTTTATGTTTGTAAATGCACCCACAATACAGGAGAAATTCCTAGTGTGACGCAGTGCTTAAAAAAAAAACATCCTCCTCATCTGCCAAGCCTGTTTCCCAACTATGTTGGGGTCAGCTTCTAGTCTAACCGGATGCAGCTGAATACCGGTATTTTACATGAAGCGACTGCCTATCTGACCACAAACATAACCATGATAAATATAACACAGTTACTATCAACACGACGACGAGTTTTTCTAACATAGTTTTAAGTTTATACACTAACACACATTGTATTATTATTTAGTCTGGAAGGTATTTATCTATGGGCCAAAGTAGCCTGACAATAAAGGTTTTATTATTATTATCTCCTTTACTTCATTAAATAACACATATAAATTATATTTTTAAATATTAGAATATACATATTATATTATAATGCAAAGTATCAACACCGTTCCGTCGTACTTGACAAATTCATGACAACTTGCTCAGCGTACCGTCACTCCGTCACGAACGGGAACCAATGGAGCTTACAATTCTCAAGTCACGCTTATGCCGTGTTTATCCATTCTTTTAGTTCACTGGTCTGTTGGGCTTTGGAAAATTGTTTTGGAGCGGGGAAACTGAACCCTAATTGCGTAACACACTACCAATCACAAACTGAATAATTTTGGAGGATATGCTAAACCATTGCTTCTAATAATATTTGAACCGCGGGGTGCTGCTAGTTTTTATATTTTTTTAATATGTTTATTATAGATTTATACAGGGTTATTGGTAAAACATTAACAACCTCTTAAGAGGTCATTGTACTCATCATTATGAACAACTTTTACTGTGGGACCAAACCTGAAATCGCGAGAAAAAAATCAGCTGTTCCCTACATTTATGTTCGTATAACTTGTCAAAATGTAGGAAACAGCTGTTTTTTTTGGTAAGTATTATTATTATTTTATTTTTATTTTACATATCTTGGGACCATGGGGTCCCGGTCCTTTGGAAGGCGTACGAGGGGTCGAAGTCAACTCGCAGAGGCCCCTTAGGAAACTTTAATGAAATGCGGCACCAACCGACGATTATCCCTGTATGCACTATGCAAGTGCACCCAAAGATAACCCCCGGTTGATGTAGAACTATTGCAGGATATGGAAAAACAAAAAGTTGAACTATTGGTTTGGGTGGCTGTATTATTATTACTTAGCCACGAGCCCCCATCAGCCAAAATCTCGTCTACGAGCCATCCAATCAAAGAAATCTTAATTAAACAATAACACCGAATTGTTAATTGAAACTCTTCATCCGTGAACCTCGGAGGAGTTGAAGTAATTAGCGAAGGAATGGAGGGTCACAGTGTATTACTGATGTTTAGATCGGGGGAAGGAGTGAAGTTATGGTGGTAGCATTTTATTTTTTTTGAATGTGGGAAATCATCAAATGACCCCTCCCGCTCTGGGTGGAGCGTAAGGGAGTGTCAGACACTTACTGACTAAAACCCACCCGTGTTCCTTCCTTAGCCCTTTATGTTCCGGCGTAGCAGTAACCCTTTCGGACAATCCCGCTAATTGTAGTACAGCATTTGTGATAGAATGTAGACATACTACATACATACATATAGAAGCTAAATACACATCCATCCATCCATACCATCCTACTCCTCCATACCAATATTATAAATTCGAAAGTAACTTTATCTGTCTGTCTGTATATAACCTTTTCACGCCTAAACCACTGAACGGATTTCTATAAAGTTTGGCAAAGAGATAGATTGCATCCCGGGAAAGGACATGGAATAGTTTTTATCCCGATATTCCCACGGGATCGACATTTATGCGGGTGAAACCGCGTGGCGCTACTAGTCTGTTATAAAATAACAAATACTTTTGTTCGACGTCAGAAAATATTTAAGTGTTAAGTCCACTATATTTTTAGGGAGAATATTTATACAACATTATTTTTAGTATAATGCGAAACCTGAATATAGTTTGTTCAGAATAAGTAACTGAATCGATTCCAATAATTTTCACCCCGTGTTATATTTTGTCCCAAAAATATTTAAAAAAGATTGAAAGTTGGACACCGGTAAGTTATCCAATCTCCGCGCCGAACGGTTAGGTACCCAGGTACTATTATCAATGAGCGCAAGACAGCGCGGCGCGGGTGATCATGTTTTTGTACGGACAAACCAAGCTTATAGCTTTATGATTTTTCATGATACAGTTTTGAAATTTTGTACATAGATTATTTACAGAAAAACACTAGACACGTGTTTCGGGTTTCGCCTATACTAAAAATAATGTTGTATAGCCTATGTCACCCGGACCCAACGCGTCTGTAGAGTTTCCCTAGCTAATTTAATTTGACCCTTATATAAAGCAGAAACTACCGATATCTAATGGGGGGTTTAGACGGGTGACTAAAGCCGCACGATTTTTGCCGCGCGGCGTAAATCGACCATCTAAATGGCAATTCGGCTAAGATGCAAGTGACTAAAGCCGCAAGCCCCAAAGTTGGGTAGCATCCGACTTTGGCCGCGCGGCAACCGGCCGCATGCGACTGGTGACTAAAATCGACCGTGTAAACGATCAGTTGCAGGCGATCGCCCGCCGCATGAAGGTGTTTCGCGCACGCACGTGTATTTATGAAATGACAGAGCCGCATGCGATTTTAGTAACCAGTGTAAATGGGCTAGCGATGCGGCTTGGTGAGGCAATTAGTGAAGCGACTCGCCGCACGGCGAAAATCGACCCGTGTAAACCCCCCATTTCCCAGCGAATGACGTCCAGTAAGATACATAAACCATTCACATTCCCGACCAACACTGGCCAACATCTGCCATTGTTCGCCACACGAGGCAACTGGTCCAAAAAATAACACAAAGCATGATGTTGATCCTTCCCCCTTGCCTCAGGTGCTGCCTACCCTCTGCCTAACAGTCGTGAATATAAAGGTGGGAGCCCGCAAACGAGGCTTTGTCGCTACGATTAATATTTAAACAAGGAACGGATAGGGTTGGGATAGGATACGGTTATTTTGTCGATAGTTTTTTTTTTATTTAACAAAAGTGTTTTGTTGTTGTATCTTATTGATTTGCCTTGACTTCGCGTGAAACTGAACTCAGCACATACTTATTATTGGAGAGAAAGGTATATAGGCAAGCCCGTAAGTCTTAAGGCTAAAACCAGCCTAAGAGCTGAGAAAAAAAAAACACTCAAAATAATAATTATAATAATATATTTTTTTTATTCTTTTTATTAATAAATAATAATAACAATTTTTTTATTTTGTTAGCCTAGTTTGTGTCCCACTGCTGGGCAAAGGCCTCCCCTTTTTCTTTCCAAACCGGGTGTCATGTGCGATCTCTGGCCATGTTGGCCCTATAATAATAACAATTTATCAATTATTTATTCTCCCGCCCTTATCTTAACCCAATTTATTTAGGGTCGGCGCAACATGTCTTTTTCTTCCATACTTCTCTATTAGTCGTCATCTCGGTAGTCACCCCCTTTCTAACCATATCATCATTCACACATTCCATCCATCGTTTCTTTGGTCTTCCCCTACTCTTATAGCCATCGACATCCATACTCAAAACTCTCTTCACGACAACCGATTTCCACACAACTTTTCAGTTACCAGTGCCACTTTCAGATTTCAAATATTCAAAATAAAATCAATTCGTTTTATCGACATCCCTAATCCATCGACACCACAACACCCCTACCGCCGCAGGCGACGCGCGTTCCAATTAGCTAAAATAAACATACGGTTCCGTAGATACCAGAGGACATACAGACACACAGGTTCAGTTGGGGTTTGGATAATACTTGGAGAGTTCGTTCAATAAACGGGTTGAAACTCTTTGATGTGATGCGTCCGTGTTGGTTGAAGATTGAAGGGTGTTGTTGTTTTCCTGGGTTTGATTCCCAGGTCGGGAAAATTTTGATATGGTTTTTCTGGTATTTCTTAGTAGTTTAGATTCGTGCCCATTCGTGCCCAACGTACACGTACAGACGCCAGCACATCGAGCTACTACAATCTGTTAAATTTCTTTAATAGATTTTCAACTTTATCGCTAAAACTTATGGCTCAATGTTGATTGGGAAGATTTGACAGTTTCTGGTAGCTTGATGTGCTGGCTCGCCACTTATACCATCGTCATCTGCCCAGCCTTTTCCCAACAATGCTTGGGTCGGCTTCCAGTCTAACCAACAAAAACCACAACCGAGTGTTGTAAAAAATAATATTTTGAATGAGAAAAATGAAGTGAAGATATTGCAAGGAACGATTATAATGAACAATATAAATAATTGAGGGGACCGTGGCTTAATAATAACAGCCGCACAGGTCGATCGATCAGGTTAAACTACGCTTGCCGCGGTTGGTCTGTGGATGGGTGACCATCTTTACATACCGTGACCCCTCCGTGCCTCGGAAAGCACTCTAAGCCCTCGGTCCCGGCTGTCATTCGTGGATCTTTGACAGTCGTTACGGGTAGTCAGAAGCCTGAAAGTCTGACAACCAGTCTTACCAAGGGGTATCGTATTACCCAGTAACTGGGTTGTGGAGGTCAGATAGGCAGTTTGAGATTAGAGGGGCAGTTCTTGTAATTTTAAGAACGTTCACATTTTTTTATATTTTCTATATTGCTGAATGGGCCTGCTCTTGACTTGATCACGCCTGATGGAAAGCGATGGATGAGGTCTATGATGGAACGAGCGCGCCCAGAAGATGCCTAAGGCACTGGAACTCCCAGGCGGGCGTTAGCCCTACCACCGCAAGGGAAGAATTGACCAGTCAAATAAGGTGTTCAGTGTGACTGGCCAGGATGCGCCGAGCGCTCGGTTCAGTTGAGTAACTGGCGGAACAAACTGCGCTACACGAGGAGGCTTCTTCATGCATCCCAAATCATCACGTTTCCCTTCAAGGTTTGGAGAGCAGTGGTGATGAAATAAATTACACATATTAAAGCGAATGTCTGGGTTTGAACCTACGACCTACAACTCGTAAGTCGCGGCTGTTACGACTGGGCCACCACTGCTCTTCACCAATAATATGCAACGTTATTTTTAGTATATGCGAAATCTGAAATAGCTATAGTTTGTTCAGAATAGGCAACTGAATCGATTCCAATAATTTTTACCCCATGATATATTTTGTCGCAAAAATATTTTAAAAGGTTAAAAGTTGGACACCGAGCGACACTAAGTAGGTTATCCAATCACCACGCCGAACGGTTAGGTACCTAGTTACTATTATCAATGAGCGCAAGACGGGCGAGGCGCGAGCGGCGCGGGTGAGCATGTTTTTGTACGGACAAACAAGGTAAACTTTGTGATTTTTCATGACACAGTTACTGTTTTGTTTTGTACATAGATTCTTTACATAAAAATACTAGACACGTGTTTTGGGTTTCGCACAATATCAAAAACTAGCTGTTCCCCGCGGTGTCACACGCTGCGCGGCTCCTAAGGGTCGTAGCGTGATGTTATAGCCTATAGCCTTCCTCGATAAATGGACTACCCAACACTAAAAGAATCATTCAAATCGGACCAGTAGTTCCAGAGATTAGCGCGTTCAAACAAACAAACAAACAAACTCTGCAGCTTTATAATATTATTATAGTATAGATATAGTATAGATAATGTTGTATACCAATAAGTAATCCCTGTTAGACACCATTTAAATGATCCTACCGCGCATCTCTTGCACAGATCAATCGCAATGTCTATTACACTATAATGACTCAGTCAAGGTAACTCCCAAAGAGCATTCGAATCGGCTTCGAGTCGAAATGACTGGCATATCTAAGCAGAGAGTAAAATAATTTACAACGTGTAACAGAACAAGTCTCTATTGACACTTGAATTAAAATTTATTTAATAAAAATTTAAATTCATTCAGTAGGTAATAACAGCCGCGCTGGTCGATCGATATGGTTAAGCTACGCTTGCCGCGGTTGGTCAGTGGATGGGTGACTATTTTTACATACCAAGACCCCTCCGTGCCGCGGAAAGTACGTTAGCCGTTGGTCCCGGCTGTCATTCGTGGATCTTTGACAGACGAGTCGGGTCGTCAGAAGCCGGAAAGTCTGACAACCAGTCTTACCAAGGGGTATCGTATTACCCAGTAACTGGGTTGTGGAGCTGACCTCCACAACCCAGTTACTGGGTAATACGATAGGCAGTCGCTCCATGTAATACTGGTATTCAGCTGCATCCAGTTAGACTGAGACTGGAAGCCGACCCCAACATAGTTGGGGAAAGGCAGCAAGATGATGATTATTTTAATTACCTATCGTCACTATCATCATTTAAATTTCAGCTAAAATACGTCCACTGCTGGACATAGGCCTCCCCTAATGCTGCCACTTCGAACACTTCTGCTTCTCGCAACAGCCTATCTATGAAAATGACCTTTGCATTTTGACCTTGACAGCCTATCTATGAAAATGACCCTTGCATTTTGACCTCGACAGCCTATCTATGAAATGACCCTTGCATTTGACCTCGACAGAATATCTATGAAAACGACCTTTGCATTTTGACCTTGACAGCCTATCTATGAAAATGACCAATCAAGTATTTTTTAACTGAACAGACAGCTGTGCTGCTGGGGAGTTTGTTGCGCCACTTCTTCTCCCCAGCGAAAGCACTAGGAAGTGGTGAAGGGCGGGCGTTTTGGGGGACTGTCTTTTGTAATTTTGACGTTCGAAAAGTGCTGGTTCTCAGCCTAGTTTGAATAAATGAATTTTGATTTGATTTTTTAATTTTGACCTTGACAGCCTATCTATTAAAATGACCTTTGCATTTTGATCTTGACAGGCTATCTATGAAAATGACCTTTACATTTTGACAGCATCTC
The DNA here is from genome assembly GCA_951800025.1 of Oligia strigilis. Classification (NCBI taxonomy): domain Eukaryota; kingdom Metazoa; phylum Arthropoda; class Insecta; order Lepidoptera; family Noctuidae; genus Oligia; species Oligia strigilis. The sequence goes on from OX637569.1 coordinate 4,725,541, forward strand.
AGACGCCATGATTACCCTATTTCTGGTACATTGTATTTGTCTTCAACTCAAGACAAACACAAAGTTAATTACAAACGTCACGTTTGTAGTTCTCGAAGTTGTACGCTGAGTTGTACTATACAGGGTGGCTGGGACATCGATGCAAAATCTGCCACTTACGACCAGTTTTTTCATCAACAACTAAAGTAATCAGTCAAACTGACTTTTACTGTTGATTTTTACTTGACCTTTACTGATACTAGATAGATAAACCATTTATTTGGCGCACACAAAAAGACAGCACAACACACAAAAGTACAACATTAGATGATAACTAACAAACTACTACTACGGCAAATGTGTTTCTTCGTTCAAGTAACAGCTAAAATAGTGAAGAAATAAATTTTACCGTTACTTTGACTTTTGAGACGTTACTTTGGCTATTACTATTGATGAAGAAACTGGCCGTGAATTGCATAACATACTCATCATCTGCCCGCCTTTTCCCAACTATGTTGGGGTCGCCTTCCAGTCTAACAGGATGCAGCTTTTACATGCAGTATTATACATGGAGCGACTGCCTATCTGACCTCCACAACCGAGTTACTGGGTAATACGATACCCCTTGGTAAGACTGGTTGTCAGACTTTCGGGCTTCTGACTACCCATAACGACCGTCAAAGATCCACGAATGACAGCCGGGACCAACGGCTTAACATGCTTTCCGAGGCACGGAGGGGTCTTGCTGTGTAAAAATGGTCACCCATGCACAGACCAACCGTGGCAAGCGTAGCTTAACCTGATCGATCGACCTGTCACTAATATTATAAAGGCGAAAGTTTGTGTGTGTGTGTTTATATGTTTGTTACTTCTTCACGCATAAACGGCTGGACAAATTTTGATAAAATTTGGTATGGAGGTAGCTGACACCCTGGATTAACATAAAGGCTACTTTTTATCTCGATATTCCCACGGTATCGACACTTATGCGGGTGAAATCGCGGGGCGCAGCTAGTTTCAGTTATAAAGTTAAACTATGCAAATAGTAAGTTAAATACAAGTCAGCAGGTAGTAGTAGAGTATAGGTACAGTCTACAAAAGAGTTAGGTATACAGGATCGTCGGATATAGATGAAGTTTAGTAAGAAACCGATGGATGTTCTCAAATAAAATTTTATATTATTAATAGAAAACAAACAGCTCATTTATCAAATTAATTTCAGTCGATAACATCCATCGGTTTCTTACTAAACTTCAACTATATCCGACGATCCTGCATACTTATCTGTTTTGTTGACTGTACTTTTAAGGATAAAATCAGGAATTAAATTATCTGGAAAAGAACCGGGGTGTTTTTATTTTCTTTTTTTAGGGTCCCGTACCCAAAGGGTAAAAACGGGACCCTGTTACTAAGACTTCGCTGTCTGTCCGTCCGTCCGTCTGTCTGTCACCGGGCTGTATCTCAAGAACCGCGATAGCTAGACAGTTGTAATTTTCACAGATGATGTATTTCTGTTGCCGCTATAACAACAAATACTATAAACAGAATAAAATAAATATTTAAGGGGGCCTCCCATACAACTAACGTATTTTTTTCGGCGTTTTTGCCTTGTGGTACGGAACCCTTCGTGTGCGAGTCCGACTCGCACTCGGCCAGTTTTTTTGCAATCTAACGCTGCATTGTAATCTTTTATCACGTCATTATAATCAAAACAAATCGTGCCATTCTTTTCTCCTAAAAATTAACAAAAGACGACAGTTTCTCTCAGCAATCTTGCCGTCTCTGTCTAACGCCTTTATCTTTACGCTAGCCCTCCCGCTCTCTCACTCAACAAGTCGAAAAGAAAAGATTAATGAATATCAAATGAGTTTTGCAAATTAAATTCAAACAATGAAATGACTTGGTGGGTATATACGGGGGTAAATTGTGTACGGGTGCGCGAATTTTTAAAAGAGACAAACAATACGCCAAAGTAAAAAATACGTGTGTATAGCTGAAACTACAGAGGATCGACATTACCTATGTGTGAGTGTAGCTGCAGTAGTTTACTAGTTAAGGGGCTTACAGGACCTAAACGCAAAAACGCAGGTTTTAAAACTATAAAAGTTTACGATCGACTACAATATACAAAATCAGAAAAATATATGATATTCTTCAGGATATATGCTAGTTATATAGGGTGACTGGTAATTAGTGACCGATACTTAAACACATGATTTTCCTCATCATTATGAACAACTTTTACTATGGGACCAAACCTGAAATCGCGAAAAAAAAAACAGCTGTTCTCTACATTTTGACGAGTTAGACGAACATAAATGTAGGGAACAGCTGATTTTTTTTTCGCGATTTCAGGTTTGGTCCCATAGTAAAAGTTGTTCATAATGATGAGTAAAATCACGTGTTTAAGTATCGGTCACTAATTACCAGTCACCCTATATAGTGTGTTGAAAAAATAATACAACTAATTTGATACGATAGAAAAAATTCATGAAGATACCTCTAAAAACATTCTTTTTACAATAAAAACCATACTAATATAAGTACATACAGTCATTCTTGTAGAGATCAGAATGCTTGCTTGTAGAGCAACATACTAAACCACTAGTGTTTTATTTTTTCTCTGCTTGCGAGATGCAGGATTTCAGGTGACGTCAGTATGACGCGTAGTACGCATGTGGCGTTGTAGATATCGCTACAGTCCATACTTTATAGCATAATCAGCTCTCAACGTTCCCCCCACTGCTGGGACACAGACGGTCTCTTTAGGGAGGGAGTGGTCCACCACGAGGTCCCGTGCGGGTTGGTAAACTCATCACGAACGGTTCTGCCTGAGGTAGCCTTTTTTTTTTTTTGCGGATTGGAAATCATCAAAATAATGACCCCTCCCGCTCTGGGTGGAGCGGAAGGGAGTGTCAGACTCTTACTGACTAAAACCCACCCGTGTTCCTTCCTTAGCCCTTTATGTTCCGGGCCAGCGGTAACCCTTTCGGACAATCCCGCTGACCCGGCAGGCTTCGGCCCTATGGGGCCCCTACTCGATGCTGACATCTCTTTGAGGCGCGCGTGGAACACGTACGCGCCGTCCGGCACGGGCCTGGTCCTGATCGGACGGTGAGCTACCCATTACTCTCCGCCCGCAGGCCCGCGCCTACGGTGGCCGGGAGTCGTCGCGCGGCTCCCGACGCCCGGAGCGTCTCCCGCGGCGGCTGGGACGGGAGGCTCTCTCCCTGAGCCGTCCCGCCACCTCCTTCGCTAGCATGACTGCTTCGCAGAAGGAGGTGACTGCCTTCCACTCCCTCTCGCCCCGGACCATGGCTTGCACCAGGGCCGGGCGCGAGAGGTCGCCGCCGCTGCCGATCGCCTCTACGAGGACACGGCGGTGCTCCGCCCAAGCGGGGCAGACCTCCACCGTGTGCTCCACCGTGTCCTCTGGGCGATCCTGGCAATGGTGACACCCGGGCGTGCCTGAGGTAGCCTCCCCTATGTTCTCCTCAGCAAAACCTCCGGGGAGAAGTTTGAAAGAATTTGTAAGACATCCCTTTAACTGTATTTATGTATATTACATGCTTCAACGCTGCGTGGTTCCGTTTAAGGGGTTGAAATGAAGATATCGACCCTGAAAGGTTGAAGTACAGTGAACAGCTACATTCAGTTTTTAATCCTTACTGTTTCAGACCATGACGGAGTAACTAGATAAGGTGGGGCTAAAGTAATGTGAATGTAATTTTTTTAGCAATGAAAATTTTTATTTCTACTTGTGGATTAGGTAAATTTAATTTCCTTGGTATTGTATAATTGCATAGCACATAATATGTGAGTTCTATGTATTTACTATACCTTATGTACCATTTACCGGGTAATATGTCTTTCATTGACTTGAATGTGCCCTGGCTGCTGATAGTATCATGTCATGCTCACACAAATGTCTCGCTGACGGTGGCGTGTATGTTGGATCATTTAGCTCCCTTCAAAATGGTTGAGCTGAATGGTGCTGATCTATGCGTCATGTTCGTGAACGGGCGCCGTCAATTGGGGCTGGTCATCACTTAGCTGCCTCGGCTTATTTTTAATTATTAAATTTTTTTATTGTTGTTTTGTTTTCGTTGTATTTGCTGTACTCTGAACTTTTTACATCGTTCTCACATATAATTACAAATTCAACATTAACGATGTAACTAATATTTTTGTAAAAATATAATTTAAAAGAGTGTCCATGGAGTGGAGAGAAGAGCAGTGGTGGCCAAGTGGTGACGGCCGCGACTTACGAGTTGTGTTGTATGTTGGGTCGTAGGTTGGAACCCAGACAGGCGCTTTACTTTGTGTAAATTATTTCATCACCACTGCTCTCAAAACGGTGAAGGAAAACATCGTGAGGAAACCGGCATGTCCTAGAACCAAAAAATTCGAAGACATGTGACATCTACCAACCCGCACTGGGCCCGCGTGGTGGATTACGGCCCACTCCCTCTCACCGAGAGGAGGCCTGTGTCCCAGCAGTGGGAACGTTTTTTTTCTTGTTTTTATTTTGTAAATGAAATGTGCCTTTTAGGTCTGTTTTGAATAAAATTTCTTTTCACCTGCGTATAAATAAGTAATTATATTTATAAGTAATGTTTTTGAGAGCAGTGGTGGCCAAGTGGTTACGGCCGCGACTTACGAGTTGTAGGTCGTAGGTTCGAACCAAGACAGGCGCTTTACTTTGTGTAAATTGTTTCATCACCGGTGAAGGAAAACATTGTGAGGAAACCGGCATGTCCTAGAACCAAAAATTCGAAGACATGTGATATCTGGCAACCCGCACTTGGCCCGCGTGGTGGATTACGGCCCACTCCCTCTCACCGAGAGGAGGCCTGTGTCCCAGCAGTGGGAACATTATAGGCTGATTATGGTCCATGGAGTTTGTTGCCCGTTCTTCTCCAAAGGTACCTAGGCTTTGGAATGGGCAACTAGTTTCAACTCTCTGACTAACTGATCGACTAATTTTGACAATTCAAAAGTGCTTGTACAAGGTTTATATGAAATAAATGCTTTGAGTTTGAGTTTGATCAGACTTTATTATTCCTTGATCACATAAATCTAACTTTTCTCCACAGATCTAATAATAAAAACCACAGCACACAAAATTCAGTACACCAATTGAAAAAAAACACCCACTTTTTTTGTCCACGTCGCGTTCATTTCGTGACATTGTGCAGACATCGCTAATTGACTGTTCGCAGACCCCTCCGGTAATTTTTCCCTCGTTTTCTGCCCAGATGTCGCACTGGACAGTGTGATATATTGGGCGTGAGACTAGTATAGACGTTGGGTTTGGCTGGTCCGTAGACAGAGTAAACTATAGACTGCTGCATATCTTCTTTTTCATTCGCACAAGAAAAAGAAAAGTATGTTAACGTCACTAGCAAAGAAAAGAGACAGAGTAAGAATATTTCTGTCCCTTACTGCGTGTCGGCTAAGCACATCAATGTGCACAACAAGTTTGACGTTTATGAATGAAGTAATAAAAACTACATCGCGATTAAACGGAAAATAAGATCTTTGTCGTGCATAATTCAATAATAGTACATTTGCGCAACTGTGAAAATGGTAAGGTGCGGTGTAATAAGCTGTAAAAATGATAGTATGATGAAGATTGCCGGAATATTTTGTCCCTTTCGGTGACACGGATAACATGAGTCTATAGATTACTCTGTCTACGGTATGGTCAGTGTGAAAGAGGGTGATTTTTGAATTGGTTGGTAGATTTGGCATAGTGTTTATTTTGTTTGTGTACAGTCAGCAACAAAAGTCGATTCAGGGTCAGTTCACACCGAGACGCGACGCGACGCGCAGTTTTCAAGATAGAAATACAATTACAGTAATAAATCGTGTAGGTACCTTTTTGTGTAGTAGATAAGATTCTGTTTCTTTTCTAATTCTAACCTAACCTAACGCTTCAGTTTTTTTTAATCTCAGTTATTGAGCAAAATATTAACACTTCCGTTTTTTTGTATCTCAGTTATATTGAGCAAAATATTTGTTCAAAATTGCATTGTACTTCTGCTGCAATTTTGAACAAATATTTTGTCAAGAAAAAAAACGAAAATGCGGAACCAACGACACCGACTTGCGATATTAAAGTTATTTTTCTCTTTGTAGTGTTTTTTTTGAAGTCGGATATTTTTTTTGGAAAAAAGTTTTTATTTTTCACTTTTTAGTTGTACCATAACCCCATACAAATTTAATTAACACTAGTGCATTGAAGAATTGAAGACACCAATTAGAAGAATCATCAAAATTCGCATAGAAATGCCGGAGATGCAGTACATTCATGCATATAACTTCGTACGTAAAAATCATTACCTAATATATTAAAACCTTCCTGAAAGTATGTAGATCACATTAATGAAAGAGTTATCAAAATTGCTTTATTAGTTTTTGAGAAAATCGTGGACATACAAACATACATACATAAGTACGGGTCGAATACAGAACCTCCTTTTTTGAACTCGGTTATAAAGAGGACAAAACTTGTGTGTTAAAGTTTTAAATAAATAAATAAAAGTAGCAAAGTCGTTAAAGTTTTAAATAAATAAATAAAAGTAGCAAAGTCGTTAAAGTTTTAAATAAATAAATAAAAGTAGCAAAGTTGTTCAACATTCGTTGCTAACCGTACCAAAATCACGGAAAAAACCCAACGTACTAATTACTAGCAAAGATACATCAATAGATTCCTCGCCGTTAATTGAAATAACCGGTCGGGAGCGAAAAAGAACCGATGGTCAGTCAGCGATTTTGACCGATCACCCCCTTCACCCCCATTCACCCCTTTTCCTGTGGTTTTATTGGGAGACTGTATTTTTCTGTTTCTCTTTTTGGGGCTTTGGTCGATCGGTTTGTGAAGTTTGGTTTAGAAATTGAAACTATAGGGGTGAAGTGTGGATAGTGTGAGCAAACTTTAAAAAGGGGGCCACTGTTTACCTGTTTGAAAGGCTGACCACTATTTCGCTACCGATCCGGTTCACACATACATCCCGCATAACAAATAGAGAATATAATTTTGAACAGTTTTACAATAAAATTGACGTGTAGCATTCATCATCTGCCTAGTCATTTCCCAACTATGTACTAGTTGGCTAATCTAACCGGATGCAGCTGAATACCAGTATTTTACATGGAGCGACTGCCTATCTGACCTCCACAACCCAGTTACTGGGTAGATAATAGATACGCCTTTTGATAAGACTGCCCAAGCAGCACGACAGGCTGTATAGAAGCTGTATTTTAGTTTTATTGTATTCCACAGGCTATATAGTGAGGCTGTACAAGGGCTGTATAAGCGCTTATACAACCTCTATAAGTAAAAATTGGGCCCCTTGTTATACAGCCTTATGCATTATCTTAGCTGTATAGTTGCTGTATAGCTAAAAAATAGGCTGTACTAATAGCTGTATAAGAGCTGTAGTATGGTGTTGAAGAAAACCATAGGCATATAGTTATTCTCTTATAAGTTTCTTAAAAAGATAATAGTTCTTCATTGGTTTTTTATGAGAATTACAATGTGAAATTTATGAAAACAACCGCTTATTCTTTTTAGTTGGATATGGTGGGCCGCCAATTTACTGTGAAGTTATAAGTCAAGATAAATGTTGGACATTAGGTAGTGATAATTGTAGATTCAACGTGCCGATTTATTTTTACTGTGAAATAGTGCATAGTTTTGTGGAAAAATATTCACGCGCCCGCGAAATACTGAAGAATTCACGAGGAATATTACCAAAACAAGTAAGTAAGTTTATGGTTTTGAGGTTAGAATCATAAGATTGTTAAATAATACTGTACAACAGGTATCACTTATGATTTATTTATCTGAAAATCATAACTATAACTTCAGCAATACTCAAAATAATGTAAGAAGTCATATTTTCTTTTGTTGTTATTTGTTCGAAAATGGCGACAGATTTTATACAGCGTATAAGATATCTGGAGAGTATTATAGATTCCGTGGTTTTACTACGCACTTTCTGGATTCCATTACACAGCTTTTACCCTTTGATAGCCGTTATAATATAATATTTTTATTATATAGGCTGTACATCAGTTTTCAGCAAATAAATTATACAGCCTTTTAGGGTTATGTGTTAAAAATGAAAAACCCTTTAGCATATTTCATATCAATAAGTTTTGCAAACAAGTGACGCTTATTTGAACTATTCTCAACTTAAAATTTCCGTTAAACTTATAAAAATATAAATTTGTTTATTTCGACTTGTATACATGTTTTATCCCACGAGTGCGTCTGGGCCATCATGATTGTGTGCGTAGTGTGTACATACACAATCATGGTCTAGACGCACTCGTGCTCGTTACAAGCACTTATACCGAGTGTGTTAGATAAAGACAGCAAGCAGCGTCCGCATCGCAATGAACGCAACGTGATTAGTTTAGTTGAGAGAAAGTTCCAGGGACGCAAGCACGCATTTATTTGTCCTTTTCGCTCGTTCACCGTATCACGGAACTCGTAGGTATAGTCAAAACGAAACAAAAGCAGTTAGATACCTATTAAATAATTTAATACCTATGTGCAGTAGTGTAAGATAGACAGATAGAAACTAGTGTTTTGTGTTGTGTGCGTATATCTCAAATGTGTTGCACTTTTTTTTCAGGAAAATGACTTTCAAAATAATTGAAACAATTGAAAAAGGCCAAAAACGACTATGCATTGTACCGAGTTTTTGGGAGTCTAATGGTATTTTAAGATGGCCAAGAAAGCGACTAGATGTCAACAAATTAGTCAAGGACGAGAATTCCCGGCCTCTAGAAAATTGGTCTACCTCACGTTGCTGTCTAAAAAGACAATTACTACCATCATACGAAGAAGCAACACAAGAACTAAATCTCATGTTACAAAATAGCGACACCGAAATTGATAATGAGACAGAATTAATCACAACAAACAGTACTAATAATAACTTCAGTTACAACACTTTAGCTGGTCAATTGGTAAGCATATTTTTTTTAAATATTATTAGCTCATCCCGCATGTATAATTATTGACGTATCTTCTTGGGTTTATAAGTAGTGTATACTAGCATATTAGCATGGGTATCACCGCTATTGCGCCGCTGCGCTGATTTGAAATCTCCCGTGCTGGCAGTGCTAGCGTCTCTCACCTCCACGAGTTTGACGCGCTGCGCGGTGGCGTTCTAAGAGATTCGCCATGCGCCATTAATGCCTAAAACATGCTTCAGATTACACCTACTTGGCCTTTCGGTTACTTATGTTTGTTTAGATAGGTACCTACTTAATAATATTATATTGCGCTATTGTAACTGAAGAATATGGACGTACCTACATTGCCTTTTTTTCGATTTGATGATTTCAATTTCGCAAGAATGTTTGGCGAAGGAAAAAATGTATGGTGTAGTCTGGAGGATTACTAGAGTAAAATATATAACTGTTGTTAATAATGATTATGACAAAAATGGCTGGTGTGTAGGTAGCCGGTGGACGTTAGTAATATTACCTATATATTCTGTGGCGGTAGTGGCAAGTCGTTACATGTGATCTATGCGTGAGAAATGGCGTGTTTGTACATCTCTCTTATCGTGAAAGTTTTACTCGGTCAGACCAATTGTGGTATAAGTTTTTAAACTGCTTAATTGTATTTTGACATAAGAATCTTGTATAAGAACCGGAACAGCAACCGAGTCCGATGTACTATACCTACCTTTAGTTCAGAATATCAGAATCACCAGACTACGGTCCTGTGATTTCAATGTAGGTCCGTGATCAAGTTTTGTACATAACTATTGACAAATATCTCATTAATTAATTTTATATGTGATTTCAGGCATTCAGTCAACCAGAAAAGCCGTCAACTTCATCTACAGCAACGTCAGCAACAACATCCACACCAGTAGTTCCAACATCTGCAGCACAATACGTCATTCAATATGTGGATGAATCTGATGTGGCAGCAACGGTTCCACAGCAAAACACTGATGAAATTGAAAATTATCTAAAATTGATTTTAGACAGTCAAATTAATATGACACAAACAATAAATGTTCTAATGGACAACCAGAAAAAAATGTTACATAAACTTGCAAGTCTATCTGTGCAGATAGAATACGAATTTTCCAAGTGTGACAATACCAAAAATACAGATGTGGTTGCACTGGGTAAATCCAGCAATCCAATCGAAAATGAAGCTTTTGTCATAAAACCAATTGATTCAGTTAAAGAGCTAGAGGAACTGGAATCACGTTTAAGTGACAAGCAGCAAAAAATTCAACTGCTGAAGCAATATTCTTTTATATGTTCACAATCAGATGGAAAAGGTGCAACATGTGCATACAAAATATTAGACATGTTTTTTACTCGTGATTTTTTATGCAAGTGTTCCTGGACAGGAGGCAGTAGAAAGAGTGAGGACATAAAAGTCCCTCTAAAGGCTTTTAAAAATGTCCTCAATTTCTTCCACCAACTAATACGTATCTGGGACCAAACTTATACCGTTGAAAGCAATGAAAACTTTTTCAAAACTGTGCTTAAAAATTCAGTAAAGAGAAAACACAGCAAGAATGAACGAGCATCAACAAAACGTAGGAGAACAAAAAAAGTTAAACTTATTAATCAAAATGAATCTAACACCAATCAAATTGATAATGTGGTGGTCATAGTAAACGACGCTGCAAATGAAACAGTAAACACTAACGAAGATGCTACGAATGAAAGAAAAGAACAAGAGGAAGAGGTCATAGTAGACGTCGCTGCAAATAAAACAATAAACACCAACGAAGATGCTGCGAATGAAAGAAAAGAACAAGAGGAAGAGGAGGAAGAGGAATAGAGTATGTTAAAGTAGGAATTTCTCTTCAGAAAAATGAGAACTACACATGGTATAATGTAAATTGCGGATAAATCAATAAGTACTTATAAGAAGTAATTCTACGTTATACTGAACGACTTTCCCATGAAAAAAGCGGAAGTTGTTCAACATAATTAGTAGGATTACTTACCCCTGTTTATACGTATTATCCGCGATTTCCGTTACGCCATGTTTAGTTCTTTTTTCCTGATGAGTGATCTCGTTATATAATACAGGGTATAACGGAAAGGGTGTATCAAGCCGAATAGACACGAATCTACCCATGATATCGAACAATTTTCCCCAAGGAACATGGGTCGAAATATGAAAAAAATTATTTTATCATTCCATGCTAATTGGGCGCGCAGCTGATTGATTTAGTATGGGGAGCCTAATTTTTTTTATATTTCGACCCATGTTCCCTGGAAAATAGATTCGTGTCGTTTCGGCTTGATACACCCTTTCCGATACATCCTGATTTTAGTTACCTAGCTTAGTCAGAATTTATAAAAACACGTAATCTCGTGACTGTGATTGTCTTTAAGAAAACACGTAATTATCGTGACTGTGATTGTAGTTTAAGACACAAAATTATGTAACTGTTTTTCTTGTGTATCTAGTAAATAAGTAACTCTTAGATTATTTTTAATTACTTAAGATATCCACTGATGGATATTTCTATTATGTTTGAAGTGCCTATACGGGTTTTTCAATGAATAAAAATACATTTTCTCAATGACAAGGTTTTTTATTTCTCGTTTAAACTGTATGTAAAAGGGGTACGAAGTATAAGTAATTTTTGTGATCAGTACATACTAGTTTTGTTTTTATATCTTTGGGGCTAACTATGGTCTCTGTCCGCCTGGTAGTAGGTAATTTGGCTTTAAATATGTTCAAAAACGATGATTTAATCGGTAGTTCAAAAACATCGGATATGTCAGTAATTTTATAACATGTAATCTTTATTTCACTGTTAACAGCGGTTTCTATTTTTGTCACTTCCAAAATGTCATTATTGTTGCATAATACATATTTATCTTGAGGCTTTACAGAATTTTTAAAATCTCTAAAATTTAGTGCATTTATTTTTCTGCTATTGGTCGTAACAAAGGGTTCTACATATGCGATTTGCCGACTTTCTCTGCCCTTACTCATTTCTGATGCTGAATCTTCACTAAATCTCTTTGCCACTTGAGCAAGAGGTTTGTTGCCATGTCTTAGCATTCTTTTTATTAAATACAATTTATTCTCAAAAGGATAAGCGCTAAATGTATATAGCGGGCCAAATCGTTGCACTTCGTCTGTGAGATGCACTACATTATGAACATTGCTGGTTATATAATCTGGCCCATAAAAGTCTTTATAATGCTCAACAAAATATTGTAGGAGCTCTTTTGCCAAAGGAAGAAAATGACTATAGTTTTTACAAGAGCATATTGTTATACCACAAAAAAATGCCAGAAAATGTGAAAATGCGTCATGTTGTAATACTTCTGGAAGTATGACAATGCTCAAATATAGTAAAAATGATCGATATTCGGAAGCTTTCCAGTGAGAAAGACAGTCTAGTCCTCTCACTGATCTGTGAATTTCAGATGGCAATTTTCGTTTTACAAGGAAATTCGAAACTGTTTCAGAATTTCTGGCACTCCATTTGGTAATGTATTTTCCGAAATTACCGTTGCGCCAACCAACTAAGAGCCGCTTCATGATTCCTAAATCAACAAGGTGTAGAGAATCTGCTATCGGAAAGTCTTGTATCATGTCAACAGGCAACCTCAGTATAGGAGAATCTTTTTTATGGTGAGGCCCATATTTTTTATCACGAAATTCTTGATCTGTTCTAGGGCGGCAATTGGTTTCAGGAAATGTCACTGTATGTGATAAGTGTGAATATTCCCCTACAGTAACACATTTCAGACAACCGTGTTTTGCATTAAAATTACATACGCCTGAGAATTAAATAATACAAGAATTATTATTGATACCACAGTCGAAATTTTAATTAAACAAAACTACGAATTAAGCTGCGTATATAATTTTACATAACTACGTTTTGGATACTTTATAATATCTAGTAGCTAGCTTAATCTGTAATTTGTAATAAGATTATATACTTTGGGTACCTTTAATGTAAGCTCTCGCTGGAGAATCACATATAAAACATCTGATTTCAATGGATACTATTTTATTTGGTTTTTCGATATAAATTCCTTCTTTTATTAAATTTCCTATTTCTTTTACAAAATCATCTAAATATTGATCAATATCTTTTGGTTTTCCAACACCAAAATAGATACCAATAACAAATGGATCTATGTCAGGTCTTTCATAGATATTGCATAATATTGGCCAAAATTCTTTATTGGAGCTTTTAAATATTGGGAGACCGTCAAAATTAAAATTTAATTTCACTTTGTTAGGAACATCAACCCAGTTTTCCAATGTTTTACGTAGACATTTAGTTAGACCATTATGCCAATATTCTCCATTTTCTATAGTCTTTATATGTATTTGTTTGACAGTACCTAAAATTGTTCTGGCGTCCTTTGGTAAAATTCCCGGAAATCTGCAATTTAAAATTGTAGCTAAGTCGCTAAGAGCTATTTGAGATATATTTCTTTCAATAGCCCATTCCTTAATTTGACGACGGAATGTTAAATTTTTTGAAAAATCATCATCATTATTTGAACTTGCACTGCTGCATGAATCTAAATCACTATCAAGTTCCGGAGGCTTTTCTAAATCCTCACTTTTATTATCGTATGCCGTTTTTGCTACGGAACCTTCATTAGACGTTGACTGAACTCGCGCTTGACTATCGATTGTTCGATCAATGAATTTGTTCTTTTCAATGTCTTCACATGACGGCTCAGTATCACTGGTTTTGTTTGGTTGATAATTAGTAATATTTTGATATTCTCTTTTAATTTTCCTTTTTACTCCACCACATGTTTTTCTTTTTTTCCACATATTTCTATTCACCACACAACGTTTTTACAAATCAAGGACAACTGTCAGTAATACAGATTAAAGCTGTATTACAGAATTCATTTATTATTATAGTTCTATAAAATCATATTTGACAGAAGTTATGAAACTATTACACTGACAAGAGTGTACAGTTACGCATTAATAATAAGCTTTAGAAAGTAGTTTTAATATACCATTATACAGAAACAAGTATAAAGTGATACCATTTTATAACTTATAGCTGTAGTAAGTAAGTGATCACATGCAAAATACAGCCTCTATGCAGCTTGAAGGATAACATTAGATTGAAGTGTCAAAAAATGCTTAGGGTTTTAAAGTGGAGTTCAAATATTCTGTTTTAAAGCCTTAAGTTTACACGGAGTATTTTATAAAAACTTAGTACAGCTTTAGCTGTATAATAACGGTTTAATCACTTTTATAAGTAAATAATCTTTTCTTGACACCTTTATGGGTCACCAGTAGAACTCTAAGTTCTAATAGTGCTGTATATTTGATGTCGGCAACGCTTGCGTGCTGCTTGGGTGGTTGTCAGACTTTCGGGCTTCTTCAGACTTATTTTTACTAATAAGTCTTCTTTATCCATATTATATTTTGACAAACACTGGACACGTCAACACGCAGAACGCAGCCGCGCTCCACTGCGGGCAGTCAGATCGCGCGCGTAACCGCACCACTCCCCGCCCCGCACTGCCAGTTCGACCAAGCACTCATTGTTCTTCAACTTATGGTATGCCACACACGTATGCACAGCATTATTTTAATAGCCCAAATATTGCCAGTGCGCACCCTGTAAATTATACTTTAGTTAATAAAAAGAGGATAGGCAACGTCCTCCTTAAATTCCTCTGCCATACCTCCATGCGATCATTAGTGTCAAGCAATACTGGTTTGCACCAGTTCTCTTTACCTAAGGAGAGCGGGGTGAGGCACTTGTCCACCGCGACTACATTCCGATGCATCCCCACGTCGGTTTCTAAGAAATATTCTCTGAGACTGCATCTCGCGATTGTGTCGAGAGGCTTATCATTTAAAAACCTTCGACCTCCACACTTTCGCGGGATATACAGCCTTATTACCGATGACCGTGGGTGATGCATTCGATTTGCAGTCAGCAGCGTACGCACCTTCCTATCCAGGGCGTCGAGTTCGGTCTGAGTCCATTTGAGTATGCCGAAAGAGTACATCAAAACCGGCAGGACCCAACCGTTGAAGGCCACCTTGTTTCCGCCTGAAAGAAGACTAATACCTAAATACTTTTTTCACATCACTAGTAGCTCAAACATGTAGGTTTTGCTGCCTGAAATCAGTGAGCAAAATGCGATTTTGCTCACTGAGTGAGACAAAGTAACTTTTTAATTATTTTTTTCTGAAAGCCGCGAATATCTTATTCAGCCTTCGAAACATTCACACTCTATCTCTTTCCCGCAATTAGAAAGAGAGAGAGACAAAGAAATTTAAAAAAAAAATTTCGTACTACCTAAAGAAATTTTGCAAAAAGATAATTATGTCTTTTAATGTAATTTATAATGGTAATGCCGCCAGTCTCTTGGGTACATTACCAGTCGACAGCGATGCGGATGAATTTTTCGACGCTATTTTTTAGTTTCTGTATAGTTTTAGTTAAGTTAGAATTTAATTTTGTTATTTTCTTCTAGGTAGTTAGAAAAACAAATAAAACATTTATATGTAATTTATTGAATTTTTAACTTATTGTTGTATTTAAACGAAAATAAGTATTTACTGCAAATAAAACTGATATTTAACCCGTAAATATTTATTTCTAGTTTCAATAATGTTACGCAATATATTTGGAATAATAAAATATCATGGGTGCTATTTCCGATTATTGATCGAAGGTGTTACACGAGAGCAAAGTTTTTTGCATCTCGTGCCTTTGAATCCCTCGCCACACTCAGGATTCAACTTTAGAATCACTCGCTACGCTCGTGATTCAATCTTTGAATCCTTCGCTTGCTCAGGATTCAAAATCAGCACTCGCAGCAAAAAACGATTTTACTCTCTTGTTGCACAAATAACTATTTCATACCATACCATACCATAATCAGCCTATAATGTTCCCACTGCTGGGACACAGGCCTCCTCTCGGTGAGAGGGAGTGGGCCGTAATCCACCACGCGGGCCCAGTGCGGATTGGTAGATGTCACATGTCTTCGAATTTTTGGTTCTAGGACATGCCGGTTTCCTCACGATGTTTTCCTTCACCGTTTTGAGAGCAGTGGTGATGAAATAATTTACACAAAGTAAAGCGCCTGTCTGGGTTCGAACCTACGACCTACAACTCGTAAGTCGCGGCCGTTACCACTTGGCCACCAATGCTCTCCTCTAACTATTTCAGGTGGCCAAAAATTCAAATACTTTGACTAATTCTGTGCAATGTCCACTACATCACAGCCTGGAACATTTTACACGCCCAAAGGTAAAAAAAAAAACAAATGATTGAACGCCTCCCATACATTCCGGAGTTAATTAAATTTTTGAAATCAAGTGTTGAAAATTTCGACATTAGGGGTTCTAACGGTCCCGTCATAAATTGTTCGCATGCCGCGTAGAAGGGGTTAAATGAAACCCTTCAATGCGGTCTTAATTCAGCTTTTATTTCAAGTTGAAATTTTAATCACACTAATATTATAAAGGCAAAAGTTTGCGAGTGTGTGTGTGTGTTCACGGTCAAACGGCTGGACCAATTTTGATAAAATTTTGTATGGAGGTAGCTGACACCCTGGATTAACATATAGACTACTTTTTATCCCGATATTCCCACGGGATCGACACTTCTGCGGGTGAAACCGCGGGGCACAGCTAGTTTTGAATAATTTCATACGGGTGTTGTCACAGTGTAGAGTTAAAGGCTTCACATACAGATAAGGAATAAGCATTGTTCACCACTCGTGCTCAATGCGAGTCGGTCACTCATTCATCGTCATCATAAAAATATCCTCGTATTCTTCATCTTTTGCACGACTCATAATGCGAAGCATTAGAACCATTGCGCAGCATTGCGGAGCATTAGAGCATTAGAAACTAGAATTAATTATATTTTCTTATCAATTTTGACATTCAAAAGTGCCTTATATGTGTCTTATAGACTTCTATCTAATCCTTACTTTAATATTAATATAATTATACATATTATTTTTAATATTATAAATGCGAAAGTAAGTTTGTTTGTTTGTTTGTCACGCTTTCACGCTAAAACGGCTGAACGGATTTTGATGAAACTTGGCACTTGGGTAGACCATGACCTGGAGAAGGACATAGGCTACTTTTCATTCTGGATCGTAAATGAAGTCGCGGGCAACAGCTAGTACCAAATAAAGTAACTAAAAATTTTATATGGCGTCGAAGAATTTCTCCGTATCGCTGTCGACTGGTACCTACCCAAGAGACTGGCGGCATTGCCACGTTGTATGGCGATGCTCAGCCTCTGGCCAAGGTTAAAGCCAGCCCTTGGGTCACGGGAAATGTCAACCATGTGTTTGGAGATTTCATTGAACAAGCCATGCGTGTCTAATTGAATTAAACGATTAAACTTTGACCTACACAATTTGACATTTTTGAGTTTTCCATCACCGTTATAGCTGATCGAATATAACTTTAGTTAGTTTCTTTACCGTCTGTGTTATCCAAGATAAATTTATAAAAAAACTAACCACATCTACACAGACCCTTTGAAATCATAACCAAATACAAAATGGCTTCCCTCTCTCATATATCAATTTTGAATATTACATTTCGGTATAACACATGTCGTTCCGAAACAATTTAATATCTTTTTTACCCTGCCTACCCCTGTAGACCAGACGGGATCCAATTTCCTGAGATATATTATGAAGGTTACGCTTAGGCGGGAGCGACAGAAAAGTCTGTATTGTTGAATGTATTTTGTAGCTTTTGCTCGAGCATTCGGTCTCGAAAATTGTTCAGCTTAGCTATGCACAACCATACAACAAGGTATAGTATCGAAAATGACACAGTTCGATAACTTTCCCTCGACAGTAAACAGCTTTCGGACAAGTAGCTGTCGTCTATTTGAAACTATGCTGGTCAGAAATTGTTCCACGGTAATGTAAAGAAAGTAAAGAAAGAAAAGAAAGAAAATAAAGAAAAGAAAGTAAAGAAGGAAAAGAAAGAAAAGAAAGAAAAGAAAAGAAAGAAACAAAAGGAACAAAATAAACCAAAGAAAATAGGTCATGGTTTGCCTGCGCGAAATCTGAAACGGCTGAAAAGCCGTTAACGTGCTTTCCAACTCCAAGGTATGCGGAGGGGCTTTGGCATGAAATGGATGGTTACCCATCCACGAACCAACCTCGCCAAGCGTTGCTTAACGATCGCCTCGTGCGGCTGTTACATAACCACGAGCCCCTAGACATGTATGAAAGATTGTCATCATCATCATCATCTGCCTAACCTTTTCCCAACTATGTTGGAGTTAGCGTCCAGTCTAACCGGAAGATGAAAGATGTCAATCAATCAATCAACTCAGATTATTGCAGTCCACTGCTGGACATAAGCCTCTCCCAGGCTGCACCACAACACCCGTGCTCCACGTTCCGCATCCAGTCTCCCCCAGCCACCTTCTTTACGTCGTCCGTCCATATAGCTGGGGGGCGTAACACACTACGCTTGCCTACGAAGTACGTTGATTAAAATATGATTCGCGGTCGTAACAAAATGTATTACAGAATTAAAATCGTTAGGATCAGTAAGTTAGTTTATCTGTAAAATGTCAAGATTTCATGAAATAGTCATTCAGTGGGATTACTTGGTCTTGTTGAGAGAAAGTGAGTGTGTTGATGACTTTAAGATGAATGGGTAGTTATTACCGCGAAATTCAAATTTTCTTACGTTTTTTGCAATTTGCAGGTCAGGGTCAGGTTGTATCTTGATCAAAATATGATTCGCGACAATAACAGGTACATATTTAGAGAATTATAATCATTAGAATCATTAATACATCTTTCTAAGTTAGATTTCTACCACCAACCACCAATCTCTTATGGAAAAGTGAGTCACTATCCATTCACCTTAATGATTATAATAATTATAATCATTAAGGTGAATGGATAGTGGTAGACCTTTTTTGCAATTATTTTATTTTATTAACAGAATTATTCTGTAAATACATATTTGTTACGAAACGTGGTCGCTCACAATGGGTCTTATAAGAAGGCTAAAAGTCACCCAAAGGGCAATGGAGAGGGCTATGTTTGGAGTTTCCCTGCGTGATCGAATCAGGAATGAGGAGAACCAAGGTAACCGACATAGCCCGAAGAATTGCCAAACTTAAGTGGCAGTGGGCAGGGTACATTGCTCGCAGAACAGATGGCCGATGGGGCCGAAAGGTTCTGGAGTGGCGATCGCGTACCGCGACCGCGAACCGGTCGAAGTGGAGGTGCTTGGGGGAGGCCTATGTCCAACAGTGGACGTCTTTCGGCTGAAATGATGATGATGATATTTGTTACGGTCGCGAATCATATTTTAATCAACGTACAACTTAATATTGACCAGCAAATTGCAAAAAACGTAAGAAAATCTAAATTTCGCGGGCTACCTTAGCGCTTCCCCCTTAAGAAAGATGTATTGTATGATAATTCTTAACTTCCGAGATCAATGTAGCGAGTTAGTATTCATTATTTTAAAAGCGAAGGAGGGTTGTTCTAATTTGAATCACCCTAGAACAAGGAAAGATGGTGCTGATAAAAAATTGAATAATTTTCTTTGAGCGTAAAAAATACAAGAATTGTGTGGACATGCCGAGATTTCCTTTTGAGTAAGTAGGGTACATAAATAGTTTTCGTTAGGTCTGTGTACAGACGCCAGCACATTAAGCTACCCGAAACTGTCAAATTTTTCCAATCAACGTTGAACCTTATGCTTTAGCGATAAAGTTGAAAATCTATTAGAGAAATTTGACAGATTGTAGTAGCTTGATGTTCCTAATTAAATTACGTGGGGAAAAAGCTAGAAAGATGATGTGGCCTTTGTATATAAACTTTTATTTATTGACGCTTAAAAAAGGGTTGTCACTTCTGTTTCTGATTTACTTATTTATTAAGCTTAGATTATTCATATTTAATCGTTGCCGCGTTGTAACTACTTATATAGTATCAATAAAACTACTATCAATAAAACAGCTATTAACTACATAAATTTTGACATACAAATTTTCAGATGATAATGCAGGATCAGGTCAATGTGACAGTTAACAATTTGTGGTTTTCATGGTAAAAGATCACAAGAAACTTTTTTTTTTTTAACGTGGAGAAATGCTCATGCATTCTGCACAACCACGGGGGTGACACTTAACTTTTCGTCTAACATTGAACAAGGGGTGATTGTATAATACACATAAAATGACAATTAGAAGCAAATTCTTTCTTTTTGACAGTTCAGTCACATTCATTGCCTTATGAACGATGTTGAGCAGACATTTTTTTAAACCTATGAACAAAAGTAATATGAATTTCCTTCAAAAACATTGAATTGTGATTGAAAGTGTATGTTCGGGTGGCACTTTAACAATGCATATAAAAGCCCCTTCAAAAAATTTAGGGGTGAATCTTATCCACACGAATCTTTCGGCCCCGCGCCATCTTAGTCGTAAAATTGCGTCCATTCTAGCGTGTAACTCAATGTTTATTTTATTCACTTTGACATCGGAACGACTGTTTCCTCATTCGTGAGCGGAGCGAGCAGAGCGAGCAGAGCATAGTAATGAAGATGATTCTTTTTGGCGAGGTTTTTAAGAGATATATCATTAAAATAACATCAAAAGATATAATCAATTTAAAGCATTCTATAACAACTTGTGTCGGTCGTCGACCTGTGCGGCTGTTATTATTTAGCCATGGGCCCCTCTTCTAATTTGCTCATTCGATAGTATTTCGTTGTTCCTCTCGCCCATCAAATTCGCGTCCTTGCCAAGTTAAATTTAACTTTATCAGCATCGATCGTGTCACTAAGCCGGTACCGACTTACACTCTAAGTACCAAAATGTCTTTTTACAAGAAACGCTATAAAAATCCTCGCGGTAATTACAAGATTTTTTCTTTAAAGAAGTTTTGTGTGGTCCAAGTATTGAGCTGTTAGCAATTTACAAAAACAAACAGGGCGCCCGTATACTTTTTTACACTAACGATCATCCATGTTTTTAACCGACTTCAAAAAAGGAGGAGGTTCTCAATTCGACGGTATGTTTTTTTTTTTTTTTTGTGTTTGTTTCGCGATTACTCCGCCAATATACTCTCGAGATGGTCCCATTATCATCAAGTTGAAATCTGATGAGAGGATCCCATGGAAATCGAGGGAAACCTTCAAATTTTATAGGCAAAGCTATAGCGATTTGGGTATTTTTTAAAGTAACTTGAGCATTTGCTCTCGGAAATCATCATTTGGTAAAGTGGAGCTGATGATGAAGACCACAGATGGCCATCGGAACTACTCAATGACAAATATTTCACGGGTTGCGATTCGATTACTTTAATATGGTTGCTAAACGATTTATCCTCGTCACAATGCGTATGGTGAGTGGTTGTTGAGGAGTTCTCCTGGTTCTTACTAGGAGAACTCCTCAACAATTAACGTCCCTGCATCGGGAATAGCAATATTTTGTAAAAGGTGATGAGCAGTTGACATTAGGCTATTGTAACTTAGATAAATTACAAACTGACCCACTAAAAAGTGAAAAATAAAAACGTTTTTACAAAAAAAAAACAACCGACTTCCAAAAAACACTATAAAGTGAAAAATAACTTTAATTTCGGAAGTCGGTGTCTTTGGATTTGTATTTTAGTTTTTTGCCACCGACTTCCGAAATTAAAGTTATTGTTCACTTTATAGTGTTTTTTGGATTTGTATTTTAGTTTTTTGCCACCGACTTCCGAAATTAAAGTTATTTTTCACTTTACTTATAGTGTTTTTGGAAGTCGGTTGTTTTTTTTTTTGTAAAAAAGTTTTTATTGTTAAACGTGTTTATTAAAAACTAGCTTCTGCCCGCGACTTCGTCCGCGTGAAATTTCACCCTCTCCCCATTCACCCCTTAGGGATTTTCGAAAAATCCTTCCTTATTCCTTGTCTACATTATAAAGGGAACCTCTGTGCAAAATTTCAGCTCTCTAGGTCCAAGGGTTTGGGCTGGGCGTTGATGAGTCAGTCAGTCAGTCAGTCAGGACTTTTCTTTTTATTTATATAAATAGATTCATTTCTATTATCTGTGATCTTTCATTTCTTTCCAAATACAAACTGCCTGAAAAGTTAATTATTGTAATAAGTACTAATTTAATTAACTTGTAACACATCAAAGTCTAACTTTGTTTTTTTTATAGATTACACATGATATTAACTCCTACAAAAGTTCTTTTTGTAAACAAAACCCGGGTTTCGGAGATTTTCAAAAAAATCTAAATAACCTAAAAACTAGGTACTTTATTTTGTTTGACACGAACGGCCATTATTGCTCTAAAACAGCCTAGTCAATTCTAGTTATTTTTAATTAATGTAGAATCGACAAATTATAATTTTTTACACGATTTTTGAAAGACATCATAACACTTTCAAAATTCAAAGTCATAGATACCATAATAATTTGAAACGGAACGTCATGTAAAGGGAATAAAACAATGTCAACACTTTTTTACTTTAAATTCCCTGTTCAAAAATTAAATCGCCGACGCGTAATGTCGTAAAAAATTATGAAAATAATTACTATAATATGTTGATCTTGATGCATGAGTCTTTTTGATTCGACTTTTGGTCATTCTCTTTTCATTCGAATCGGTTCAGCGGTTTAAGCGTGAAGTGGTAAGAGACAGACACACTTTCGCATTTATAATATTGTCGAATTGAAATCGCCACCACCCCTTACATCTTCGACCACCATCCAAAACCAGGGGTCGTCTCCAAACTGTCTCCTTAGTCCTTTACACTAATAAGCATATAAACGGGGAGAAGTTTTTGTGCTAATCACTGTTTTGTTAGCAGAGGGAAAGAGACAGAGCATGTTGGAGCGAGAGGCGACGATGTTACGCTTTAATACGGGAGATTAGAACTTTTAAAAGTTTTTAAAACATGCTATGTTTTTGGGAATGGGGTTATGGGTAAAGTTTTTGATTGTATTTAAGGTCGAAAGTCCTATAACTTTGGTAATGGCTAGCCCTTTTTCCAACTACACTCGGCGCACGGAATCTTGGCCAAGCGATTATCTCGCAGATACTCGCAATAACAAAAACTTTAAGAGCGATTCTGCACTACATCCGATCCGAATCCGAGAAATGCCAATCCGAAGTGAACAGTCTGGCCAAGCACTACAAGTTGCAAGTTTAAAAATCTGTGTCTTTGTAAAAGTATACGGTTAGCTTATATAGGGGTTGGCTTCCAGTCTAACCAGATGCAGCGCAATGTAAATATTTCACACTAGCTATTGCCTGCGATTTAGTCTGCGATCTAGGATGAAAAGTAGCCTGTGTCCTTTTCCAGGTAATGGTATAAATAAAATAAAGTCCTCCAGACCGTATTTCGGCCACGGCGGCCAATCTTAACGGAGACTAGCCTTCGGCGCGGGAGATATTATAGTGCACAAGTGTGCGCGCAGACACAGGTGCACTCCCTCTTCCCTCACTCTCATAGTCCCACGGGACGGTAATCCGACACGACCGGAGAGAGTTCAGGCCAAGACCAAACTCCGGGCTGTTACTAAGAAATTCCTAATGGAAAAACTCAATAACACTTTGCCCGACCCGGGTATCGAACCCAGGACCCCACACTCAGCAGTCGCGCTTGCTACCACAAGACCGACGGAG
This sequence comes from Oligia strigilis, assembly GCA_951800025.1. Classification (NCBI taxonomy): domain Eukaryota; kingdom Metazoa; phylum Arthropoda; class Insecta; order Lepidoptera; family Noctuidae; genus Oligia; species Oligia strigilis. Next base: position 4,749,187 of record OX637569.1, read on the forward strand.
GATGTTATCACGGTATACCCATGTGCTAAACATGTTAGAGCAGTGGTGGCCAAGTGGTAACGGCCGCGACTTACGAGTTGTAGGTCGTAGGTTCGAACCCAGACAGGCGCCGGTGAAGGAAAACATCGTGAGGAAACCGGCATGTCCTAGAACCAAAAATTCGAAGACCATGTGACATCTGCCAATCCGCACTGGGCCCGCGTGGTGGATTACGGCCCACTCCCTCTCACAGAGAGGAGGCCTGTGTCCCAGCAGTGGGAACATTATAGGCTGATTATGGTAAACATGCTAATCAGTTCAGTCGTTTAAAGGCACGTATAAAACCGGAAAGGGATCGGCACCGTATCAACTCGAGCCGTTCAGTATTCTTTGTATGAAACTCCCTACTGTTGTTCACACCCCTACTGTTGTTCACACACACACACACACACACACACAAATTTGTACGGAACCCTCGGTGCGCGAGTCCGACTCGCACTTGACCGGTATTTTTTATAATAATATATCCTATTATAAGTGAAGTCAGGGGTCAAAGGTAGTATTAAGTAAGTGGTTATAAAAATAACATTTCCTTCACTCAACTGGGGACCACAGATAGTGGTTAGGTATTACTCTTTCTTGCGTACAGTCGAGTACAAAATGGTTACAACCAGCTATTTTTTAATTTGGCTTAAATGCTAACAGTATTAAAATAATAATAATATGTATAAGTATATAAAAAGGAGGAGAAATAATCAAAGGGCATCAAAAAATTCATCCGCATCGCTGTCAACAGGAAACGTGCCCAAAAGGCTGGCAGCATTGCCACGTTGTATGGCAATGCTGATTCTTTGGCCAAAAAATAGGCCAGCCCTCTTGTCACGTGAAGAGTCGACCAACCGCTTGGCGATGTCTCGAAACACTAAGTGGGCACTCGGGCCCCATGGCCCTAGAGTTTAAACTTTCAACCCCAAACGGCTCAAACATATAAATTCCAAAGAGATTGGAGTATTTTATTTATGTAAGTAGGTTTGTACAAACACTTTTACACGTCAATCATGTTTTTTTTAAACTAGATGAAGTCGTCGTTTCCTATCTGACTACTCTGAGAAGAAAGGCCGAAACAAACTCAGAGGTCACAGTCTCTTTTAAAGTCCAGACTATATATAATCTTGGTCAGGTTATATGAAGACCACGTAGATCGATGTCTGAGATAGTCTTTTGAGGAAAGAACCACACAGATTGAGAGGACCTGTCCAGTCAGTGCACGCATTTGTCAGAAATCGTGCAGCTCAACTTAAGACTTAAGGAACTCAACGATTCGACGAACAATACCAAAGAAAGGACATTTGGGTAGGCCGCATAAATTACTCAAACTTCCAGACCATGAAAAAAAAACTTACAGAACAGAGAGAATAATAAAAAAAAAATGAATAAAATGACCCACATCGTCTTACACCTACTTATGACCCTATGTATGACCTACATATTTTTTGTACAAAAATCATATCAAATCCGCAACCTAGGGTCGTAGGTTCGAACTAAGGTAGGCACTTTAATTTGAGTAAATTATTTCATTACCACTGCTTGAAAGCATTGGTGATAAAACTGCACGACGATTGACGTCAGGACGTTGTACAGGGTTATTGGTGAAACATTAACAACCTCTTAAGAGGTCATTGTAGGTACTCATCATTATGAACAACTTTTACTATGGGACCAAACCTGAAATCGCGAAAAAAAATCAGCTGTTGCCTACATTTTGACGAGTTATACGAACATAAACTTTTATATTAACCGCTAAATAATATCTGTTAACACTTTCGCCCCCAACTGTACGTCCCACCCCTAAGGACCTGTCTGCTTGACCACAGATAAGCTGGTAGCCTATACAAACACTTATTGTAACCCTCTTGTAGCTTCAACCTTTCTTTAGGATAGGGGACGGGCAGTGTAGACACCATATAAGTGAAAGTTAGTTTTATTTTTATTTTATCAAGTACCTAGTACTTTTTTTACTTTATTCTTTATTAAGGCGAAAGCGCCAGGGTAGCCCGCGAAATTCAATTTTTTTTAGGTTTTTTGCAATTTTCTGGTCAGTATTAAGTTGTACGTTGATTAAAATATGATTCGCGGCCATGTAACAAATATGTATTTACAGATTTATAATCATTAAAGTCATCAACACAACTCTCTAAGACCATGTAATCCCCAAGAATGACTATTTCATGAAATCTTGACATTTGGGGATTACATGGTCTTAGAGAGTTGTGTTGATGACTTTAATGATTATAATTCTGTAAATACATATTTGTTACGACCGCGAATCATATTTTAATCAACGTACAACTTAATACTGACCAGCAAATTGCAAAAAACGTAAGAAAATTTGAATTTCGCGGGCTACCTTAGAGCTTCCCCCTTAATAAGGGGTTTTTATCCACACGGATACGTCAACCCCATTGTACCTTATACTATATTTACACACAACTATGTATACATCTATAATTATTATACTATATTTTCCTACACTATACGACCACATACTATGAAAATAGAAAAGAGCACCTGGTACTTGTTGACAGGCCTACGCTATCCTCCCATACCTACTGTAATTTGAAAACACTGTAAAAGCCAAATATTTTTAAAGAGAGTAACCGTGGAGAAAAAAAAACCTTATCTGCGAAAAAAAAATTTTTGAAAAAAATACATATCAATCTGCCTAGCCCTTTCCCAAGTATTTTGGGGTCGGCTTCCAGTCTAACCGGATGCAGCTGATTATCAGTATTTTACATGGAGCGACTGCCTATCTGCATCCGGTAAGACTGGAAGCCGACCCCAACATAGTTGGGAAAAGGCTAGGCAGATGATGATTCTGATCCATACATTTATTTTTATTTATATAATACATAATTATTTTGCATGCAATTGATACAAAATAGAGAGCAGTGGTGGCCCAGTGGTCACGGACACGATTTAAGAGTTGTAGGTCGTAGGTTCGAACCCAGACAGGCGCTTTACTTTGTGTAAATTATTTCATCACCACTGCTCTCAAAACGGTGAAGGAAAACATCGTGAGGAAACCGGCATGTCCTAGAACCAAAAATTCGAAGACATGTGACATCCACCAACCCGCACTGGGCCCGCGTGGTGGATTACGGCCCACTCCCTCTCATTGAGAGGAGGCCTGTGTCCCAGCAGTGGGAACATTATAGGCTGATTATGGTATGATACAAAATTCTGTATAGACAATATATTAGAAGAGATTAGGAGATTTTTTTTATTGTTTTTTTTTTATTAGTCCGCCTTTGTACAGTTTTTTACTTGTGCATGAAGTTTCAATAAATAAATATTAAAGACTGACTGTAAACAACTTTATACCATGTTTAAGGCGACTACAAGACCTAAAGCGCAGTCTTTGTCGGACTGCATATTTATGCTGGTAATTTAAATTGCAAAATATGAAGCAATTATCTATTTACAAACAATCTATTGTTTAGACTAAACATTTAAAACACTAGTGAACACACCCATCTTCCAAGCACGGTGAGCTGTGCTGGGGCAGCTGCTGCAGGTGCAGAAAACCTCAAACGGCGCAAATACTCCAATCTCTTTGGAACGTATATGTTTGAGCCGTTTGGGGTTGAAACTCTAGGGCCATGCGGCCCGAGTGCCCATGTTGTATTTCGAGACATCGCCAAGCGGTTGGTCGACTCTTCACGAGACCAGAGGGCTGGCCTATTTTTTGGCCAAAGAATCAGCATTGCCATACAACGTGGCAATGCTGCCAGTCTTTTGGGCACGTTTCCTGTTGACAGCGATGCGGATGAATTTTTTGATGCCCTTTGATTCTTTCCTTTCCTTTTTATATACTTGTACATATTCTTATTATTATTTTAATACTGTACATAAAGTAATGTACATAAAGTAATGATCTAATAAAAAAAAAAAAAACACTAGTGCTTTAGTATGTTGCTTGTAGAATAATCTGACAAAAAATCGGAATGATTGTACCTATGTATATTAGTATAGTTTTTAGAGGTATCTTCATGATTTTTTTTATCGTATCAAATTACCTAGTTGTATTATGTTTTCAACACACTAATCTACCTAGCATATATCCTGAAGAATATCATACATTTTTCTGATTTTGTCTACTGTAGTCGATCATATACTTTTATTGTTTCTAAAACTTGCGTTTTTTGTGTTTAGGTCCTGTAAGGCCCCTTAAACATAACATAACATACATAACATAATCAGCCTATAATGTTCCCACTGCTGGGACACAGGCCTCCTCTCGGTGAGAGGGAGTGGGCTGTACTCCACCACGCGGGCCCAGTGCGGGTTGGCAGATGTCACATGTCTTTGAATTTTTGGTTCTAGGATATGCCGGTTTCCTCACGATGTTTTCCTTCACCGTTTTGAGAGCAGTGGTGATGAAATAATTTACACTAAGTAAAGCGGCTGTCTGTAAGTCGCGGCCGTTACCACTTGGCCACCACTGCTCTCCATTAAACATGTGGACATTATAAATGAAAGACAGACTGTAAACAACTGTAAACCATTTTTAAAGCAAATAAAGACTCTTATCTAATCTGGGCATATTTCCGATGCGGACGAGTACTTCTACGTCTAAGTGCCCACCCTATAGGGCACGCCGCGATAGCGGCGATAAGACCCCTCTTTGAGGAGTGGCTAGAGAGGCGCCACGGCGCCCTCACCTACCGCCTGACGCAGGTCCTCACCGGACACGGAAGTTTCGGGAGGTTCCTGCACATCATCAGGCGGGAAGAAACGCCCGGGTGTCACCATTGCCAGGATCGCCCAGAGGACACGGTGGAGCACACGGTGGAGGTCTGCTCCGCTTGGGCGGAGCACCGCCGTGTCCTCGTAGAGGCGATCGGCAGTGGCGGCGACCTCTCGCGTCCGGCCCTGGTGCAAGCCAAGGTCCGGGGCGAGAGGGAGTGGGAGGTAGTCACCTCCATCTGCGAAGCAGTCATGCTAGCGAAGGAGGTGGCGGGACGGATGAGGGAGAGAGCCTCCCGTCTCAGCCGCCGCGGGAGACGCTCCGGGCGTTGGGAGCCACGGGACGACTCCCGGCCACCGTAGGCGCGGGCCTGCGGGCGGAGAGTAATGGGTAGCTCACCGTCCGATCAGGACCAGGCCCGTGCCGGGGCCGCGTACGTGTTCCACGCGCGCCTCAAAGAGATGTCAGCATCGAGGAGGGGCCCCATAGGGCCGAAGCCTGCCGGGTCAGCGGGATTGTCCGAAAGGGTTACCGCTTTCCCGGAACATAAAGGTCTAAGGAAGGAAGACGGGTGGGTTTTAGTCAGTAAGAGTCTGACACTCCCTTCCGCTCCACCCAGAGCGGGAGGGGTCATTCGTTGATTTCCCATCCGAAAAAAAAAAAAAAATTGCCCACCCTATTGTTTTTGTATTTATTTGTATAGTTAGTCATTATTATCTATACATATAATCTATACAACATTATTTTTAGTGCAAAACCCGAAACACGTGTAGATAGTATTTTTATGTAATGAATCTAGGTCAAAACTGTATCATGAATAATCACAAAGTTATAATCGAAGGATATGACGGCACGGTTGGCGCAGTGGCTAAGCGATTGACTGCTGCGCTGCGTGTCGCGGGTTCGATTCCCGCACGGAACAAATATTTGTATGACCTACAAGTAGTTGTTCCGGGTCTGGCTGTTTGTGTATGTGAGATTAAATGTTTGTAAACGCACCCACAATACAGGAGAAACTCCTAGTGTGGGGCAACGTTTAAAAAAAAAAAAAAAAAAAATATGTATATATATATATATATATAAGCTTGATAAAACATGCTCATCCGCGCCGCGCCGTGTTGCGCTCATTGTCTAGGTACCTAACGGTTCGGCGCGGAGATTGGTTAACCTACTTAAGGCTCCTACAGACAGGCGCGACACACGACGCGAATCACGCGCGACACAAAGTCACCGCTCGTTGCGCGACTTGCGATGCCTTTCTTTCTATTTAGTTTTTTTTTTTGACGTTCAAAAGTGCCTTTAATGTGCCTATTTGAAATAAATGATTTGACTTTGACTTTGACTTTGACTTTAGTGTCACTCGGTGTCCAACTTTTAACCTTTTTTAAATATTTTTGGGACAAAATATAACATGGGGTAAAAATTATTGGAATCTATTCAGTTACCTACATATTCTGAACAAACTTCTATATTTAGGTTTCGCATATACTTACTAAAAAAATTAACCGACTTCAAAAAGAAATCAACTCAAAATTATGAAATAACTTTAATTTCGGAAGTCGGTGTCTTGGGATCTGTGTTTTAGTTTTTTGGCGTTTACACGTATTAGTCCATATCTTGAAAGTTACTGAACCGATTTTGATGAAACTTGCACTGTTCCCTAAGTTGAAGTAAATGTAAGCTAATACAAAAAAAAAATGGTCACGATCCGATTAATAGTTGCTGAGAAATGCGTGGACAAACATACATACATACCTACATACATATATACATACGTCTATGAAATTTTGTATATTTGTTTGGAAGCCTTAGTAGATTGTCATATGTGAATATAATGCAATTCCAATAATATTACATACATACGTATCGAATTGATAACCTCCTTTTTTTTTAAGTCGGTAAAAATAACGTTGTACTTACCTATATCATCATCTGCCAAGCATTTTCCCAACTATGTTGAGGTCGGCTTCCAGTCTAACCGGATGCAGCTGAGTACCAGTATTTTACAACAGTTACTTACTGGGTAATACGAAATCCCTTGGTAAGACTGGTTGACAGACTTTCGGGCTTCTCCCGTAACGATTGTCAAAGATCCACGAATGACAGCCGGGATATCCGAAGCACGGAGGAGTCTCGGTATGTAAAGATGATCACTCATCCACAGACCAACCGCGCCAAGTGTAGCTTAACCTGATCGATCGACCTGTGCGGCTATTAATATTTAACCACGAGCCCCTCCTCATAAGTCTATTATCTCTAAACTTTTATCAATATTACTTGATCGAGTATAAATTCACAGCGAAAGATAATTTCTTTGAAATTCAAGATGGCAGCCCGTGGTGTTGTGGTGTTACTGGCGATCGTTGCTGCTGCGACAGGTAGGGATCACGAAAAAAAAAACCGACTTCCAAAAAAGCACCACAAAAAAATAACTTTACTTTCGGAAGTCGATATCCGTGCGGAAGTCAGTGTCTTTGGTTTTGTATTTTCGTTTTTTGCCAACGACTCGGAAGTGTTTTTTTTTTGGAAGTCGGTTGTTTTTTTTTGTAATAAAGTTTTTATTTTTCACTTTTTAGTTGTGGGTACCTATCCTACACAAAATCAGTTGCTATGTAACTTGACAGGAACAACTCAACTAAGATCATCAACAACTCAATAACCAAAAAAAAAACAAGCTTTTATCACGCACGGAAAATATTATAAATTAAATAATAATCAAATAATATATTATGTAAATTAAATATATATTTTTTTTAATATAAATTTTATAAACTATTTAATTAATTATTACTTTATTATATTATATTCTTGAATTTATTTTAAAAAGCGTGGAGCGCACTTACAATTAATTCGAAAATCGCTGCACGCTTTTTGAATTGAATTCAAGAATTTTCATATAACTTTGTATTATTAGTAGACTTGAACTCAAACTCAAAGCATTTATTTCAAACTAGCTGCGTCCCGCGGTTTCACCTGCATAAGTTTCGATCCCGTTTGAATATCGGGATGAAAAGTAGCCTATATGTTAATCCAGGGTGTCAGCTACCTCCATATCAAATTTTATCAAAATTGGTAAAGCCGTTTGAGCGTGAAGAAGTAACAAACATATAAACACACCCCCACACACACATACTCACCCCCCCTCACACACTCACAACTTTCGCCTTTCTAATATTAGTGTGATAAAACATTTTTGAATGGTCAAGGGGTCGGTCAGTCAGAAAGATGAAGCCAGTTGCTCATTCCAAAGCGTAGTGACCTATGGAGAAGAACGGGCAAGAAGCTCCACGGAAAATTAAGGGTAAGAGTGAACAGGCTTCTTCTGGGTAAGCTCACCCCATCATCGACTTTGTCTCTGTCACCTCTGACCTGACTAGAGTAAAGAGCAAAACCATTTCTAATAAAAAAAACCTAAATGAAGGACATGGGATTTTTTTTTCTTTTCATTTTTTTCTATTGTTTCGTGACCCATCGGTCACGCGCGGACGACCGCTGGTTGACGGTGCAGCCAGCAGGCAGGCCGGAGGGGTGAGAGGGGCAAGGGTGGACGAAGAGACGTAAGCTCGGGTACGGAGAGACGTAAGCGCGGGGACGACGAGCCGTAAGCGCGGGGACGACGAGCCGTAAGCGCGGGGACGACGAGCCGTAACGCACCTCACCGCGGTTCGTGAGCTTGTCCCGAGGCGAGGCGATTACGTTACGATTCCGATTAGTGTGCGTTGCAGTAGGGAGTTTCATACAAAGAATACTGAACGCCTCGAGTTGATACGGTGCCGATCCCTTTCCGGTTTGATACATTTTTAAAACTTGTAATATTAGAAATAAATTTCTTTTATTTACTTTAGCGCTTGCACTAATTTACTAAATACTGGAAAACCACTTGTACCTGTTATCAAGGTACTCTCATTAACTTGATAAGTTTTATGGTAAAAGGAAACAAAATTAAAAAAAAAACAAGATAAAGGTTTAGGTATTCCAATTAACTGCTAGTGCGTACTTATCAACATTTTTACCATCTAACAATATCTAATAAAAAACAAAATAAAGGTGGGTCGGAATGGATTTTTGATTAGATAAACAGTATTGATTTGAAACTGTTGTTGAAATGATGTTTTGGATACAAAAATATAATCAACTTGTTTATGTTGACAGAAATCTTTTTGAAACAATATTTTATGTAAAAAAAACTGGCCAAGTGCGAGTCCGACTCGCACACGAAGGGTTCCGTAGCACAAGGCAAAAACGCCGAAAAAAACACATTTGTTGTATGGGAACCCCCCATAAATATTTATTTTATTTTAATGTTATTATTTATTATTAAAGTAAATAATACAACTGAGTATTTTGTGAATATTTCAAGTGCCTACCTGTTGCCGTTATTGATATCGAGCAAAAAAGGGCAATAAAATCGCGTTTGTTGTATGTGAGCCCCCTTGAATATTTATTTTATTTTGTTTTTAGTATTTGTTGAAGCGACAACAGAAATACATAATTTGTGAAAGTTTCAACTGTCTAACTAGCGCGGTTCTTGAGATACAGCCTGATGACTGACAGACCGACGAACAGACGGACGGACAGACAGCGAAGTCTTAGTAATAGGGTTCCGTTTTCACCCTTTGGGTACGGAACCCTAAAAAGGTGAGTGAGTGAGTGCTCATGGTATTTTTAAAGAAATTTGGAAACGGCTGGTTGACACTTCCTGTGACCCAAGGGCTGGCTCTTACCTTGGCCAGAGGCTAAGCATCGCCATACAACGTGGTAATGCCGCCAGTCTCTTGGGTACATTACCAGTCGACAGCGATGCGGATGAGTTTTTCGACGTTATTTTTTAGTTTCTGTATAGTTTTAGTTAAGTTAGGATTTCATTTTGTTATTTTTAGATTTAGTTAAAAAAGTTAATAAAATTGGTCACCCAGGGGAAAGATGAAATGCCATACACCACACACATCATCTGCCTAGCCTTTTCCCAACTATGTTGGAGTCGGCTTCCAGTCTAACCAGATGCAGCTGAATACAATTAATTAATTTACATGGAGCGACTGCCTATCTGACCTCCACAACCCAGTTACTGGGTAATACGATACCCCTTGGTAAGACTGGTTGTTAGAATTTCGGGCTTCTGACTACCTGTAACGACTGTCAAAGATCCACGAATGACAACCGGGACCAACTGCTTAACGTGCTTCCGAGGCACGGAGGGGTCTCGGTATGTAAAGATGGCCACCCATCCACAGACCAACAGCGGCAAGCGAAGCTTACCCTTAGCGTGTCCACTCACATCTGCCTTTTCATCCACATCTGCCTCGTATAGCTGCGCCTCGCGGTTTCACCCGCATAAGTTTCGATCCCGTGAGAATATCGGGATAAAAAGTAGCCTATATGTTAATCCAGGGTGTCAGCTACCGCCATACAAAATTTAATCAAAATTGGTCTAGCCGTTTGAGCGTGAAGAAGTAACAAACATATAAACACACCCCCACACACCCCCACACTCACAAACTTTCGCCTTTATAATATTAGTGTGATTACCTTATAACAAATAACCCTTTATCCTCAGCTGTACCTGCGGGGCTGGACCCAATAATCTCCAAGTTAGACCCTGAGGGTCTGCGGTATGGCTACCTGCGGGATGATGAGGGGATCCCGCATCTGGTGGACTCCTGGATCAAGGCTAGTGATATTCGGAAGATGGCCAGGTACAACCCTGATAAGGATAACAAGTACCATCTTTATACCAGGTGAGTTAGGGCTCCTTCAAACAGGCGCGACACGCGATAAATGGCACGATACAATGGCACCGCAAGTCGCGCAACGAGCGGTACCTTTGTGTCGCGCGATTATATCGCGTTTTGCTTCGTCGCGTCGGTTTGTAGGAGTCTTTAGTATAAATACATCTTTTATAGTATTTAATTGAAGTGTAACAGTGTTATTTTAAACACAAATTGCTTATGGGGATTACAGGAGCTAAACGCATAAAACGCAAGTTTTCGAATCAATAAAAGTAGGTATTAAGTATATTATAATAATAAAACTTTATTGCTCAAAAGGTTACAGAGATTTCACATTGGCCCCAAACTAGGCAAGCCTGTATCTTGGGTACCAATATGGAGGGTTTACCGTTTAAACATTTATTTTAAAAACATGTTCGGTAATAAAAATAAAATATGTTTGCTTCAAATTACAAAAAAACTAAACAAAATCTGAGAATTAAAATTAAAATGAAAGAAAAACGTAACAATCAGAAATGATCGTATGATCGATTACTTACAGTAAACAAAATCAGAATAATTTAAAAAAATTAAACCGACTTCAAAAAGAAATTAACTCAAAATTATGAAATAACTTTAATTTCGGAAGTCGGTGTCTTGGGATCTGTATTTTAGTTTTATGCCACCGACTTCCGAAATTAAAGTTATTTCATAATTTTGAGTTAATTTCTTTTTGAAGTCGGTTTAATTTTTTTAAATTACTTTTTATTTGGTAATTTTTAGTTGTTGCACTAGAATTTGACCAAGGTTTTGAGATGTTTTCGCTTTGACACTACACCCGTAGCTCGTATCAATAAGCCAGGCCGTCACACTTTCACGTCTTAGTCCATATATTGAAAATTACTGAATCGATTTTGATGAAACTTGCACTATTCCCTAAGTTGAAGTAAATGTAAGCCAATAAAAAAAGAATGGTCACGATCCGATTAATAGTTCCGGAGATATGCGTGGACAAACATACATACATACATACATATTTTGGATTAATTGGAATTGGAAAGTTGAGAATATTATAATGATCAAAAAGTAAAATACACAATCTAAAAAAAACAAAAAAAAATAATAATAATAATGCGCAAAACCTCTTGAGGTCATTGTACTCATCATTATGAACAACTTTTACTATGGGATCAAATGTGAAATCGCGAAAAAAAAAAAAACAGCTGTTCTCTACATTTTGACGAGATAAGCGAGCATAAATGTAGGGAACGACTGATTTTTTTCGAGATTTCAGCTTGATTTTGCGCAGGTTTCGCGCATTTAACGTTACATCTTGTATAACATAAAAATATTCAAAATCCTGACTGATATTATCAACGCACAGCCTAAACTGCTGGTCCAAAAGACATGAAATTTAGAGGCTGTGTTCTTTGTGAGGAGTAGGTATCCACTAAGAAAGGGTTTTTCAAAATTCCACCCCTTTTTTTTGTGGATGGGAAATCATTACATGACCGGGGTCCCGCTCTGGGTGGAGCGGAAAGGAGTGTCAGACTCTTATTGACTAAAACCCACCCGTGTTCCTTCCTTAGCCCTCTGTATGTTCCGGGCCAGCAGTAACCCTTTCGGACAATCCCGCTGACTGAAAGGGTTACCGCTGGCCCGGAACATAGAGAGGGTGAAATTTTACGCGCACGGCTGTTACCCTGGGTCACCGCTGCTCTCTAGCTTAATATAAGTATTACAAGCAAAATAAATCCCAATCGTTTTCATGCATTGTCTAGGACGCAGTGTCGGTCGTTTCATCACCTGGCTGAACCAGGCGTCAGGGGCCTCAGTCGACAACTACCACATCCTGGGTTACAGCGTCGGAGCCCACCAGGCTGGCATCGTCGGCAGGAGTCTGCTGGGACAAGCTAGCTACATTACCGGTAAGGAGTAAAAAAATTTGGAAGATCCAAAAGTGCATGTCTGCCGACAATTGCTAGTTTGATCGTATAAAAAAACCATCAATCAATCAAACAAATCATTTATTTGCAAGGAATGTAGGTATGTACATTAAAATGCAGATGGAGTAGATAGGAGTGAGCCATATACAGTCAACAAAGGAGTTAAGTATACAGGAGCGTCGGATATAGTTGAAGTTTACTAAGAAACCGATGGATGTTCTGGACTGAAAAATTTAATAAATGAGCTGTTTGTTTTCTATTAGGTAATAAACTAAAATTTTATTCGAGAATATCCATCGGTTTCTTAGTAAACTTCAACAATATCCGACGCTCCTGTATACTTAACTCCTTTGTTGCCTGGAAATAGGCACGCCAAATTCATAATCTAAAAATAAAATTACAAATTAAAATTAAAATGTCACAGTAACAATAAAATTATTATACAATAAATATTCAAAATGCCAAATTAAAATGTTATTTTAGAACCATAGATATAAATATTTTATTAGTTAGCTTTTTAAAGATACCAAAGGGTAAAAACGGGACCCTATTACTAAGACTCCACTGTCCGTCTGTCACCAGGCTGTATCTCATGAACCGTGATAGCTAGACAGTTGAAATTTTCACAGATGATGTATTTCTGTTGCCGCTATAACAACAAATACTAAAACAGAATAAAATAAATATTTAAGGGGGGCTCCCATACAACAAACGTGTTTTTTTCGGCGTTTTTGCCTTGTGGTACGGAACCCTTCGTGTGTGAGGCCGACTCGCACTTGGCCAGTTTTTTTATTGTTATTCTAATATAATAATATTGGTGCACGGAGCCTAACACACGAACGCTTCCAAATCGTTTTTTATTTCAATTCGAGTCCTAACTTTTTGGTCCTGACTTTTAAAATTATGAAGAATTTAAAAGTTAAGACCAAAAAGTTTATGATCCTTATTATAACTTCTTCAAACTGTCTTGTCGTGAGATCTCACTACTTTAAACCATCTGCCCCTAAATAACCACCTGGTGGAGATTCATAGACGACTCCGCCTTGGAGTGTAAATGTGGTGCTGTTCTACAAACGACGGGACACTTAATATCGTGTCCTGCGTGTCCTGTCAACTGCACGTTACAGAAACTGATGAACGTTAGTGATGGCGCCAAACACGAAGCCGAAATCTGAACCAAGTCCGTTTAGATTGCTATTCCACCAATTCGCACTAAGCGTTTTCAAATGTCTTTTAGAATGCGCACAGCAAAAGAGTGGAACTCTTTACCTGCGTCTGTGTTTCCGAGCGCATACAACCCGAATCTCTTCAAAGTAAGAGTGAACAGGCTTCTTCGAGGTAAGCTCACTCCATCGTCGACTTTGTCTCTGTCACCTCTGACCTAGACTAGAGTCAAGAGCAATCCCATTTCAAATAAAAAAAAAAATTGCTATCGACACGCTAAGAAAAAGACTTGACCACCTCAATTCCTCCTCAGGTTTGGACCCCGCCGACCGTTGGATAGCCAGCCAGGCCCTGAAATCTACCGATGCGATCTACACTGAAGTGATTCACACAAATATACGCAACATTGGAGTGGAGAAGCCGTGTGGTGATGTGGACTTCTATCCTAACGGTGGTGTCAACATGCCTGGATGTGTTACTGCTGTCTGTGACCATTATAGGTAAACGGATATTTATTTACAAGTCGTGTGTTCTGGGACACAGGCCTCCTCTCATAGAAGGTAGATGTCATATGTCTTCGAATTTTTGGTCCTAAGACATGCCCGTGGCTAAATAATAACAGCCGTTGCCGCGGTTTGGTCTGTGGATGGGTGACCATATTTAAATACCAAGACAACTCCGTGCCTCGGAAAGCACGTTAAGCCGTTGGTCCCGGCTGTCATTCGTGGATCTTTGACGGTCGTTACGGGTAGTCAAAGCCCGAAAGTCTGACAACCAGTCTTATCAATGGGTATCGTATTACCCAGTAATTGGGATGTGGAGGTCAGATAGGCAGTCGCTCCATGTAAAATACTGCTATTCAGCTGCATTCGGTTAGACTGGAAGCCGACCCCAACATATAGGGACAAGGCTAGGCAGATGATGGTCTATATTAGGTACAGCTGTAATCCGTATCTTCATTTCAGGTCCTACTTCTTCATGGGTGAATCCCTAGTCACTGGTGGCTTCACTGGAACCCAGTGCTCATCACTGGAAGATGCTAAGGCGGGAACCTGTGACCAGGTGGGACGACTGAATATGGGGGGAATTAAGCCTAAGACTGGGTAAGATTTTTTCTTAATGTTATATGAAAAGTTAGAGAAAAAAAATTGTTAAGCAAATTGAATGCCAAGCTTAAATTGTCCGTATATTCAAATTAAACTGTCAGTCTTTGACAGTGGTATAACTCGGCAAAATTCCTTTACGGGGCTAATAGGTTTTCAAATATATATTTTGAAAGGATTTAAAGACGACGCCGACGTACCTATGAGGAATTTCAAATTTCTATAAAAACTTATTTTTCTCATAACTCTTCTTTAAATCAGTGTCCATTCAAAATATATATTTGGGAACCTAGATATTCTGTAATGCAATCGGAATAAATATACACTACATTATGAATATGTTTGGTTTACAAATTATTTTGGTACCTATTACGTTTGTATGAACTACGCATGCTCATGCTCATCCTTTTGACCGCCACAGTCACGCCACGGTTCGACTACATGACAGACTTTGACGTCGAGGGCACGTTTTTGATTTTTACCGACTTCAAAAAAAGGAGGTTATCAATTCGATACGTATGTATGTAATATTATTGGAATTGCATTATATTCACACATGACAATCTATTAGGGCTTCCAAACAAATATACAAAATTTTGTAGACGTATGTATGTATGTATGTATGTATGTTTGTCCACGCATATCTCCGTAACTATTAATCGGATCGTGACCATTCTTTTTTTATTAGCTTACATTTACTTCAACTTAGGGAACAGTGCAAGTTTCATCAAAATCGATTCAGTAATTTTCAAGATATGGACTAAGACGTGAAAGTGTGACGGCCTGGCTTATTGATACGAGCTACGGGTGTAGTGTCAAAGGGAAAATATCTCAAAACCTTGGTCAAATTCTAGTGCAACAACTAAACATTACGAAATAAAAAGTAATTTTAAAAAATTAAACCGACTTCAAAAAGAAATTAACTCAAAATTATGAAATAATTTTAATTTCGGAAGTCGGTGGCAAAAAACTAAAACTATAAAATACAGATCCCAATCGACACCGACTTCCGAAATTAAAATTATTTCATAATTTTGAGTTAATTTCTTTTTGAAGTCGGTTTAATTTTTTAAAATTACTTTTTTTAACGTGGGGCGATCAGAAGGTTAAAATAAAAACAAATGAGTTTGCTTTCGAATAGGCTATTTGACTGGTTTCTGATAAACATCTCAGATTATTTAATGGTATCTAACGAACCCACAAAAACCTATTACTTCAAATTGCATAATGTATTTCTTTTAAAAAATAGTAAATAAAAATGTACTGTTTAAATAAGCCGCCAAAACGCTATCTTTAACAATATGGCGTCGTGACGTCACGATTGACGTAAACAAACGTTGAAACGGTCGAGATACTAGACAAAAGTCATCTGTTCTGTCAACGATAGACAGAAATTTACTAGAACATGACGTCATCTTAAGTTCAGCCAATCCAGACCGTTTTCGATTACGTGGCGCCAGATTTACAAACATGAAGTTTTTTCGGGATTATTTTATAAATAATACATTGTTTTGTAGTAAAATTAATGCAAATCGATTTTAAAAGCGATAATCTATACGAGTGTCAATAATTATGACCTTATTTTTTACATTGTCAAATAGCCTATTGTGTGCACTCACTTGAGTGAAGTTCGAAGTGAACGCAACCGAATTGTATTGTAACAAAAAATAATAGTTTTTCTTTTGTTTTTAGATCCTCGGGAATTTATTTCGTAAGGACGAACCCATCTGCACCATTTTCCCAAGGATAATATGAGACGAAACATGACAACAATAAAAAAAATATTAATTAAGGATAATATTAATTTTTGATTATAATTTCGATTATGATTTTGTTTTTTACATAATGTTTTGTTCTTTGTTTTTAAGTAATTTTTTTATATTCTCATTATGAGTAAACACTCTTGTTAAAACGTATATAATATATTTTATATATATAGATAATAAGCTATTTTTTAAGTAGGTAATTTTTGCGGATGGGAAATCATCAAATGACCCCTCCCGCTCTGGGTGGAGCGGAAGGGAGTGTCAGACTCTTACTGACTAAAACCCACCCGTGTTCCTTCCTTAGCCCTTTATGTTCCGGGCCAGCGGTAACCCTTTCGGACAATCCCGCTGACCCGGCGTTGTGTAAGGCCTGACCTACGCCTGTAAGTGTCGAATTTCGGATATATCTATGAATTCACAATAACTCAATGCATAAGTTATTTTTTATTATATTAGGTAATGTTTCTAGTGAATAGGTTGTTAGTGTCCTTTCTAATAAAATAAAATTATTAAAAATAAAATCTCCTACTGTGTATTTTGTTAGTTATATTATATAGGGTGACTGGTAATTAGTGACCGATACTTAAACACGTGATTTTACTCATCATTATGAACAACTTTTACTATGGGACCAAACCTGAAATCGCGAAAAAAAAATCAGCTGTTCCCTACATTTATTTATTTTATTTTTATTTTTTTTCACGATTTCATTTTCACGTGTTGTATGGGAGCCCCCCTTAAATATTTATTTTATTCTGTTTTTAGTATTTGTTGTTATAGCGGCAAGAGAAATACATCATCTGTGAAAATTTCAACTGTCTAGCTATCACGGTTCATGAGATACAGCCTGGTGACCGACAGACAGACCGACGAACAGTGGAGTCTTAGTAATAGGGTCCCATTTTTACCCTTTGGGTACAGAAACCTAAAAAAGAAATACTAGAAGTAAAATGTAACTTTCGTCTCTTTCTTGCCAAGTGTAATATTACTTGGAACAGAACTAGCACAAGCCACGCCTTCATACGCCATCTCTTTCTACAATTTATTGCTTAAGAGGGAAGCTATAAGGTGGCCCGCGAAATTCAAATTTTCTTACGTTTTTTGCAATTTGCTCGTCAGTATTAAGTTGTACGTTGATTAAAATATGATTCGCGGTCGTAACAAATATATATTTACAGAATTATAATCATTAAAGTCATCAACACAACTCTCTAAGACCATGTAATCCCCAAATGTCAAGATTTCATGAAATAGTCATTCTTGGGGATTACATGGTCTTAGAGAGTTGTGTTGATGACTTTAATGATTATAATTCTGTAAATACATATTTGTTACGACCGCGAATCATATTTTAATCAACGTACAACTTAATACTGACCAGCAAATTGCAAAAAACCTAAAAAAATGAATTTCGCGGGCTACCCTGGCGCTTTCGCCTTAAAGATATCAACTTGGATAGAAAGTAGATAGATAGGTAAAACGTTTATTCAGTGCAACAAAAGACACAATACAGGTATTAAAAAACATCAAAAAAGGACGAAGTCGCACCACGTCCGTTACGCGTAGCGTCCGTTTATGACCCTATTGTATCTGGAAGATTAATTTTTTTCAAATCGAAAGCACTACGGCCGTTGACCTTCATATTTTACGACTAGCTGCGCCCCGCGGTTTTACCCGCGTAAGTATCGATCCCGTGGGAATATCGGGGTAAAAAGTAGCCTATATGTTAATCCAGGGTGTCAGCTACCTCCATACTAAATTTCATCAAAATTGGTCCGGGCATTTGAGTGTGAAGAAGTAACAAACATATAAACACACCCCCACACACACCCCCACACACCCCCCCACACACACTCACAAACTTTCGCCTTTATAATATTAGTGTGATTAGTCGCTCTGCGTCCGTCAGTCCAGTACAGTCAAAACGCATAGTGTTATTTGAAAATAATATTACTTTCGTATAACGAAAGTGAGTCCTCTAATGTGTGTGTGTGTGGGCGACAAAAAGCATCTCCTGATAAGTCTGCTCGCCTAGTACGATGCTTCACAAAATGTTAATTTCGTAAGTATTGTGATATTTTTCTAATCACAAGCACTTTTAGCGTTGACTGTAGGTACTTTAGGGCTGTAACGCGACTGATCCGAGAAAAAGTGCATCTTCGAGAATACAATAGGGCCATAAACGGACGTAACGCGTAGTGGACGTGGAGCGACTCCCTCCAAAAAAGGTGGAAAAAAAAATAACAGAGATTAAAAAGATAAATTGACCCATAGACACCTAGCTCATATACATCTATAACGGTCGATTACTACTGGTCTGTGTCTCATGGTTGCACCAAATGGGAGTCCAGCTCAGCATATGCCAGGTACAATACCTGACGCTGGTATTCTGCTGCATCCCGTTAGTGACTTACGGATGTCGAGAAGACACATCTGAGTTTCAACAAAATGGTACCTACATAGTGTGGCGCGTATAGTATATTTATGTCTTCTACCGAACATGGTCACTTTTGAAGACTGTTTTATGGCGAATCTAATAGGGCTTAGGAGCATTAAGAGGAAATGCGGGTGGTCGTTTCTCCATAGAAATGCTCTCGCCTGTTTTCTTTCTCGTTTATGACCATAAAGATATTAGGTACCTAACTTAAAGGTTCCGTTTTTCCTTTTGAGGTCATCAACTCATCATCTGCCTGCCTTTTCCCAACTATGTTGGGGTCGGCTTCCAGTCTAACCGGATGCAGCTGAATACCAGTATTTTACATGGATCGACTACCCATCTGACTTCCACAACCCAGTTACTGGATAATAGGTGCGATTTCCGTTGGTAAGACTGGTTGTCAGACTTTCGGGCTTCTGACTACCCGTAACGACTGTCAAAGATCCACGAATGACAGCCGGGACCAACGGCTTAACGTGCTTTCCGAGACACGGAGGGGTCTCGGTATGTAAAGATAGTCACCCATCCACCCACAGACCAACCGCGGCAAGCGTAGCTTAACCTGATCGATCGACCTGTGCGGCTGTTATTATTTAGCCACTGACCCCACTTTCCTTTTGAGGTACTGAACCCTAAAAATTGCCCATGTAATTGCAATTTACTTATAAACACCTACTCTGATCTCTATCCGTATATTTCTGGATCACTAATCACATAATTTTATCAACTAACTGAGGGATCAAAGCTCTTAGTTTACCGCTGCGAATACAATGGACCCGCTTCTTAGATAAGAACTAGGAAGGGATCAATGAACTATTACTAGAGTCCCTTTCTGAAATAGTCAGATTTCGAAAAGCCTTTTGTCTCGTCAACGATGTTCATTTTTTATTTACTTTACTTTATTTACTTTTTTTACATACTTTTTTGACATAATCTCTTTATTACTTGACATTATATACAGACAATTCAAATTTTTCATCTCTTTATTAGTGGTTGTAATGGGAATCATATCACTAGGTTTTATTAGGTTTTTATTTTTGATTTATCCTTTTGATAGATTCTTATTTTGTAAATGTGAGGACTTTGTAGGCCTTGTAGACTTTAGATCTGTAGACCATTTTTTATTTTTTATCAAGTACCTGATACTTGTTGACAGGCCTACGCTATCCTCCCATTCCTACCGTAATTTGAAAATATTGTAAAAGCCAATTATTTTTAAAAAGAGTAACCGTGGAGTTTCTTGCCGGTTGTTCTCCATAGGAAACGACCAATTGGAACCGTGCACCTAGCTTCTGACGTTTCATAAGTGCCCATGTAGGCTTATGTGAAATAAAATATTTTGATTTTGATTTTGAAGATATGCAGCAGTCTTTAGTTTACTGTCTACCACCAGTGAGTTCGAGCTCGCGACTAGTTTACTCTTAAAGGCATATTTTCTATACAGTGTGAGTCTTCATAATGTGCACATAACGAAATGAGGGAAACATAGCTTAATTTTAGCGACGGAAAAAATATTAAAAAAATAAAAAAATATTTAAAAGGATCTTTACCTGCTAAAGTATGGTGATTGCAAGGCCTTTCTTTAACAGTTGATAGGAAATGTTGTGATTGAGTTATAAACATGGTATTTTTACGTTTAGAAATCTGATACGATGGAGAATAATTTAAAGTAATCAAAAGGGTAGGTAATCGGGGCTTTTATTGAGTAATATTGTAAAAAATTTTGTTAAAAAAAAATCATAATTCTCAATTTAGGAACGATTGTTTACACAGGGGTCACAGAAGCGAAAAAAAATTTTAAAAATGCTACAAAATTATTACTTTTTTGATTTTTTTAAATATTTTTTCCGTCGATAAAATTAAGCTTAGTTTCCCTCATTTCGATATGTGCACATTATGAAGACTCACACTGTATAAGTATATTTTTCATAAGTCTACTACATAAAGCTCTGCTGATCCACTAAAGAACGCCGCAGTATGATATAGGTGACTGCTCTCACGTGCGCGCAATAAAGTGGCGTATAAAACGTCTTTTGAGTTGTACAGCTACTCCAGATGGTATACAGGGTGTGTCAGTTATAATAATAATTTCTTTATTGGGGTTGCCACGACCCACTGAGTGATGTATGTAAATAAAAACACCTAAAAACAATGAAACATTAAATGAAAAGGAAACGCAATACCAAATAAACGCAATACCAAATATCTAAGCATTTTTTTCTTAACCCCGGCTTAGGGAGGGCGCCCACTTGTCTCCGCAGACCACAACTAATTTGTCTCTCACGTCAAGTCTATGGTTTTGTATGAAAGTGCGCGCAAGTAACGACGCGACAGCTGGAAGACATGTTTGTCCGCGGGTTTAGACGCACTGTCGCCTGTACGTAGGTGACACACCGTAGACAGAGTAAACTATGGACTGCTGCATATCTTCTTTTTCATTTGCACAAGAAAAAGAGAAATATATTAACGTCACTAGCAAAGAAAAGAGACAGAGTAAGAATATTTCTGTCCCTTACTGCGTGTCGGCTAAGCACATCAATGTGCACAACAAGTTTGACGTTTATGAATGAAATAATAAAAATTATGAATGAAATAATAAAAACTACACCGCGATTGAACGGAAAATAAGATCTTTTTCGTGTAATTCAATAATATGTACATTTGCGCAACTGTGAAAATGGAAAGGTGCAGTGTAATAAGCTGTAAAAATGATAGTATGATGAAGATTGCCGAAATTTTTTGTCCCTTTCGGTGACACGGATACCATGAGTCTATAGATTACTCTGTCTACGTGACACACTAACAGTAGCAATGGCTTTCATTTTGACAGTTCAACAACATTCATTGCGTTACTTACGTTGTTGAGCAGACACATTTTTTTTTAATATAAATTATGAAGCACTGGTTTAGCAATATCCGTCAAAATAGTTCAGATTGAGATTGGTAACAGAGAAATTTGACTGTTTCGTGGGCGTAACATCGATCTAAGTAATAAGATTCGCGTAATGGTTTGAGAAAGAAAGAAATTTTATTCACAAAAGGTTTAGAAGACACACTTCATTTACAAAATAAAAACAAGAAAAAAACCCAGTCTAAAAACACATAGTATAATATTTGGTAGATACAGTATATACAAGCAGAGGTTACAAAAAAAAAATGGCGCTCCATGAAGGAGTGCCGGCAGAAGTGAAAACAAAACACAAACAGAATACTTTGCCATCACTTACTGACATAATATTGGATATACATTAAAACCGAGTACATCCCGAGGACAGCCGAACAAATCCGAAGCAGTGTCGTTAACAGTGGCGCGAGTTCAACAGTTTTTTCCATTAAAAAAAAATACCCAACGCGCATAAAGAAGTTTTCACTACAAAATCTTATTTTCTTTTTCTTTTACATATATTTTTTTTTTTTTTTTGTAGAAACAAGTGTCGTTATGCCACAGCCTTAATTTGAATTCGAATTTTATAAAAGGGAATTCTCTTAATAAGCTTTCAGAAAATCCACACCCTATACATCACAGGTGCACGAACCGCGCCCTTTATAGTCCCGCGAATTACGTGCGGCGAATATATACAGCGTGTTTCGAAGATATAAATGTTAAAATATACTTATAAAGTCGGTATAACTCATAGAATAGCTGGAAGATGAATTATAGAAAGTTATTGTAACCCGCAGTTTTACGGGCTCGCTTCATAGCATTAACGACCCTATTCATAAAGGTTTTGAAGACTGTCAAGACTTTTATTATCACACTTCACACTAATATTATTAAGGCGAAAGTTTGTGTTTGTGTGTGTTTATATGTTTGTTACTTCTTCACGCTCAAACGGCTGGACCATTACATCATACATAAAAAGCCTATAATGTTCCCACTGCTGGGACACACTGGGACACTGCTGTCAGCCTAAATGTATTTTTGTAATTTTTGCTAGGGACTTTGTTCTGTATCAATAAGACTATTGGGCTGACAGCAGACTATAGTCACGACAGTCTCAAGACAGACTATAACATAATAAAAAGTACTAAACGCGCACATTTGAAACAAAACGTCTCATAGTCAAAGCTGTCTAATGCATACCACAACTGCACGGCGACAAGTCTGACTAACGACTGTCGGTTTCCCTTTGAAGTGTATGCGAGCGCGCACATCAACGACAAAACCGTCTAGCAATGTTAGCGAACTTAGCGATGTACCTTAGTCTGATCCGCGCGTTCAGAAATCAGAGCGTAAACACGTCCCATCATGTTTACAGACGAAGAACTCGTTGAATAACAAAAAAAAACCGACTTCCAAAAAAAACACTACAAACTGAAAAATAACTTTAATTTCGGAAGTCGGTGTCTTAGGGATCAGTATTTTAGTTTTTGCCACCGACTTCCGAAATTAAAGTTATTTTTCAGTTTGTAGTGTTTTTTTTTTGGAAGTCGGTTTTTTTTTGTTAAAAAGTTTTTATTTCTCGCTTTTTAGTGGGTGTATTTATTTTATCTAAGTTACAATAGCCTATTGTCAACTTGCCCATCGCCTTTTTATAAAATATCCCTTTTCTCGATGCAGGGACGTTAATTGTTGAGAAGTTCTCCTTTTATTAGTTTTTAGATTAGATGCTGATAATCCTGGCTGCAGCATCAGGCCAGACTTATGTCAACATTGCGTTGAACTTAAAATTTAGTCCTGTTTAAAATGAGCCCAAACACGACTACGGTGCTGTAATTTCAAGGTTTGTACTTTTTCTGATGCTCCTGGTTTCAGCATCAGGTCTCTATGTATTTCGGTGTTTCTCAGTAACAGTACGTTTATCCACACATCGAGCCCTTTTCAATGAGCCTAAACACGATATATCTGCTGTTAGTTGTCGAGGAGTTAGGTACTCTGCAGACTATCCTGACTGCAGCATCAGGTCATGACTTGATGATCATGAGACCTAATGTGGTAAATGCCCTATCAAACATCAAAACAATTTACTAAAACAGTCCTTGCCTGTTCGAGTAACTTCTTACTGTTAAGGAGTTGTACCTTCCATCATCAGCCCAGCTACCTAAGATGGTAACAAACATACACAAATACACAAGATACTTCATAAAATATGCGAAAAAAAAACAATAAGTGAGCCTATAAAATTTATTATTATATTCTCTAAGATCCCATCATCAGATCCTAACTTGGTGACAGTGGGACCACCTCTGAACTATCTACTTTCGAACAAAAAAAGAATTTTGAAAATCCGTCGACAATTGGCGGAGTATTCGATGAAAAACAGTTTCGTCTTGGTATGCGCCGTGTGGTAGACACAACTGTTTCTTTTTAATCTTAAAGCTGATTTGTCTATGTGAAACAAGATTGTCTAAAAACTGTCGCGTCTCTAGTGTGCGATGGCCCTAAGTTGCACGAATTCTTAGTTACAAAATGTTACTATTCAATTGATGATTATTTAAATAAAAGATGAGTCGGTTTTATATGAAATGGCACCACAAATAATAATGATTATTGAAATTTTGATCTGACTGACTTGTGTATAATAATTTGTTTTTTTTTTATGTACAGACGCCAGCACATCAAGTTACTACAATCTGTCAGATTTCTTTAATAGATTTTCGACTTTATTGCTAAAGCGTATGGTTCAAGGTTGATTGGGAAAATCTGACAGTTTCGGGTAGGTTGACCTGCTGGCGTCTGTACTTAACTCAATTTAAAAATTCTGTACCTATTTAATGTTGCTATTAGTACCTAATATATTAATTTTCACACCTCAGTAGGTTATACAATGTACCTACCTTTTATACCTGTAACACCTTTTTAACATGTATTATGCAAATAAATTATTTAATTTCATTTGATTTGAAAAAAAAGTTGTCACGGTGAGATTTTTAGAGAATCGACCGGCTGGACTAATTCATTTGGAGTGCTTGCAATAAACTAGACTCTTACCTAGCTTAAGGAGTATTCAGCATAAGTGACTAAGTGACTAACGGTGTTACTAACGACACTGACAGATTTATGTGCTAGCTTCCCCTAGACAGAGTAAACTATAGACTGCTGCATATCTTCTTTTTCATTCGCACAAGAAAAAGAGAAATATATTAACGTCACTACCAAAGAAAAGAGACAGAGTAAGAATATTTCTGTCCCTTACTGCGTGTCGGCTAAGCACATCAATGTGCACAACAAGTTTGACGTTTAAGAATGAAATAATAAAAACTACACCGCGATTAAACGGAAAATAAGATCTTTTTCGTGCATAATTCAATAATATTACATTTGCGTAACTGTGAAAATGGTAAGGTGCAGTGTAATAACGTGTAAAAACGATAGTATGATGATCTTTTTGTCCCTTTCGGTGACACGGATATCATGAGTCTATAGATTACTCTGTCTACGAAGCTTCCCCTAAGCTTTAGTTTCCAGAGGAAGCGGTGACCGTTCACAGAATAATGCTGTCCAAATACCATAGATATATCTGTTTTTTACATTTCTATGCTAAATACAGAGCGTTTTTGACACATCATGGTGGGGGGGAGGGGTCGAGTTGCTGTCGAGTCTACCATGAAGTACCTGGGACTGGTGCTCGACAGCCAGTGGGACTTCAGCCCCCACTTTCGGCGGCTTGCGCCCGAGTGACAGGCGCGGCGGGCGCTCACGGCTTTGCTTGCATGCACCCGGTAATCACACTAATATTATAAAGGCGAAAGTTTGTGAGTGTGTGTGTGTTTATATGTTTGTTACTTCTTCACGCTCAAACGGCTTTACCAATTTTGATAAAATTTTATATGGAGGTAGCTGACACCCTCGATTAACTTATAGGCTACTTTTTATCCCGATATTCCCACGGGATCGAAACTTATGCAGATGAAACCGCGGGACGCAGCTAGTAATTTCTAAAAATCACGCCTCAGATTTGAGCCAAACATAAATTTTTAAAAAACCTAACAGACCAGCCGAAAAATCTATCACGTGGTACAAAGTTCACTGGTTCATCTTTAAAAAAATCATAAATTTTCATCCAAATCTGTTCAACGGTTTACGCGTGGTTGAGTAATAATAGGCATCTTTACGAACTGTCACATCCATACTAATCTTATCTATACTAATATTATAAAGCTGCAGAGTTTGTTTGTTTGTTTGTTTGAACGCGCTAATCTCTGGAACTACTGGTCCGATTTGAATGATTATTTTAGTGTTCGGTAGTCCATTTAACGAGGAAGGCTATAGGCTATATTTTTTTTTTTTCAAAATTAGGGATCCGTAATAAAATTGCTATTTTGTAACACAAGGTGTAAAATTGAAAACCTATTTTTGCGTGCGCTGCAAAAACTATTGACAATAGAACAATATGATGTACTACGGGTTTGTAGAGCCCATTAAGACCTACAAAAAAGTCCGCGACAACATATATCTAGCTATCATGGTTTAATCACAATAACCGATTTTGTGTTCAAAATAATTATTAAATCGTCTGAAGAAAAAAAAACTACGTTAAATATGTATCGTAATATTAATCTTTATCGAAATTAAGCATTATGTTATCAAGAGTATTTATGAAGAAGTAAAATACTTTTTGTTTCATCTCAATCGGATATTTCGTTTAAAAGTTATCACGTGTGTAAGATGTTAAGAGTTGGTACCTATTAAGGAGTTATGGGCCATAGAGTTTTTTATCAACATAAAATCTATACTAATATTAAAGCTGAAGAGTTTGTTTGTTAGAACGCGATAATCTGTGGAACTACCGGTCAGATTTGAAAAAATCTTTTTGCATTTGATAGCTCAATTCTTGAGGAAGGCTATAGGCTATTTAATATCACGCTATGACCCTTAGGAGCCGAGCAAAAAGAAGAAAAGTCAGAATGAACGCTAAGCGAATACGAAGTGTTGCGACGGGTGGGGGTGTAAGAAATTTCACGCGGACGAAGTCGCGGGCAAGAAGCTAGTATTATTATATATATAAATTCGAAAGTAACTCTGTCTGTCTGTCTGTATGTTACCTTTTCACGCCTAAACCACTGAACGGATTTCGATAAAATTTCTGAGAGAGATATTAAATTGCATTCCGGGAAAGGACACAGGATAGTTTTTATCGACATACCTCCCGGGCTAAGCCGCGGGCGGAAGCTAGTATAATATAAAACAAACGAAAAAATCTTTTTACAGAGTAGCGCTACATAACTAAAATATTTTTTAAAACTCCTGCAGTTTCGATTTTCCATCTTAATTTCGTATTCCCTAATAAATGATGCATACTATTTCTGTTACTGTCTGACTGTGTAAGCCGCACTTGAGTAGATAGCCAACAGAGACCAACCTTCATTCTTTCCATTTTTAGGGTTCCGTACCCAAAGGACCCTATTACTAAGACTCCGCTGTCCGTCTCTCACCACGCTGTATCCATCCCGCCACTTCCTTCGCTAGCATGACTGCTTCGCAGAAGGAGGTGACTGCCTCCCACTCCCTCTCGCCCCGGACCATGGCTTGCACCAGGGCCGGGCGCGAGAGGTCGCCGCCGCTGCCGATCGCCTCTACGAGGACACGGCGGTGCTCCGCCCAAGCGGGGTAGACCTCCACCTGCTCCACCGTGTCCTCTGGGCGATCTTGGCAATGGTGACCCCCGGGATGGAAGCCCCCCCTTAAATATTTATTTTATTCTGTTTTTAGTATTTGTTGAAAGAGCGGCAACAGAAATACATCATCTGTGAAAATTTCAACTGTCTAGCTATCACGGTTCATGAGATACAGCCTGGTGACAGACGGACAGTGGAGTCTTAGTAATAGGCTCCCGTTTTTCCCTTTGGGTACGGAAGCCTAAAAACCAGCCAACCATCAGCAACCACCACACCATCACCACCACACCATCACCATCTAGCCTAACTATCTCGATAGTCCAAAGTTAAGTCTCTGTGAACTCCCTACTCCATGCCCCCACAGTAGAACACAAACATAAGGGGTGAGTACCGCCGCGGAAAAAGTCCATGAATAAAATTAGGGTTCCGCAAGAATTTATTATACACATAAACGGGGAGTTCTGTAATATATCTGGTATTACATTTACATATTGTTGGGTTCTCTAGCTTTTACATGTTTCGAAGTTGAGTTTTCTTGGGGTTCAGTACGATTGAAAGATGAATTAGGGCTCATTTCGGCCACTAAGCGCTCCTGTGTTCTGGTTTGAAGAACCTATTTTAGTTTTTTGCCACCGACTTCCGAAATTAAAGTTATTGTTCACTTTGTAGTGTTTTTTGGAAGCGGTTGTTTTTTTTTTTTTTTTGTAAAAAAGTTTTTATTTTTCATTTTTTAGTGGGTCAGTTTGTAATTTATCTAGTTTACAATAACCTAATGTCAACTGCTCATCACCTTTTACAAAATATTGATTTTCCCGATGCAGGGACGTTAATTGTTGAGGAGTTCTCCTAGTAAGAACCAGGAGAACTGGAGCTGAGAAGTCAGTTCAACTTCACCATACGCATTGTGATGAGCAAAAACTGCTTAGCAACCACATTAAAGTACCTAATCGAATTGTAAACCGTGAAATGCTTATCATTGAGTAGTTCCAGTGGCCATCTGTGGTCTTCATCATCAGTTCCACTTCACCAAATGGTGCTTTCCGAAAGCAAATGCACGAGTTACTATAAAAAATACCCAAATCGCTATAGGTGTGCCTATAAAATTTAAGGGTTTCCCTCGATTTCCATGGGATTCCCTCATCAGATTCCGACTTGGTGACAGTGGGACCACCTCGAGAACATACCCTTTCAAACAAAAAAAGAATTTTTGGAATCGGTCCAGCTGTCTTCGAGTAATCGGTAAACATAAATAAAAGAACATTTAGGTATGTAAAGTCGAACATAATAATCCTCCTCCTTTTTACCGACTTCAAAAAAAGGAGGTTATCAATTCGATACGTATGTATGTAATATTATTGGAATTGCATTATTATTCACATATGACAATCTATTAGGGCTTCCAAACAAATATATAAAATTTTATAGACGTATTTATGTATGTTTGTCCACGCATATCATTGGCTTACATTTACTTCAACTTAGGGAACAGTGCAAGTTTCATCAAAATCGATTCAGTAATTTTCAAGATATGGACTAAGACGTGAAAGTGTGACGGCCTGGCTTATTGATACGAGCTACGGGTGTAGTGTCAAAGGGAAAACATCTCAAAACCTTGGTCAAATTCTAGTGCAATAACTAAAAATTACGAAATAAAAAGTAATTTAAAAAAATTAAACCGATTTCAAAAAGAAATTAACTCAAAATTATGAAATAATTTTAATTTCGGAAGACGGTGGCAAAAAACTAAAACTATAAAATACAGATCCCAAAGACACCGACTTCCGAAATTAAAATTATTTCATAATTTTGAGTTAATTTCTTTTTGAAGTCGGTTTAATTTTTTTAAATTCCTTTTTTTTTAAGTCGTTTAAAAATACATAATTTAGTTTTTTTCGTTTTGAAAGTGTAAAAAAGATTTTACCAAACCAGTTAACTTGTAACCAAACCTGAACCAATAAATCTTTGAGATAAACTACGTATATAACTGATACAAGGATTCTGACACCTGACGGATTTACGAGCAACGGATATCCGGCGCTTGATCCCGGTAACAACTACTTACGTCATTTCCTGGAGGGAACGGATTTAGGGTGTGTTGAGATTTCAAGGGGTAGGTAAGTTAAATCAAGTAGGTATAGTTTTAAATATTTATTTATTTAGAGCGTTTACGACGTACGGCATTTCATACAAATTTTCAAGCCCTTGTTTATCGACCGTAACACTATAATTGTATCCTGCTTATGCGTATGAAGTTTCATTAAAATCGGTTCATTGAAATGAAATGAAATGATGATGAAATGATTTTATTTTTTGTAAGTAGGTTTGTACAAACACTTTTACACGTCAATCATGGTTTTTTTTTAAACTAGATGAAGTCGGCGTTTCCTATCTGACTACTCTGAGAAGAAAGGCCGAAACAAACTCAGAGGTCACAGTCTCTTTTAAAGTCCAGACATAATCTTGGTCAGGTTATATGAAGACCATGTAGATCGATGTCTGAGGTGGTCTTTTGAGGAAAGAACCACACAGATTGAGAGGACCTGTCCAGTCAGTGCACGCATTTGTCAAAAATCGTGCAGCTCAACTCAAGACTTAAGGAGCTCAACGATTCGACGAACAATACCAAAGAAAGGACATTTGGGTAGGCCACATAAATTACTCAAACTGCCAGACCATGGAAAAAAAAAACTAACAGAACAGAGAGAATAATAAAAATATATATATATGTAAAATGACCCACATCGTCTTCACATTCACAATGAAAAAATAATATAATACTTTACAAAGTAAGCAAATGTCATTGTTTAAAAAAAAAAAATTCATCAATGTCAATGAGTATATAAAAAAAAAAAAAAAGAAAAAAAAAAATCATTCAAAATGCAGAAATTGGAAGCAGCTCAATCCCAAGTAGTCCTCAATATAATCTTTAACGGTATAAAAGTTCATTCATTTCGAAAAACAAGGGCTTGAAAATTTTTATGAAATGCCGAACGACGTTAACGCTCAAAAGGTAAACTTTAGAAGAAGAAGACGAATTTAATGCAATACTGCTCTCATAATTAATTAATAACTAATTAATAAATAAATTAATTAATTAATTATTAACTGCGGGGTGCTGCTAGTTTCCTACCCGCATAAGTGTCGATCCCGTGGGAATATCGGGATAACAACTATTCTATGTCCTTTCCCGGGACTCAAACTATCTCTATACCAAATTTCATCTAAATCGGTTCAGCGGTTTAAACGTGAAGAGTTAACAGACAGACACACTTTCGCATTTTCTATAGGTACTAATATTACAAATTCGAAATTAACTCTGTCTGTCTATCTGTGTGTTACCTTTTCACGCCTAAACCACTGAACGGATTTCAATAAAATTTCGCAAACAGATAGATTGCATTCCGGAGAAGGATATAGGATAGTTTTTATCGACATACCTCGCGGGCGAAGCCGCGGGCGGTGCCTAGTAATATTATCTGCGGTAGCTAGTAATATATATACACAGACCTCGTAGCAATTAAATATTTTTTACAGATACATATACGACATATATATGTATGTAATTTGACGTATTCTTTTCAGGTCGTGATCAAGTGAGCAGTCATTCCATCCAATGCTAGGGAATGACACTAATGACAGTTCCCTTCACCCGAGTTATCACGGTGAGATTTTTACAGAATAGCACCGCAGCGGTGCTATTCTGTAAAAATCTCACCGTGGAAACTTAGGTGAAGTGAGCGTGGAGTGAGCTGTCAATAGTGTCAATTCCTAGCAACAACAAACTCACTTCACCTAAGTTTTCACGGTGAGATTTTTACAGAATCAACCGGCTGGAACGATTTGGCCTTAACTTAGTAGTGGGACTGTGTTGGCTAATAAATAGAATAGAAAATAACGTCAGGAAAAATATTTAAAATCACAAGAAACTTACCTTATCAACTTTCCCCTGCTGGACAATATACGGAATGCCCGGCACAGGTCCAAAGATAGACGGCATCATAGCTGGAGCTATAATCACTTTGACCGGCTGATGGCACCCCTCACTGTCCCCAGAACAGTTGCAGCAGCAATGACACTTTTTTACACTACTTCTATTACAACACTTTTTATCATCAACAATTTCACTTTCTTCACTTTGACTACTTTTCATTTCACTGTCATCATTTACATCGTCTTTTTTGTAAAGTTTTGGTTTCTTACTGAATTTCGGTAATTCGAGCAATGGCTGACGTCTCTTTAAGTCTTTCGGCGTTTCTAGTAGGTAGTTTTTTGGTTTGTCACTGTGTTCTAGATTTTGGTTGTTTTGCAGAATATTTTGGTTATTTTGCGTAATGCCCGTTTTGAACGGGTGGACTAGTAAGGTTTTTGTGTTTTTTTGTAGGATTTTTGTGCTTGAGGCCCCTGGGAGGGCCTCAATTGGCCTTTCTGGATCCAATTTGATCGATTTTTTAGTCCTCACACAAAAATATTGTCAGTGTTCATAGTTTTCCAGTTTATGTTTTAAGTTGCTGAATTATGCTGATCTAGAAAAAAAAATGGTTTATATTACGTTGGTTTATATTATTTAATTACGTGAAATAGTTAACTGATCTTAAAACATAATGATGAATATTTTTTTGAATTAATGAACCTCTAAAAACTTTACTAGACTTTTGATGATACACATTTTTTAAAATAATTGGCCTGTTTTAAAATTTCTGGCCTTTTTCACAGTCGGTCACTACATTCTAATTAGTCGCAGTTGGCCATTTAGTATTTTTAAGACCACAAAAAAATGTATATCAAAGGTTCACAAAAAGAACCGCATTCGTGTTTAATAATATTTATAAGAAAGCAAAATAGGAATTATTTAAGTTTCAATTCAATACAAGCCTTAAATTATGCATTAACTTGCATGAGTTTTAAATGTTTTATACTTATTTACCTATATTCATAGACATAGGTTTTTTTTTTTTTTGTAATAGAAAAAGAAACGTTATAATTTTATTTTTAAGTTTCAAAAGTTCAGCTATGATTTAATTTAAATTAAGATTGAAGGTTTCATCACTTGGCAGTTATAATATATTAAAAAATAACAAAAGAATAGGATATAAAACGAATATTAATTAAATATTTGGTTCAGATTACTATAAAGACTTAATCGTTTATTTTTTCTTTTAGTTATTTTATTACTCACTTCAATTATATTAGATAATTTAGGGATCTTCTTACTTTTTTTTTATTTGTCACTTATTTAATAACCATAAAGATTTGTTTAATTTTATTTCGATTTATTGTTTGTATTTAAAAATTTTAAGCACTTAATTCAAAATCAATCAGGTTTCTAGTCACCATTAAAAAAATGTCTAGGTAAGTTTAAATTTTTAATATAATGTTTTCACAAAATCCAACGTACACAATTCAATATAATTGACAACAAACAAACTCACTCACTGTTTTCAGCAAAAACGCGTTTTTAAATAAAAACAAAACACAAAGTTCCGACGTTTTGTTTATACAAAGGTCGTTAACCTTATAACCTTGAAAAATCACGTGGAATTTGTTTGTAAACAAACAAGCATAAACATTTCGAAAAACAATTGAAAAACACACTAAAAATCACGGAAAAGTTCAAAATACAATTGAATTACACACCGCTCTGTCTTTCACTGCGAAATACAAAAAAATAACAGCAAATAATGAGAAAATTATTTAAGAAAAATTCGGGAAATTTTCGACACGACTCTCTCCCGTGAAACCGAAGTCAATACTAAGCTTTTCGGGATAGATTTAGGGTGGGCGTGGCTTATTCTGGGAGGAGCCACATACCACGCCTTCAGACTGTAAAATCTAAATTATTTCATTGTCTAGACTGAGCAAAATGGCGGTTTAAGAAACTATGAAACGTAATATCAAGCCTGTATTCCGAAGGGTAGACAGGAGTATTTAGTACAAACATCTGCGTGCCTTTTCCCAACTATGTTGGTGTCGGCTTCCTGTCTAACCGGATGCAGCTGAATACCAGTATTTTGCATGGAGCGACTGCCTACACTGAAAGAAATTAGCAGTAAATACAAATGAAAAAACATTAATCTGAACTGCCTTAAACCGTTCCATATGAGCCTAACGTTCAAAACAGTATATTACTGATCCGAAAACAGTTAAAGCTTGAGACAAAATGTTACCGTCATGACAGTAAACTTTGATAAATGATAGGTATATCATTTATTTTACTTTCTGTAAGTAGGTTTTTACAAACACTTTTACACGTCAATTACATTTCTTTTAAACTAGATGAGGTCGGCGTTTCCTATCTGACTATTCTGAGAAGAAAGGCCGAAACAAACTCAGAGGTCACAGTGTCTTTTAAATTCCAGACAAAATCTTGGTCAGATCGTGTGATGAACATGTAGGTAGATTGGTATCTGAAATGGTCTTTTGAGGAATGAACCACACAGATTGAGCGGACCTGTCCTATCAGTTTAACGTTCTAAGTAGGTAAGAGGTCACAAAATTAATTGCTTTATTCATTTGTTGATATCGTTCAAACCATTGAAATTATTTCATTTTCCAATCCGTTCATTAGAGCAGTGGTGGCCAAGTCGCCGCGACTTACGAGTTGTAGGTCGTAGGTTCGAACCCAGACAGGCGCTTTACTTTGTGTAAATTATTTCATCACCACTGCTCTCAAAACGGTGAAGGAAAACATCGTGAGGGAACCGGCATGTCCTAGAACCAAAAATTGGAAGACATGTTACATCTGCCAATCCGCACTGGGCCCGCGTGGTGGATTACGGCCCACTCCCTCTCACCGAGAGCAGGCCTGTGTCCCAGCAGTGGGAACATTATAGGCTAATTATGGTAATCCGTTCATCCGTTTTGGCGTGACAACGTAACAAAAAAACAAACAAAAATCTAACACCTAAACCTAAACGCAAAAAACGCAAGTTTTAGACAGTAAAAGTATATATGATCGACTACTTACAGTAAACAAAATCAGAAAAATATAATTATGATATTCTGCTTAACGAAACAGTTTAAGAAAACATAATGCTATTCTTTTTGAAGTCGGTTTTTCTTTCATCTTTAAGTTTATTTATAATTCATTTGGTTTTTACTTCCCCTTAACTCATTAATATTCGCAATAGAACGCTTTAAAATCAACAGAAATAATAGAATGAAAACGTTTTGCCTTCAAAATCAAAAGCGATTTGTTCAAATACTTATTGTATTTGAACAAATCGCTTTTGATTTTGAAGGCCCACAGACGCGTTATTGTCGGTCGATAATATCACGCATGTAAAGATGGTCACACATCTAAAGAGCGTTTACGCCGTACGGCATTTCATACAAACTTTCAAGCCATTATTGTAACTGTAGGTAAGATCGTAAGCTGGCGTCTGAACTTTCTCTCAAGTCGTGTCTCTTTACTCGCTTTTTACGCTTTTCAGGAAAATCGTCTTTGATATCACATTCTTCACAAACTTTTACAATTACGATCGATTACGATCTCATCGTCTTTAATATTATATATTTGTAATACGCGGACGACGCGAATCCACACGTATAAATAAATAAATAATAGGTATTGTTAGTGGCCCAGGTCTGGTCATTTCTGCGCCCCTCCAGGGTCTGCGCCCTGTGCCTGGGCACCGCTGGCACCGCCCTATTTACGGCACTGCCCAAATTAGACCGATTTTAAATTTTCGATTTTAGATTTCCAGTTATCTTTTTTTAAATAAGACATTTCAAAAATGTTCTCAACTAACTTTTTAGACCTTTGTATCCTGCTTATGCGTATGAAGTTTCATTAAAATCGGTTCATACATTTCGAAAAATAAGGGCTTGAAAGTTTGTATGAAATGCCGTTCGGCGTAAACGCTCATCGAACTGTGCAGCTGTTATTATTTAGCCACGGACCCCTCTCCCTCTCCCTTGTTAATATGCACCTACAGGTAGATGTTTCGATTCGATCCCACAAATTGACCAATTCATCAGCTCAGTCTAATGGAATCATCAAAGTTCATCCAAGGGTCAAATTGGTCCCCTAAAGTTTAATTTTATCGCTTCTAAATGGACGGAGAAGGGTTAAAGGGGACTACATGACCTAAAGCACGGTGACTGTCGGACTACATAGAAATAATAAATAGACTGTATTTTTTTTTATAGCGCACAGCGGTTTCTCCCGCATAAGTATCGA
This sequence comes from Oligia strigilis, assembly GCA_951800025.1. Classification (NCBI taxonomy): domain Eukaryota; kingdom Metazoa; phylum Arthropoda; class Insecta; order Lepidoptera; family Noctuidae; genus Oligia; species Oligia strigilis. The sequence goes on from OX637569.1 coordinate 4,784,775, forward strand.
TCCCGTGGTAATATCGGGATAAAAACTATCCTACGTCCTTTCCCGGGACACAAACTATCTCTATACCAAATTTCATCTAAATCGGTTCAGCGGTTTAAGCGTGAAGAGGTAACAGACAGACACACTTTCGCATTTGTGATATATGATATTACGTATGGATTTTCGATCGTATTTGTAAATTTATTTTCATTCATTCCCTATGTTATTATGTAATTCAACTAACGATAATATTATCTTGTATTTTGGTACTATTCATTTCTGTGCTAGTGCTGTGCACGTGTAAGTGACGAATCACATTAATAAATTTATAGGCGAAAGTTTGTGAGTGTGTGTGTGTTTATATGTTTGTTTCACGGTGAGATTTTTAAAGAATACCACTGCAGTGGTGCTATTCTGTAAAAATCTCACCGTGAAAACTTATGAGAAGTAAGCGTGGAATGAGCTGTTAATAGTGTCAATTCCTAGCAAAAACAAACTCACTTCACCTAAGTTTTCACGGTGAGATTTTTAAAGAATACCACTATGTGATTTTTGTTTATGTATATTGTTGTATGTCCCAAAAGGTTTCGTAGCTGGGAAGGTGGGTGATAGGGGTGGTCACAAGGGTCACCAGAAAAATAAAAAATAAATACCCTCTGGGTATTTAAAAAAATAAATGGCTTTTTTTTTTAACTTTTTCTTTTTTTTCTTGTGACCCTTGTGACCCCCCTTCCCAGCTACGTAACCTTTTGGGACACCCTGTATATAGATAAGTAAATGTGTCGAATCAATCGCAACAAAATAACCAGAGGAAAAACAAAAAAAAACAAAAGATATTGATGCATGATATAATTAAGAAAAATTAAAAATATATATTAAAAAAAAATCAAATATCGTTAATCGTAAGCATATTGTCGTCGTCAATGGAAATGGCGGCGCTATCTTGCCCCTCGCTTGCACATTCAAGACATGAAGAATGTGCGAGTGAAAGGGCATGAAAACGGGCATGATGTGTTCGTGTGGCCGCCATTTTCAATTCGTTTCTTTAGAAGCACAGTTCATAATCATTTATGCACTTCGACTTTCATAAGATTCTGAGGACTTGGAACTGTTACTACTATTATGTCTTTTGCTTCTATTTGAGCTGGAACTAGAAGACCCATCAGCGTTGATGTGTGTTTCCTGTGCATCGGCGTACTGCTGTTCCTCCAGCGCTTTTTGTTCTTGCGCCCTTTCCTCACGAATTGTCGAACCATCTTTCCTTCTCTGCTCAGCTAAGTAAGTGTCCCTGTGCAAACTGGCTTCAGAATCATCTGATCGTTTTCCAGATGCCCTATATATGCTTCCATCTCTATTTCTACTCTGTCTTTCATAAGAATCTTCACCTCCATCGCTGCTTGCATCAAACTCGTGTGTGGACTTAACTTTAGTGACGGCTCCTGAACCTGACTTTGATTTGTAAGCACCATGTTTCGAGCCATATCCTTCAGAATTTGAGTTTCTGGTTTGAGAGTTATCCGAATCAGTTCTTCCATTAACAGAGTCGCTTCCCTCACTTTGGCTTGATTCAGACGTAGAGCCGCTTATTTTTTCTCCGGCACTGTTGCGTGATTCCCAGGATTCAAATTCTACAGTATTAGAGTCGTCTTCACTTTGGTTTGATCCATATTGATTAGAGCCATATTTGCCATTATTAGACTGATTTGATTTAGTACCAGACTCTGTGCTTTGTTGTTTGCTGTTGCTTTGTTCAGAGCTGCTATGTTCTTTTCCAGCACTGTTGCGTGATTCACTGGATTCAGATCCTAAAGTTATATAACCGCTTACTTCAATTTTGTGTGATCCAGAGTGATCAGAGTCAGATTTGCCATTATTAGACTGATTTGATTTAGCACCAGACTCGGTGCTGCGTTGTTTGTTGTTGCTTTGTTCAGAGCTGCTATGTTCTTTTCCGGCACTGTTGCGTGATTCACTGGATTCAGATTCCACAGTTTTAGAACCGCTTTCTTTACTTTGGTTTGATCCAGAATGATGAGAGCCATATTTGCCATTATTAGACTGATTTGATTTAGCACCAGTCTCGGTGCTGCGTTGTTTGTTGTTGCTTTGTTCAGAGCTGCTATGTTCTTTTCCGGCACTGTTGCGTGATTCACTGGATTCAGATTCCACAGTTTTAGAACCGCTTTCTTTACTTTGGTTTGATCCAGAATGATGAGAGCCATATTTGCCATTATTAGACTGATTTGATTTAGCACCAGTCTCGGTGCTGCGTTGTTTGTTGTTGCTTTGTTCAGAGCTGCTATGTTCTTTTCCGGCACTGTTGCGTGATTCACTGGATTCAGATTCCACAGTTTTAGAACCGCTTTCTTTACTTTGGTTTGATCCAGAATGATGAGAGCCATATTTGCCATTATTAGACTGATTTGATTTAGCACCAGTCTCGGTGCTGCGTTGTTTGTTGTTGCTTTGTTCAGAGCTGCTATGTTCTTTTCCGGCACTGTTGCGTGAATTACTGGATTCAGATTCTACAGTTTTAGAACCGCTTTCTTTACTTTGGTTTAATCCAGAATGATGAGAGCCATATTTGCCATTATTAGACTGATTTGATTTAGCACCAGTCTCGGTGCTGCGTTGTTTGTTGTTGCTTTGTTCAGAGCTGCTATGTTCTTTTCCGGCACTGTTGCGTGAATTACTGGATTCAGATTCTACAGTTTTAGAACCGCTTTCTTTACTTTGGTTTGATCCAGAATGATGAGAGCCATATTTGCCATTATTAGACTGATTTGATTTAGCACCAGTCTCGGTGCTGCGTTGTTTGTTGTTGCTTTGTTCAGAGCTGCTATGTTCTTTTCCGGCACTGTTGCGTGATTCACTGGATTCAGATTCTACAGTTTTAGAACCGCTTTCTTTACTTTGGTTTGATCCAGAATGATGAGAGCCATATTTGCCATTATTAGACTGATTTGATTTAGCACCAGTCTCGGTGCTGCGTTGTTTGTTGTTGCTTTGTTCAGAGCTGCTATGTTCTTTTCCGGCACTGTTGCGTGAATTACTAGATTCAGATTCTACAGTTTTAGAACCGCTTTCTTTACTTTGGTTTGATCCAGAATTATGAGAGCCAGATTTGCCATTATTAGACTGATTTGACTTAGAACCAGACTCGGTGCTGCGTTGTTTGTTGTTGCTTTGTTCAGAGCTGCTATGTTCTTTTCCGGCACTGTTGCGTGAATCACTGGATTCAGATTCTACAGTTTTAGAACCGCTTTCTTTACTTTGGTTTGATCCAGAATGATGAGAGCCATATTTGCCATTATTAGACTGATTTGATTTAGCACCACTCTCGGTGCTGCGTTGTTTGTTGTTGCTTTGTTCAGAGCTGCTATGTTCTTTTCCGGCACTGTTGCGTGAATCACTGGATTCAGATTCTACAGTTTTAGAACCGCTTTCTTTACTTTGGTTTGATCCAGAATGATGAGAGCCATATTTGCCATTATTAGACTGATTTGATTTAGCACCACTCTCGGTGCTGCGTTGTTTGTTGTTGCTTTGTTCAGAGCTGCTATGTTCTTTTCCGGCACTGTTGCGTGAATTACTAGATTCAGATTCTACAGTTTTAGAACCGCTTTCTTTACTTTGGTTTGATCCAGAATGATGAGAGCCAGATTTGCCATTATTAGACTGATTTGATTTAGAACCAGACTCGGTGCTGCGTTGTTTGTTGTTGCTTTGTTCAGAGCTGCTATGTTCTTTTCCGGCACTGTTGCGTGATTTACTGGATTCAGATTCTACAGTTTTTGAACCGCTTTCTTTACTTTGGTTTGATCCAGAATGATGAGAGCCATATTTGCCATTATTAGACTGATTTGATTTAGCACCAGTCTCGGTGCTGCGTTGTTTGTTGTTGCTTTGTTCAGAGCTGCTATGTTCTTTTCCGGCACTGTTGCGTGAATTACTGGATTCAGATTCTACAGTTTTAGAACCGCTTTCTTTACTTTGGTTTGATCCAGAATGATGAGAGCCATATTTGCCATTATTAGACTGATTTGATTTAGCACCAGTCTCGGTGCTGCGTTGTTTGTTGTTGCTTTGTTCAGAGCTGCTATGTTCTTTTCCGGCACTGTTGCGTGATTTACTGGATTCAGATTCTACCGTTTTTGAACCGCTTTCTTTACTTTGGTTTGATCCAGAATGATGAGAGCCATATTTGCCATTATTAGACTGATTTGATTTAGCACCAGTCTCGGTGCTGCGTTGTTTGTTGTTGCTTTGTTCAGAGCTGCTATGTTCTTTTCCGGCACTGTTGCGTGATTCACTGGATTCAGATTCTACAGTTTTAGAACCGCTTTCTTTACTTTGGTTTGATCCAGAATGATGAGAGCCATATTTGCCATTATTAGACTGATTTGACTTAGCACCAGTCTCGGTGCTGCGTTGTTTGTTGTTGCTTTGTTCAGAGCTGCTATGTTCTTTTCCGGCACTGTTGCGTGAATTACTGGATTCAGATTCTACAGTTTTAGAACCGCTTTCTTTACTTTGGTTTGATCCAGAATGATGAGAGCCAGATTTGCCATTGTTAGACTGATTTGATTTAGAACCAGACTCGGTGCTGCGTTGTTTGTTGTTGCTTTGTTCAGAGCTGCTATGTTCTTTTCCGGCACTGTTGCGTGATTTACTGGATTCAGATTCTACAGTTTTAGAACCGCTTTCTTTACTTTGGTTTGATCCAGAATGATGAGAGCCAGATTTGCCATTATTAGACTGATTTGATTTAGCACCAGTCTCGGTGCTGCGTTGTTTGTTGTTGCTTTGTTCAGAGCTGCTATGTTCTTTTCCGGCACTGTTGCGTGAATTACTGGATTCAGATTCTACAGTTTTAGAACCGCTTTCTTTACTTTGGTTTGATCCAGAATGATGAGAGCCATATTTGCCATTATTAGACTGATTTGATTTAGCACCAGTCTCGGTGCTGCGTTGTTTGTTGTTGCTTTGTTCAGAGCTGCTATGTTCTTTTCCGGCACTGTTGCGTGATTTACTGGATTCAGATTCTACAGTTTTTGAACCGCTTTCGTTACTTTGGTTTGATCCAGAATGATGAGAGCCATATTTGCCATTATTAGACTGATTTGATTTAGCACCAGTCTCGGTGCTGCGTTGTTTGTTGTTGCTTTGTTCAGAGCTGCTATGTTCTTTTCCGGCACTGTTGCGTGATTCACTGGATTCAGATTCTACAGTTTTAGAACCGCTTTCTTTACTTTGGTTTGATCCAGAATGATGAGAGCCAGATTTGCCATTATTAGACTGATTTGATTTAGCACCAGACTCGGTGCTGCGTTGTTTGTTGTTGCTTTGTTCAGAGCTGCTATGTTCTTTTCCGGCACTGTTGCGTGATTCACTGGATTCAGATTCTACAGTTTTAGAACCGCTTTCTTTACTTTGGTTTGATCCAGAATGATAAGAGCCATAATTGCCATTATTAGACTGATTTGATTTAGCACCAGTCTCGGTGCTGCGTTGTTTGTTGTTGCTTTGTTCAGAGCTGCTATGTTCTTTTCCGGCACTGTTGCGTGAATTACTGGATTCAGATTCTACAGTTTTAGAACCGCTTTCTTTACTTTGGTTTGATGCAGAATGATGAGAGCCATATTTGCCATTATTAGACTGATTTGATTTAGCACCAGACTCGGTGCTGCGTTGTTTGTTGTTGCTTTGTTCAGAGCTGCTATGTTCTTTTCCGGCACTGTTGCGTGAATCACTGGATTCAGATTCTACAGTTTTAGAACCGCTTTCTTTACTTTGGTTTGATCCAGAATGATGAGAGCCATATTTGCCATTATTAGACTGATTTGACTTAGCACCAGTCTCGGTGCTGCGTTGTTTGTTGTTGCTTTGTTCAGAGCTGCTATGTTCTTTTCCGGCACTGTTGCGTGAATTACTAGATTCAGATTCTACAGTTTTAGAACCGCTTTCTTTACTTTGGTTTGATCCAGAATGATGAGAGCCAGATTTGCCATTATTAGACTGATTTGATTTAGAACCAGACTCGGTGCTGCGTTGTTTGTTGTTGCTTTGTTCAGAGCTGCTATGTTCTTTTCCGGCACTGTTGCGTGATTTACTGGATTCAGATTCTACAGTTTTTGAACCGCTTTCTTTACTTTGGTTTGATCCAGAATGATGAGAGCCATATTTGCCATTATTAGACTGATTTGATTTAGCACCAGTCTCGGTGCTGCGTTGTTTGTTGTTGCTTTGTTCAGAGCTGCTATGTTCTTTTCCGGCACTGTTGCGTGATTCACTGGATTCAGATTCTACAGTTTTAGAACCGCTTTCTTTACTTTGGTTTGATCCAGAATGATGAGAGCCATATTTGCCATTATTAGACTGATTTGATTTAGCACCAGTCTCGGTGCTGCGTTGTTTGTTGTTGCTTTGTTCAGAGCTGCTATGTTCTTTTCCGGCACTGTTGCGTGATTCACTGGATTCAGATTCTACAGTTTTAGAACCGCTTTCTTTACTTTGGTTTGATCCAGAATGGTGAGAACCAGATTTGCCATTATTATACTGATTTGATTTAGCACCAGACTCGGTGCTTCGTTGTTTGTTGTTGCTTTGTTCAGAGCTGCTATGTTCTTTTCCGGCACTGTTGCGTGATTCACTGGATTCAGATTCCACAGTTTTAGAACCGCTTTCTTTACTTTGGTTTGATCCAGAATGATGACAGTCAGATTTGCCATTATTATACTGATTTGATTCAGCACCAGTCTCGGTGCTGCGTTGTTTGTTGTTGCTTTGTTCAGAGCTGCTATGTTCTTTTCCGGCACTGTTGCGTGAATTACTGGATTCAGATTCTACAGTTTTAGAACCGCTTTCTTTACTTTGGTTTGATCCAGAATGATGAGAGCCATATTTGCCATTATTAGACTGATTTGATTTAGCACCAGTCTCGGTGCTGCGTTCTTTGTTGTTGCTTTGTTCAGAGCTGCTATGTTCTTTTCCGGCACTGTTGCGTGAATTACTAGATTCAGATTCTACAGTTTTAGAACCGCTTTCTTTACTTTGGTTTGATCCAGAATGATGAGAGCCATATTTGCCATTATTAGACTGATTTGATTTAGCACCAGTCTCGGTGCTGCGTTCTTTGTTGTTGCTTTGTTCAGAGCTGCTATGTTCTTTTCCGGCACTGTTGCGTGAATTACTAGATTCAGATTCTACAGTTTTAGAACCGCTTTCTTTACTTTGGTTTGATCCAGAATGATGAGAGCCAGATTTGCCATTATTAGACTGATTTGATTTAGAACCAGACTCGGTGCTGCGTTGTTTGTTGTTGCTTTGTTCAGAGCTGCTATGTTCTTTTCCGGCACTGTTGCGTGAATTACTGGATTCAGATTCTACAGTTTTAGAACCGCTTTCTTTACTTTGGTTTGATCCAGAATGATGAGAGCCATATTTGCCATTATTAGACTGATTTGATTTAGCACCAGTCTCGGTGCTGCGTTCTTTGTTGTTGCTTTGTTCAGAGCTGCTATGTTCTTTTCCGGCACTGTTGCGTGAATTACTAGATTCAGATTCTACAGTTTTAGAACCGCTTTCTTTACTTTGGTTTGATCCAGAATGATGAGAGCCAGATTTGCCATTATTAGACTGATTTGATTTAGAACCAGACTCGGTGCTGCGTTGTTTGTTGTTGCTTTGTTCAGAGCTGCTATGTTCTTTTCCGGCACTGTTGCGTGAATTACTGGATTCAGATTCTACAGTTTTAGAACCGCTTTCTTTACTTTGGTTTGATCCAGAATGATGAGAGCCAGATTTGCCATTATTAGACTGATTTGATTTAGAACCAGACTCGGTGCTGCGTTGTTTGTTGTTGCTTTGTTCAGAGCTGCTATGTTCTTTTCCGGCACTGTTGCGTGATTTACTGGATTCAGATTCTACAGTTTTAGAACCGCTTTCTTTACTTTGGTTTGATCCAGAATGATGAGAGCCAGATTTGCCATTATTAGACTGATTTGATTTAGTACCAGACTCGGTGCTTCGTTGTTTGTTGTTGCTTTGTTCAGAGCTGCTATGTTCTTTTCCGGCACTGTTGCGTGATTCACTGGATTCAGATTCTACAGTTTTGGAGCCGCTTTCTTTACTTTTGTTTGATCCAGAATGATGAGAGCCAGATTTGCCATTATTAGACTGATTTGATTTAGTACCAGACTCGGTGCTTCGTTGTTTGTTGTTGCTTTGTTCAGAGCTGCTATGTTCTTTTCCGGCACTGTTGCGTGAATTACTGGATTCAGATTCTACAGTTTTAGAACCGCTTTCTTTACTTTGGTTTGATCCAGAATGATGAGAGCCATATTTGCCATTATTAGACTGATTTGATTTAGCACCAGTCTCGGTGCTGCGTTCTTTGTTGTTGCTTTGTTCAGAGCTGCTATGTTCTTTTCCGGCACTGTTGCGTGAATTACTAGATTCAGATTCTACAGTTTTAGAACCGCTTTCTTTACTTTGGTTTGATCCAGAATGATGAGAGCCAGATTTGCCATTATTAGACTGATTTGATTTAGAACCAGACTCGGTGCTGCGTTGTTTGTTGTTGCTTTGTTCAGAGCTGCTATGTTCTTTTCCGGCACTGTTGCGTGATTCACTGGATTCAGATTCTACAGTTTTGGAGCCGCTTTCTTTACTTTTGTTTGATCCAGAATGATGAGAGCCAGATTTGCCATTATTAGACTGATTTGATTTAGCACCAGTCTCGGTGCTGCGTTGTTTGTTGTTGCTTTGTTCAGAGCTGCTATGTTCTTTTCCGGCACTGTTGCGTGAATTACTGGATTCAGATTCTACAGTTTTAGAACCGCTTTCTTTACTTTGGTTTGATCCAGAATGATGAGAGCCAGATTTGCCATTACTAGACTGATGTGATTTAGCACCAGACTCTGTTCTTCGTTGTTTGTTGCTTTGTTTAGAGCTACTGCTTTGTTCAGACCCGTGGCTTTTTTGAGATTTGTTGCTTTCCGTAGATTCTGATTTTGTTTCAGTCTCTTCATCATCATCATCATCAGCGTCATCATCATCATCATCTATCCTTCTTTTCGTGTTGTATCTTCTTCCCTTAACTATTTTACCTTTTCTGGTAGTCCTTTTCCCTTTCCCTTTAGTATGTTTGCCCCCAGTTACGGTTTGGTTATCCTCATCATCATGTTTGCTCTTAGAACCTTTCCTTCTAACAATAATCTTCGTTAATTTATTGTTGATTTTCTTATTTTTCTTATCATTCTTGACAGATGATTCAGAGGATCCTTTTTTAATATTAGTAGTTCCAGTATTTGTTCCAGATTTTCTGTAGCTGACATTTGTATCTTGGCTGTCCTCATCCGTGTTAGTGGAAGATTCAGATTTTGATTCGTTCTTCTCTATAGAACTGTCTGTTTGTTTCTGTTCGGTATTTCCACTATAATTACTGTTATCTTCATAGGTCCATCCTGATTGTGAATTACTGGTATCAGAGGTTGTAGTATCATCATCTTCGCTGCTAGAGCCATAGGTTTCTTCGACATCATCGTCGTCATCATCGATTTTACCATTTTCGAATTGTTTGTCTGTGCAGTGCTTAAATCCTGAATGCCATTTCTTTGTTAAACTGATCGAAACATCTGCTCTGATTTTCGTTTCAACTGCACTAAGATCTGGGGAAGAAAAGCTTGTGTTAGTTTTTTCCGTTTGCGTCAACTCGTCTAATCTAGCCTGGACTAGCGTAACAGCACATTAGACTATGCCTGTAATCCCCGAAGAATTAGGCAAAGGTGTACTAGCTAGTACACCCACATTTCACCAGTTATGTTATGTTAAGTTCAATGTAAAGGTCATAAGCACACATATAAACTCGGAAAGGGATCGTCACCGTATCGCCTTTTGCCTCGCCATCAAACAAGAGTCAACCTAACGTAAGCACGTATTCGCCTACGGCTAGGCGACGACGCGCTTACGGCTCGCCGACTGCTAGTTGATGGCGCTGTAGGCAGGCCGCGGGAGGGGTGGACGAAGAGACGTAAGCTCGGGTACGGAAAGACGTAAGTGCGGGGACGACGAGCCGTAAGCGCGGGAACTGCAAGTTGACCACGCACTGCACCACGGTTCGTGCAGAGCTTGTCCCGAGGCGAGGCGATTACGTTACGATTCCGATTAGTGTGCGTTGCAGTAGGGAGTTTCATACAAAGAATACTGAATGGCTCGGTGACGATTCGTTACCGAGTTGATATGTATGCTATGACCTTTTGGGAACGAGCCCTGACATCAACCAGGCACAAATCCAGACTTCTTCTCTCCAGAATTTTTTATGGAAAAACCGAGTAACCCAATGAAGGAAGAATAGACAAAATGACAAAATGTAGAAAGATTTCTACCGTCATTATCATGATGATGAAGAAGTGTTTCTATTCTTCAGTCGACAAAAGTCTACAACGTCAAACATGACGACTAATTTTTCTCTACTTTTGACACTTAAACATATCAATAGTTTACATCACATTGAATTCAGACAAGAATCTATATGGATTTTAAAATTTACTCCGCGTTGCTATTGAAAGACTAAATATTATTAATAGTATGACTTTGTCTTCATAGAAATGTGAGAAAATATGTCGACTTGGATAGAAATAACTTTGTCCATTCTTGGTAAAATAGAGATAGAATAGATTACTTTGTTTGACTACAAGCGTTTAAATCCTATTTATTAATTGACTGTCGAGTTGCGCAACTGTCGAGACGCGCATCTATCAAGTTGCGTGTTTGTCGAGCTGCGTCTTTGACGAGATGCGTTTCTGTCAACATGGGTTTTCTGGCGAAATGCGTATTTGACTAATTGCGTTTCTGATGACATGCCAGTAATCCATACAGACCAATGTGCTTCTGTAGAAACGCAATAGACGATAACTTACGGGCATTTGACCAGGGTTTTGTGTTTATTCAGATAAAATTTTATTTTCTTTGTCATAACATTTTGGTATTTTGTTATTCTGTTTGTCCCACTATGGCACTTTCATTCATTTATTTTGTGTTTAAACTTACCTAAACCATATGCGCGAGCATAGACCTCGATTCTGATAAGACTCAGGATATCTGGAAAAAAAATAAACAACATTGAATAAACTAATTAGACTCTAGGACACAGGCGAGGCGGATTATTTAAAATTAACCAAAGTAAATTCGTACGTATGTAATGGTAACAAGATACAGATTCCAAAGCTCAGAGACCGATCACGGAGCTTAAAAGGGTATTTCTATCTGCGGAATTGATTGAGGATACTGCGGCGGGATGCGAAGGCATGCGAGAGTATGCGAGATTAATGCTCTTCACATTTCCCCCGTGGCATAACGCGGGATAATCCTCCTCGATGCCGTCCCTCGCCGTCAAGGATTTTTTGGCGACACGGATTTTTTTTTGGCGACAAGGATTTTTTTGGTGACAAGGATTTTTTGGTCACAAGGATTTTTTTGGTGACAAGGATTATAATGTAAAGACAATGTCGCTAACACGATCAACACAAACGTATCGCGGTAAGGGGCATCCTTGGCGATCTATATCGAATAAGTTTGGACTTTTTGGTACAAGTCAGATCAATGACTTTTATTTTTTGTTATCCGGCGGAGACCATATTTAAATAATTAATAAAAAAAAAAGAAATATTCACCTCCAACGACGTATCTGCCAACTGTAACAGAAAAAAATGTGTTAAAAGTAAATTTATGTAACATTCTAGATAATTATGGAACTTTTTAGGATACGTACAGACACCAGCACATCAAGCTACTACAATCTGTCAAATTCCTTTAATAGATTTTTAACTTTATCGCTAAAGCATAAGGTTCAAAGTTGATTGGGAAAATTTTACAGTTTCGGGTAGCCTGATGTGCTGATTTCTGTACATAAGGATAATCAGTTTGTAACGTCGGATACTGCTGGGACACAGGCTTCCTCTCTGCAAGAGGGAATGAGCCATAATCCACCACGTGGACCCAGTGAGGGTTGGTAGACGTAACAGGCCTTCGAATTATTGGTTCTAGGACATAGCGGTTTCCTCAACATGTCTTAATTTCCTTAACCATTTTGAAAGCAGTGGATAAGAAATAAATTGAATGAATTATTCTGTTTCGATTTGTTTTTTTGTGTTATGATTTTTTATATAATAAAAGCTATTTGTAGCCAACAATAATAATAGTAAAGTCTATTCAAAATAATGTTTCAAATTAATATTATTTCAAGTTAAACAAATACCAACTTTATTGTAGTGGTAATTAAGTTAATTTCAGTGACTAGCACTATTGAAAGAGTTTTAAAAATGTTTGAAGTTGTAGCGTAAACTGAACTTTATTATAAAGGATTTAAATTTATTATTCCTTAAACTCATATTTGTTTACATTTTCGGCAAATAAATCGAGAATGCAGATTAAGTATGATCGAACAAAAAATAGGGAAAAAAATAAGCTATTTTCCTAGAAGTGCGATGGCCGCCACATTACGGCCGCAGTGACTAACGGCCGTCATGACAAGGACGACTTGGTATGTGTGATTGAAAAAAAAAATACTTACGTCGTGGGTGGTAGCTGTTTGCAAGCCATCCAAGAATAGTAGTCACTGTAAAACAAAAAAAAAATTGTTAACACGTTAATTGCCACATCACGCGGCCTGGCGTGAAGCGGCCTGTTATGCTGTGGCCGTTCACGCGACGTCGCGTGATGGTGCCTTACAATTATGTACGAGCCAAGACATAGCGGCCGCAGCGTATTGGGTCCTGGTATTTCTTTTGGCGACTATGACCACAGTAAAAACCTTACTCAACGAATTTTTTATTTTGGCCATTTAGGTAAGTTCAGCATTTTGGCCATCGAGGTAAGTTCAGTATTTTGGCCATCTAGGTAAGTTCAGCATTTTGGGCATTTGGGTAAGTTCAGCATTTTGGGCATCTAGGTAAGTTTAGCATTTTGGCCATCTCGGTAAGTTCAGCATTTTGGCCATCTCGGTAAGTTCAGCATTTTGGCTTGGCAATGAACGTGCACAGCGTAAAAATATGGGCGAGTCGAAAAACAGATGCCAGCACATCAAGCTACTACAATATGTCAAATTTCTTTACTACATTTTCAACTTTATCGCTAAAGCATAAGGTTCAAGGTTGATTGGTTGATTGGGAAAATTTGACAGTTTCGGGTAGCTTGATGTGCTGGCGTCTGAACCATACACCCACATTTCTCCATTTATCTTTAGGTCCCATGTAATATGCAAGCCTATTGCCAATAACCGGGCAAAAATCCAGACTTCGGGATGCTAATGAGAAATTCGAGATGGAAAGCCCAATAATGCCCGACCCGGGTATCGAACCTAGGATCTCATGCTCAACAGTAGGATTTGCGACCACTAAACCACAGAGGCAAGGCAAGGTAGGTACTTACCTCTTGCAAAGACGAAGTTAAGGTCCTTTCTTGACCATTCCCTTGAGTCACCTAAGGAAAGAAGAAAAATCTTTAGTAGGAAAAAATAAATGTTAGTAAGTATAACAAAAAAAAAAAAATATATTAAAATAATAAATAAACGATGATGATAAATGATTATTATTATTATAATTTAGGGATTATTTTTTAATCGACACATAATTTTTATTCATAGAATAAAATAAACGTCTGATAGATTTTGTATGGTATGTAACTGTCAAAAATTCAAAATTTTTCCTCGGATAAAATTATCTAGGCGTTAGAAAAATCATATGACTTTAATGATATTTTGACAACATAAAATAAATTGTGTGTTTGATATAATGACAGGCCTCCTCTCTGTGAGAGGGAGTGGGCCGTAATCCACCACACGGGCCCAGTGCGGGTAGGTAGATGTTACATGTCTTCGAATTTTTTATTCTAGGACATAAGGGTTTCCTCACGATGTTTTCCTTCACTGTTTTGAGAGCAGTGGTGATGAAATTATTTACACAAAGTAAAGCGCCTGTCTGAGTTCAAACCCACGATCTAGGTACAACTCGTAAGTCGCTGCCATTACAACAGAGCCAACACTGCTTTTAAAAAAAAATAACAAAAATCTTTAGTTGGGAAAAATATGTAATATAATATGATTTGTTTGACGAATCTATGAATAAAGTTATTATTAAACTAAACAATTGTAACATAAATGCTTAATCCTGACATGTAATCATTTTTATAGCACTCGTGCATGTGACCTAAATCCGCATTTAAGTCACGCTTATCAGTGACTTAAAGTAGTTCATTTTTACACAGAAAAGCGTGACTTAAGTCAGCGTTTAGGTCACACGAACTATAAAATAGTATACGATGCATATGACTTATGTAGTAGGTATTTATGCATGGCAATTTATGTGCACGTGCAATAATGACTTTTGATTTAAAGGATTCCCTGCGTTGTCGGGCCCAGAACATTGAAATTGTTCAGAAAATAACGATTCTATTCTTTTTACAAATATCACGCCTTCTTTTCCCGAAGGATCAGACAGGAGTGCATTGACAGTATGACCAACATTAAAAAAAAATGCATGACATAATTATATATATACTTACGTTCGAATAGCTGAGCGATGTCCAGAATGGCTTGAGCAATATGCCTTCCATATCCTGCAACAAAATGACACATAGTTAATGCAAGACAAGACGATATGGCTAAAGGGAGTGACTACCGAGATAACGACTAATAGAGAAGTATGAAAGAAGTAGCATTTTTTAAATTTTGTAAATGTAAGAACTATGGATCCGTTTATTACAATATTTTGATGTTGACTTGAAAGAGTATGGCAGTTGAGAATATGTCATGCCCACTTAAATGTCTTACTGATGGTGGCGAGTGTGTTGGATCATTCGGTTCCCTACATGAGCTAGATGGTGCTGATCCATGCGCCATGTTCGTGAACGGGTGCCGTCGGTTGAAACAGAAGGCTTATTTTAAATCTTATATTTTAAATTGTTTCTTCATTTGTTTTTTTTACATTGTTCTCATTGAAGCAACAAGAATAATGTACCCAGGATTTTGTAAAATTATCTGGATTTAAAAGACTGTCCTTGGAGTTTCTTGCCTGTTCTTCTCCATAGAGATCTACGTTTTGGAATGGGCAACTAGCTTCAACTTTCTGACTAACAGACCGACTATTTAATTTTGACAATTCAAAAGTGCTTGTAAATGGTTTAATTGAAATAAATGCTTTGAGTTTGAGAATTGTACAAAAATAATTAGGTAAAGGGAAACGACTCTTTTTTGTGTGAAAATTTGCTGTTTGCGGTAGTGCGCAATGAAACACACGCAACAACAGAAAAATGGTGACAATGACGGGGAGTCCAAGTTGGCTTCGTTAAATGTCTTTTTATTTACACTCTTTATGACAGATCTTCTTACCTTCCAATCCATTGAGTCCTCCCCTCTTTAGCAGGAGCAATTTGATTTGTTTCACGACGCCCCTCAGGTTGTTTCTACGAATAAATTCGGCTGCGCTGCTGCATTTGCCTCCAGTAATTGCCAAGCCCCATCTTTTGCCATAATTAGGACTGCATAAGTGTACTGTGAAGATACAAATGTTTTCTTTAGCACATAACGAGGATGACACAATGAGCGGTCTGACACCTGTCAGGCAAGACGACACATCAAAATTTTCCGTTTTTACAATTTTAATCATTATTTTAATGTATTTATTTTGGATAAATCGTTGAGTCTCAAAAAAATCGCAAAGAATGTGCCCAATTGGGATGGAGTAATGGAACTGTGGAGTTAACGCTGTGTGAGCATGCGTGTTCCATCGCCGCCCGTTCGATGTCCACCGCAAACAGGATGGATGGAAAGCAGCCATTGATTTATTATTAAAGCAGCACATGAAGTAATTTTTCGCTCCGCCTGGTGTAATTGCTGTAAGGCGTACCAGTAGGAGGATAATTAAATAAATAAATAAATAACATACCATGGGGCCTGAAAAGGTCAATTTGGCAGAATCATAAAAGGATAACATAATGGACAGTTAACCGTTAAGTTAATCGTATTAAATCCCATTGGTGAAGCATTTTTCAGTTTTTTTTTTGTCTGTGCTAAAATACCAACCAATCCGATCCAAATCCAATCCCAATCTCTTTGATTATACCTACGTAGTGCAGCGAAAAAAAGAAAAACACGGACCATTTAGTCGCATTCTTTTTATTTAAGATTTTATTTACCTTTCGTAGGCTTAGCATGGCGAACTCCATGAGGTGTAAGGTGACCACCGGCGAGCACGCAATCACTGATTCTTACCGCAGACGTCACCACTGAAAAACAAAAATGCTATAAGAATTTGCAAAATAACGTAATAAACGTAATTTATAATGATTTAACGTAAGATAATCACGCTAGTGATGGCGTCAAACACGTAGCCGAATTCTGAGTCATTTAGAGTCCATTTAGATTGCCATCAACACGCTGAGAAGAACGTAATTTATAACAACACTAACGTTGTGCCTGGGGCCCAAGTCTGCTATTTTTATAAATTCGTCATTCTAACACGATCCCATTGTCATTTTGCTAAAAGTTCGTAATCTGCTAAATTCATAATGGTCGATCATTGGTCGGTCAATGGCACAGAACATAATACGATACTCGTAATGAATTAAAAGCAATGACGTTCTAATGGTAGGTCACTGATCAAAGGAACTGTAAAAAATTTAGCAGATTACCGCATAAGTCAGTAATTCATTTGTCATTATGTACGAGCTTACCATTCTATGCCATTTCTTTCAATGGAGTGTCAGTGGTTGACTATTGGAAAGTCATAATGACGCCATTATATTAATAGATTACCAAACTTGTCAAAATCAACAATTATGAAATCAATGATATACCATTCTGACACTATTGTAATAGCAGCCTTGAGGCCCTGATAGACATTCCCATTTTAATTTTCCTGAAGATGAATGAAGAAAATCCTTCCTTAGTGCTCACTTTCGACCCAGCGGTTAAAGCTGGGCGTTGTTTGTCAGTGACTGCACCCATATCCCATGTAATAGGTGGCAAGCCTATTGCCATAAACTGAGCAAAGATTCAGACACCAAGCACCGACGGAGAAATTCCTGAAGGAAATACCCAATATGACTTTTCCTGAGCTGGGAATCAAACCCAGGATCCCAACGTAGGGATTTCTGTTGAAAATGTCTAAAAGCTTTGTAATTAACGATTGGCTAATAAAATTGTCGTTAATGTAGTTCTATAAACTAAGACAATAAATTTAAAAAAACTTACATTTTGAGAGATAGGAGCCAACTGTAACAGAAAATTAGTGAAATTAATAAAATAATGACAAAACACCGAAGACAGCAGAAATTAAGCACACAACGTTCTCTTTCTAACACATAAATACAACTGTCTCACTGCAGGGCAAAGGCAGAGAACAAAGAAGTATGGTATTGATCACCACGCATGCTCAAGACAGGAAGAAGACAGACAGGAAGAAGAAGAAGAAGGCTCGAACAGTCGCACTTGTGACCACTAGACCAAGGACTACGAAGCAATCTAAAAGAGTGATCATGGAATTTCTTGCCTGTTCTTCTCCTTAAGTAAGAGATAAGTATGCAGGATCGTCGGATATAGTTGAAGTTTAGTAAGAAACCGATGGATGTTGTCTACTGAAATTTAATTTGATAAATGAGCTGTTCATTGCTCATATACCTAGATTGGAGACGCTACACTCGAAGTCGTGGACGAGTATGTTTACCTAGGACTAACTGTCCAGTTAGGTAGGTCTAACTTCGAGAAAGAGGTCAATCGAATCCGACTCGGCTGGGCAGCGTTCGGGAAGCTACGCAATATCTTCTCGTCTCACATACCGCAGTGTCTCAAGACGAAAGTCTTTGACCAGTGCGTGTTGCCAGTGATGACTTATGGCACTGAAACGTGGTCGCTCACAATGGAGCTTATAAGAAGGCTAAAAGTCATCCAAAGGACAATGGAGAGGGCTATGCTTGGAGTTTCCCTGCGTGATCGAATCAGAATGAGAGGAGCAGGAGAACCAAGGTAACCAACATAGCCCGAAGAATTGCCAAACTTAAGTGGCAGTGGGCAGGGCACATTGCTCGCAGAACAGATGGCCGATGGGGCCGAAAGGTTTCTGGAGTGGCGACCGCGTACCGGAGGACGTAGCGTTGGAAGGCTTCCCACTATGTGGTCCGACGACCTTGTGAGGGTTGCAGGAACCTGTTGGATGCGAGAAGCACAGAACCGGTCGAAGTGGAGGTGCTTGGGGGAGGCCTATGTCCAGCAGTGGACGTCTTTCGGCTGAAATGATGATGATGATGAAATGAGCTGTTTGTTTTCTATTAATAAAATTAAATTTTATTCGAGAACATCCATCGGTTTCCAGCTAGCTAAGTAGTAACTTCGTAGCTTAGCCGTTGGCCATTCTGGGAATATGCTTGTTAGGTATTCGATCAAGAATATGACTTACGTCCATTAATATATTGGTCGATGAGACTAGAAGCTCCTTGCGTGTATACGAGCAAGATTTCCAGAACATCATTGTAGCTCTTGACATGTCCTGAAAATAAAAATAAAAACATATAAATAAAAATCGTATTTTTGCATAAAATGTGGTAGGTACAAAAGATGATACGTAAAATTGTAGTGCAAGACTTGCACTAAGTACTAAAAACAAACCTGGCGGAATGTGTACTTGCACTGCAAGTACATATTCCGCCAGGTATTTTTTTTTTAAACGTTGCCCCGCACTAGGAATTACTCCTGTATTGTGGGTGCGATTACAAACATTTAAATTCACATACACAAACAGCCAGACCCGGAACAACTACCTGTAGGCAATACAAATATTTGTTCCGTGCGGGAATCGAACCCGCGACACGCAGCGCAGCAGTCGATCGCTCAGCCACTGCGCCAACCGTGCCGTCAGATGTAATGATGGCATGCAAATATTTAATGAAGTAGGTATGTATTAACAACATGCAGTAATATACTAATAACGTAATTAATTAAATTACTAAAAGAACATAAATAATTTAAAAAATATTACAATGCATTTCTGAAGAAATTCGCCGACAGAATAACATTTTTTCAAAACCGCACAGAATTTTTGTAAGGTAGTTCGGTAATCCAGATAGGAGGAGGTAATCCAAGGAGTTATTTAAACAACGTGTAACGTTACATGCGCAAAACCTCTTAAGAGGTCATTGTACTCATCATTATGAACAACTTTTACTATGGGACCAAACTTGAAATCGCAAAACAAAAATCTGCTATTTATTACATTTTGACGAGTTGTACGAGCATAAATGTAGAGAACAACTGATTTTTTTTTCCATTTCGGTAGTTATTTTAAGATTCTTAAATACCTTTCTCCCAAATTGTTTTTCTTTTTATGTGTCATGTTTGCCGCAAATAAACATATTTTCTTTCTTTCCTAATAAAGGATTCATTTAAACTTACTTCTGCCTGCAATCCACCTGAAGGCCTGGTACGAAGGCGATCTGTGGTCTGGAAAAACAAGAAAATCAAAGTTAGTATTTTTCGTTCATTTTTCTTTAGAAATCTCTATTATTTATAGAAAAATCGTTAAAAAATAAAACAAAATGCTACATACCAGAAATTCCTCCTGCGAAGAATGCTGTAAAAGAAAAATAATTATTAACATCTTTTTTTTTATCACACTAACGGCGAAAGTTTGTGAGGGGGTGTGGGGGTGTGTTTATATGTTTGTTACTTCTTCACGCTCAAACGGCTGGACCAATTTTGATAAAATTTGGTATGGAGGTAGCTGACACGCTGGATTAACATATAGGCTACTTTTTATGCCGATGTTCCCACCACACTAATATTATAAAGGCGAAAGTTTGTTAGTGGGGGTGTGTATGTGTGTTTATATGTTTGTTACTTCTTCACGCTCAAACGGCTGGACCAATTTTGATAAAATTTGGTATGGAGGTAGCTGATAACTTGGATTAACATATAGGCTACTGTTTATTCCGATATTCCCACGGGATCGAAACTTATGCGGGTGAAACCGCGGAGCGCAGCTAGGGTTTAATAAAAAAAAAAAAGTTAAAGGTTATTTACCTGAACTTGCGAAGCTACAACTAACAACCTGTAAATAATAAAAAAATAATTAAATTGTGTTACATAAAACAAGGTTTTTTTATCTTATGGGGTGTCAAACAACCCTAATCTGCATTCGCGACTTATTTGCCAAAAATGTAAACAAATATAAGTTTATGGAAAAATAACTTTAATTCCTACACATTAAAGTTCAGTTTACGCTACAACTTCAAACATTTTTATAACTTTTTCAAGAGACAATAAAAAATTAAAGAAAAAGGCAAGAACTTATTGGGCATCAAAAAATTCGTCCGCATCGCTGTCAATGGGATAAGTGCCCAAAAGGCTGGCAGCATTACCACGTTGGATGGCAACATGGAGTCAGATAGGCAGTCGCTCCATTCAAACTGCTAATACTCAGCCGCATCTGGTTAAAGACTGGAAGCAGACCCCAACATAGTTAAGTAAAGGTTATTAAATTCAAATTCAAAATCATTTATTTGCTAATATGGGTAATTACATAGAGTTGTTAAAAGAAATAGAGCATAGTTCAACCATATTACGCCTTGAGGCATGCAAATCTCAAGCTTTTGCTGGATCACATTCACAGCCTTGTTATAAAAAAAAAAGAAAGAAAAACTGTTTATTCTGCACAAACAAAACGCACATTGCTAAAAAAATAATAATAATAATAAAAAAAAAAAAGACAACAATACAATACAAATAATTACTTACAACACTAATTTAATAATTATGTAGACGATAATTGCGTCACTAAACTTCATCCCAGCGAAATCACTAGGAAATGGTGATGGATGAACCTTATCGTCATCATCTACCTGCCTTCTCCCAACTATGTTGGGGTCGGCTTCCAGTCTGACCCGCTGAAGCTGAATTCCAGTATTTTACATGAAGCGACTGCACTGACATCCAATTTTAGGCAGCCTAATTTTAATAAATTTGAAATCTGCCTAGCCTTTTCCCAACTATGTTGTGGTCGGTTTCCAGTCTAACCGGATGCAGCTGAATACCAGTATTTTACATGGAGCGACTGCCTATCTGACCTCCACAACCCAGGAGCTGGGTAATACGATACCCCTTGATAAGACTGGGTGTCAGACTTTCGGGCTGCTGACTACCCGTAACGACTGTCAAATATCCACGAATGACAGCCGGGACCAACGGCTTAACGTGCTTTCCGAGGCACGGAGGGGTCACGCGTATGTAAAGATAGTCACCCAACCGCGGCAAGCGTAGCTTAACCTGATCTATCGACCTGTGCGGCTGTTATTATTTAGCCACGGGCCCCTCTTGATTTAAATTCAATTCATCGTCATCATCATTTCAGCCGAAAGACGTCCACTGCTGGACATAGGCCTCCCCCAAGCACTTCCACTTCGACCGGTTCTGTGCTTCTCGCATCCAACGAGTTCCTGCGGCCTTCACAAGGTCGTCGGACCACCTTGTGGGAGGCCTTCCAACGCTACATCTTCCGGTACGCAGTCGCCACTCCAGAACCTTTCGGCCCCATCGGCCTTCTGTTCTGCGAGCAATGTGCCCTGCCCACTGCCACTTAAGTTTGGCAATTCAAAATTATTAAATTAAATTTAATTAGAGTCTTCAATTCAAAACTTGACTTACCCCTCCAACATGATGACTATGGTGAGTGGCCCCACCAACTACTTTTTTGATAACTTCGTGGGGAGTGTGCAAGATGGTGTGAATAGTCTTGTGTAGCCCATGTGCCACGTGCTCGGTAGCTCCTGCCGCGGTATGTACAACCGCCTTCACCAACCAGGGAAGCTCATTTTTGTAAGACCTGCACTTCTTCACTGTGACAGAAGTATGAACTTCTTTTTTATGATGCGGATGATGCGGAGATGCGGATACTAGCGCCAGCTGAAAGTGTGATGAAAATGTTAATGTTAAAGTCGCTATAACGTAGTAAAAGCTGAGTACTTTTGTTAGCACACAGCATCAGCTTGATAATGTCCCTACTGCTGCGACTCCTCTCTTCAAAAGCGAGCAGGCTGTTTAAACTACCACGCGGGCTCAGTGCGGGTTGGTAGATGTCACATGTCTTCGAATTGCTCCTCACGATGTTTTCCTTCACCTTTTTGAGACCAGTGGTGATGAAATTATTTACACAAAGTAAAGTGCCTGTCTGGGTTCGAACCCACGACCTACAACTAGTCGCGCTTTTACCACTCGGCACCGCTGCTCTCAAAAACGATGGGTGAATTGTGTGAAAGATGAAATGGCTACAAAAGGGATGTCTACTGAAATGACGGTTGATATAGATAATAAGTTGGGAGAATTATGTTTTTAAGAAGGCTGTTAAGAGGTAATGCGGTCGGAAAGACTTGAAAAAGCCTAAAGTAAAAAGTCGTAATTCGAGGTTTGCCTCTCGCCTATTTCCTCCTCCAATATTGGACCAATTTAAAAGATATTCAATAAACTGATTATGAAGGATTTATACTGTGTCCTCATGTTTTTTTTTTCATTAATAGTTGTCAAATTTGTACACTAGGCCTCTGTTGACAGCGGTTTAAATGGGCATTTTTTGAGGGTTCTAGTGCTTAGAAAAATAATGTATCATCGAAAAGGAAAACATAGGGACTTACAAGTAACTAGTTAATATTTATTATTTAGTGAAAAAACATTGTTTTATGGTCATTAACCAGAAATAAAACTGGCGAGAGCGTTTCTCCATAGAAATGCTCTCGCCTGTTTTTTTGGCGATACGAGTACATTATTTTTATAAGAACTCAACTAAAACTAGAACCCTCAAAAAATACTCAAAATTGCCACTGTCAACAGAGGCTTGAAGCTACAAATTTGACAACTACTAATGGAAAAAGCAAAACATAGGGACACAGCATAATATATCCTTCTTAAGTATTCAGTTTATGAAATATCTTTTAAATCACATAACATTGGAGGAGGAAATAGGCGAGAGCCAAACCTCGAATTATGACTTTTCACTTTAGGCTTTTTCAAAAGTCTCTCCGACCGCATTTCCTCTTAAGACATGTGACATCCACCAACCCGCACTGCGGCCGCGTGGTGGATTACTGGATTACGGCCCACTGCTTCTCACTTAGAGGAGGCCTGTGTCCCAGCAGTGGGAACATTACAGGCTGATTATGAAAAGAAGCTATGTTAAAGTACGAAAAACATGGAAAACTATCGAAAATCGTGAGAATACTTACCAGCACGAAAGCCAAAAGAATCTTGACAGACACCATAGTTAAACTTAGGGTAGTATGACCGTTAAAGGTCAAACTCCTACTATGCTTACCTCAAAAAAAATCGGGTATTTATAACAAAATTCTATTTGGACACCACCAAAAATTTACATATTGACACAAATGGTTTTGACTGTTTAAATATAGGTACGATTAGTTTATAATGAATATTTGATGATACTTAATCATAATTTTCAGTTGAGTAAATAATAATTATTTATATTAACTGTTATTCAGTTTTTGTAAAGATGTTTGGCAATACTTTATTTTCATTTTTGCTTTCTTCAAAGGGGAATGAACGATTTTACTGCGGTGGTATTCTGTAAAAATCTCACCGTGAAAACTTAGGTGAAGTGAGCGTGGAGTGAGCTGTCAATATTGTCAATTTCGGTGAGATTTTTACAGAATCGACCGGCTGGTGTTAATATGTGTCTTTATCTTTGAAGAGTAAGTACTAAGTTACGCTTGCCGCGGGTGGTCCGCGGGTGGATGACCATCTTTACATAACCGTTGGTTCCGGCTGTCATTCGTGGATCTTTGACAGTCGTTACAGGTCCTCAGAAGCCCGAAAATCTGACAAGCAGTCTTACCAAGGGGTTTCGTATTAAGAAGTAACTGGGTTGTGGAGGGCAGATAGGCGGTCGTTCCATGTAAAATACTGGTATTCAGCTGCATCCGGTTAGACTGGAAGCTGACCCAAGCATAGTTAGCACCGCTGACGTCAGCGTCGCAGTACGGTACTTTATATAGCACCCCCCGACTGACTTCATTGTGTTCTATAGAACACAATGGATATTCACACGCGCGACCGACGTACGCGACCGACGCGACGTCAGCGTAACAGGAATTCAGGCCTAAAGGCTGATCATACATAAGTACAGTTCGCGTCAAATAACTTTGCCGCTCTGAAGTAGGCAACAAGTCACTGCGCAGTAGTGCGCATGGCGCGGATTGGCGGGGCTAGGAAAGAGCCTAGCTTCAGAGCGGCAAAGTTATTTGACGCGAACTGTATGAGGTTAGATGGTTAATGATGAGGGAGAGTAATTAAATAACTGGTGGAACGAAGCACCTCTGCCTCCCCTTCGGTTAATGCAAGCGTAATATTACGAACATATGTTATGTAAAACAGATAAACATTGCACGTGAGTAATGACGCAAAAGTCTGCTACAACAATAAAGGAACGAGACACAGCAAAAGTTTTATTGTTATTATGTCAAAGTGTTAATTAATATAGCGTGAAGAACAGGCAAACCAGACAATGTCTATACCTAAATCGTGGTTTTATTTGGATTCTTTAAGAGCAGCATAAATATACTCGTACAGTCGTTACGGCTAATCAGAAGCCCGAAAGTCTGACAACGAGTCTTACCAAGGGGTATCGTATTACCCAGTAATTGGGTTGGCTCCCCAACCCAGTTACTGGGTAATACGATACCCCTCGATAGGTGACCATCTTTACATATCGTGACTCCTCCGTGTCTCGGAAAGCACGTTAAGCAAATCCGGGACCAACGGATGCCGGCTGTCATTCGTAGATCTTTGACAGTCGTTACGGGTAGTCAGAAGCCCGAAAGTCCGACAACCAATCTTACCAAGGGGTATCGTATTACCCAGTAACTGGGTTAGGGAGATCAGATAGGCAGTCGCTCCATGTAAAATACTGGTATTCAGCTGCTTCCGGTTAGACTGGAAGCCGACCCCAACATAGTTGGGAAAAGGCTAGGCAGGTGATGAATCAGCATTTTTAAAATTTGCTCATATGAAAGTCCGCCCAGACCGCTCACCCTTCATCAAACCATTTCAAGCATAGATATCCATCTGTGGTCAACCTATTATTACTCCAATAAAAGCATATCAATTTTTAACTATCACCGGTTTAGCGTTGGAAGGCCTCCCACAAGGTGGGCCGACGACCTTGTGAAGGCCGCAGGAACCCGTTCGATGCGAGAAGCGCAGAACCGGTCGAAGTGGAGGTGCTTGGGGGAGGCCTATGTCCAGCAGTGGACGTCTTTCGGCTGAAATGATGATGATGATGATGATAGCGAATAAATATCAGCTAGATAGGTATGTCACGATCACATGGTCTTTAATATGTAATTTATCATAACAACTCTATCTAATGTAACTAAAGTAATTTATCAGACAATAGCTCGCATGTATGCGGCTTTGGAACGAATGCATTCATGGCTCTTGCGTCATCATGGCTTTTGCGTTTATAAATCGTGGTTTTATTTGGGTTCCTTAAGAGTAGCATGTAAATATTGGTTCCTTCTATCTGGCAGAATATTACAGATTGTAATAATAGATTAAATATAATAAATGATAGAATAATACAGATTGTACTTCGGTGAGTGTGCCCAAGAACTCCACGACCTCATTCCACCGGCCCCCTTCTACCTTCGGACATCCAGACGCACTGCAAGTTACCATCCCTGCCTAGTTGCTATTCCACCAATTCGCACTAAACGTTTTCAAATGTCTTTTGTAATGCGCACAGCAAAAGAGTGGACCTCTTTACCTGGGTCCCTGTGTTTCCGAGCTCATACAAACCGAATCTCTTCAAAGTAAGAGTGAACAGGCTTCTTCTGGGTAAGCTCACTCCATCGTCGACTTTGTCTCTGTCACCTCTGACCTAGACTAGAGTCAAGAGCAAACCCATTTAAAAAATTTTTAAATAAGTATTGATGCTCCGAAATTGATTTGGCACGAATATTTTTAAGGCAAAAAATGATTTAACATAATTATTGTTTGGACGAATGTTTTGTCCGAATTTACAATGGCATACTTTTAAGATAGCAGGATTTTATTTGGCGTAATTTCACTTGGCATATGAAGATGGCAGAGTTTTATTTAGCATAATTTCACTTGGCATACTATGAAGATAACAGTAGAATTATTTTTTAACGAATATTGTTTGTTCGGTGTATTTTTCCATGGTATTTGAATGAACTATAAAAATATAGTATAAGCGATCTCGGGACTTGGGGCATCCCGACTTGGGTTATGTTAGGTTCCTTTAAACCCTGTAGACAGAAATAGGGGGCTGGTGAGACCCTCAAGCGGCGCGAATACTGTAACCTTATGGGTAACTACAGCTTTGAGCCGTTTGGGGTCGAAATGCTCAGGTCATGGGGCCCGAGTGCGCGTCTCCCTTTTAAGAAAATTTCTCGCCGGCTGGTCGACACTTCACCACGACCAGAGGGCAGGGTCGTTCTTTGGCCAAAGAATTAGCATTGCCATTCAACGTGGCAGTGCTGCCAGTCTTCTGGGCACGTTTCCGGATGACAGCGATGCGGACGAGTACTTCGACGCGTAAGTGTCATTTGTTCGTATTTATTTGTATAGTACCTAAGTTAGTTAGACATTTAATTTAGTATCTAGTGTAACTCTGATTTGTTTAAAACCTTCGATTCCACATTACAGTTCACACTTGACCGAAATCCAATGTTTGTATGACGTCATATCGTTCAATACCTACGACAACTGTTTCTTTTAATATAATGTTATAAAAATATTTTTATAACAATGCCTGAAGCCTGAGTACATAAGATTTAAAATGATTAATTTGCTAATTCAATTGTTTTCTTCGTCAGAGGTTCCAAATATGATTGTACAAACTACTGTACGACTGTGTCTAATGTACTGAACGAATGCTTACATGTTTTATTTTTATTTTTAAATTTATTGAATTGAAAACTTCTTACACGCGTTGGCACTTTTTGAGATGGGAAAAAACCATTGAACTCGCGACACTGTTACCGTATCTAACCTTGGTTCTCCTGCGGACCTCTTCATTTCTGATTCGAACACGCAGGGAAACTCCAAGCATAGCCCTCTCCATTGCCCTTTGGGTGACTTTTAGCCTTCTTATAAGGCCCATTGTGAGCGACCACGTTTCAGTGCCATAAGTCATCACTGGCAACACGCACTGGTCAAAGACTTTCGTCTTGAGACACTGCGGTATGTGGGACGAGAAGATATTGCGTAGCTTTTTTTGTTTTTTTGTGGATGGGAAATTATCAAATGGGGGGTCATTTGATGATTTCCCATCCACTCCACTTTCCCACCACGCTGATTTTTCCATCACCAGTTACTTTTATTCGAGGAATAAAATTGACGTTTGGCAGTTTTTGTATGAAATAACTGTCAACATTTCAAAGTTATTCCTCGAATAAAGTTATCAGATGATTGAAAAATCAGCGCTTTTTTTTTGTGGATATGACATCATCAAATGACCCCTCCCGCTCTGGGTGGAGCGGAAGGGAGTGTCAGACTCTTACTGACTAAAACCCACCCGTGTTCCTTCCTTATCCCTTTATGTTCCGGGCCAGCGGTAACCCTTTCGGACAATCCCGCTGACCCGGAACATAAAGGGCTAAGGAAGGAACACGGGTGGGTTTAGTCAGTAAGAGTCTGACACTCCCTTCCGCTCCACCCAGAGCGGGAGGGGTCATTTGATGATGTCACATCCGCAAAAAAAAAAAGTCGTAATCATGCCGTACTTCGGTCGTGATACCTTCGGCATAGTGTGTTTAGACACTAATACTTTGCGGGACACAACGTCAATCGACGTCATAACAATAAAACATTTGTTGTGTCTGGTTCAGTGTCCTTCAATGTGTTAAATAAATAACGTTTAGTCATACATACATAAAATAATATGTTTAAATATTATTTCGGGTTATTCTAATTGAAATCTACCGCTCAAACAATTTTCAATTCTATCTCATTCGGATAAAGAGCTGTTTCGTTTAGTGGAAACGATAAATTGTTTTCTCTGTTTTCAATAACTTATTAGTACCTAATAAGACTGACCTGTTGGTCTAGTGGTCAGTGACTATGACTGCTATGCCGGAGGTCGTGGGTTCGATTCCCACCCAGGACAAATGTTTGTGTGATGAGCATGATCATTTGTTCTGTGTCTGGGTGTAATTTATCTATATATGTATGTATTTAGAAATATATAAGTATGTTTATCAGTTGTCTAGTACTCATAACACAAGCTCTGCTTAGCTTGAGACTAGACGGCGTTGTGTGATAGTTGTGGAATATTATTATTATCTCCTTTATTCAAATAAATTCTTATAAATTATATTTTTAAATATTAGTATAAAGAAATATAAAAACATTTAAAAATATAAAAAATAGTAGCCCACCGGTATCGGGAACAGGGTCCAAGCTACCGGCGGTCAGGGCTCCAGAGAGAGGAACCTCCTAACTATTCGGGCCGTGTCCAGAAGTACCGCTTTCTGGATCAAGCCCTTGATCCAGCTGCCCAACGAGAGCCTCCTCAGGTGCTGGTCGAGGCTCTTGGCTATTAGACCATTGGCTGTCACGACTATCGGCACAATGATCGCGGAGTCCACATCCCACATGTCGACAACCTCGCGAGCCAAGTCAAGATACTTGATTTGTTTATCTTTCTCGGCTTTCACGAGGTTCCCATCATGCGGGACGGTTATGTCAACAATCATTGCGCGCCGCTCTGATCGATCCACCACCACTATATCAGGCTTATTGGCAACAATAGTCCTGTCAGTGATGATGGATCGATCCCAATATAATGTGATATTACCATTTTCGAGAACTGGGTCGGGCACATACCTGTAGTACGGCACCTCCGATTCCACAAGGTTGTATTTCAGAGCAAGTTGCTGATGGATTATCCTGGCTACAAGGTTGTGTCTATGCAAGTACTCTTCGTTAGCTAGACGAGAACACCCGGAGATAATATGCCTGATTGATTCTCCCGGCCGGTGGCATGCCCGACAGATGTCAACCGTGCCGTCTTTCACAATAAATCTCCGGTAATTGTTAGTCATCATAACTTCGTCCATAATTGCACAGACAAAACCTTCGGTTTCCCCAAAGAGGTCACCGAAACGCAGCCAGGCTACGGACGCTAGTAGATCAACATCGGGTCCATGTAGGGCCCGGAAAAAGCGTCCGTGAAGCTCCTTACTCTGCCATACCTCCATGCGATCATTAGTGTCAAGCACTACTGGCTTGCGCCAGTTCTCTTTAGCCAAGGAGAGCGGGGTGAGGCCCTTGTCCACGGCGACTACATCTCGATGCATCCCCACGTCGGTTTCTAGAAAATATTCCCTGAGACTGCATATCTCGCGATTGTGGAGGGCCTTAGCGTTTAAAAACCCTCGACCTCCACACTTTCGCGGGATATACAGCCTCATTACCGATGACCGTGGGTGATGCATTCGATTTGCAGTCAGCAACGTACGGACCCTCCTATCCAGGGCGTCGAGTTCGGTCTGAGTCCATTTGAGTATGCCAAAAGAGTACATCAAAACCGGCATGACCCAACCGTTGAAGGCGCGCACCTTGTTTCCGCCTGATAGAAGACTATTAAGTACTTTTTTCAGGCGGCCAAAGAAGCGCTCCTTCAGCGCTTGCTTCATGTCAGTAACATTGATGCCTAACGCTTCCGACATACCCAAATACTTATAGGTTTCGGATGCGGAGAGGGTTCTAAGGTTTGTGGAATCCGAGAGTTGGGTTCCCACGGATTCAACAATCTCCCCTCGCTTTACATGCATGACCGCACATTTGTCCACACCAAATTCCATCCTGATGGCGCTACTGAAAGTTTGAGTTACTTTCAGTAGCTCCATCAGTTGCAAATTGTTGGGGGCAAAGAGTTTTAGGTCATCCATGTAGAGGAGGTGCGATATAACCTGACCACCTCTCCTCAGCCGATAGCCTAGACCTGAATCCTCCAGCAGCGTGCTTAGAGGATTCAAGGCTAAGCAGAACCAAAGCGGACTCAAACTATCACCCTGAAATATGCCTCGCTCGATCCTTATCGGTTCGCTATTCCTCTGAATATTTCGACATCCTGGATATCGAAGGACCGTCCTCCATTGCCCCATACACGACATCAGGAAGGTGCGCAGAGTTGCATCTACTTTGTACAACTCCAACACCCTCATGAGCCATGTATGTGGCACCGAGTCATAGGCCTTCTTATAATCTATCCAGCATGTCGACAGATCCTTTCGGGAACGACGAACCTGTTGGCTAATGGCCATATCAATGAGGAGTAGCTCCTTAGTACCCCGGGACCCGTTCTTACATCCATTTTGAGAGACAGACATGATGGAGTTGGTGTCTATATGTTTGTTAATTTTAGTTCTCAAAATGGATGTAAGAACTTTATAGACCGTCGGTAAACAAGTGATCGGTCTATAATTTTTGGGATCCGCGGTACTACCTGATTTATGGAGCAGGTGGGTTATTCCTGTCGTTAGGAACTGGGGCAGCGACCCTGACTCTAAGGCTGACTGGAACTGGGATGCCAAGCAGGCGTGCGACCCTTGGAACCATTTTATCCAAAAGTTGTGCAGCCCGTCTGGCCCTGGAGATTTCCAGTTAGGCAACGGTCGGACTGCACGAGCAACATCTTGGGGGCTGATGGTAAGTACCCCCATTTCTGGTATTAGATCGCACGCTCGCTCAATCTTCCCAGTCCAATCACCCTCGGTGTGACTGACAGGCACCGACCAGATGTTTCGCCAGAACGAGCACATGGCGTCATCATCCGGTAGGCACGTGTCAGTAACACCTTGGTCCGGTCGCTCCCAAGCCCTATAAGCCCACCTTTCATCACTCTGGAATGTGCGATTCTGAGTGTATCGCTCCACTCGCCGCCTGTACCGACGAATACGGTTCGCCCATGCATACACTTTCTGCTTCAGGAAGTCGATGCGCTCCGTGACACAAGACATATATTATTATTATTATTATTAAGTAAATTAAAAAAAAATATGTTTACCCGATTACGGAAAAAGAGGGGTGATGGATGAGTTTTACAGTCAATATATTTATTTATTCATAACAATATTTACATTGTGTCGAATATTAAAAAGGACTTTTTGGAATATTGAGGGCCATATACGAGGTAAACTATTTCTTCGTGTATGGCAATTAATATTCCAGCGGCAATAACACATACACACTCTGTTGTTGTGTTGTTTTGTTTTTTTTTTTTTTAATTTAATTTAATAATATGTAATGTTTGATATAATTTATAATTTCAATTTTTCAATTTTCGATATGATTTTTAATTTAATTTAATATTTAATTTGTAATTTTTGATTGACTTTGTAATCAGTTTAAATTTTATATGGGTGTATTATACCTGAAATAAAATGATTATTATTATTATTATTTATTAGATCATTACTTTATGTACAGTATTAGAATAATAATAAGAATATGTACAAGTATATAAAAAGGAAAGGAAACAATCAAAGGGCATCAAAAAATTCAGCCGCATCATATTAAAACATCATATCAACATCATATTGTAACTTAAAAAATACAAAAAAATAAAACAACAATAAAATACATGCCACTTAATTACTATGAGGAAGGATACGATACGATACGATACGGCTCGCATTGTGAGGAGGTTCCTGTCTCTGGAGCCCTAACCACCGGTAGCTTGGACCCTGCTCCCGTTACCGGCGGATAACTATTTTTTTATATTCTTAAATGTTTTTTTTTATCCGTATTTTATTAAGAAATATTTAAAAATGTAATAGAATAAGGCATGTAAATTAATAAAGGAGATAATAATAATAATAAATAAATGTAATTTAAATAACTAGTAATGCTACAATTAATTAAATATAGCCAATGTCAGATGTCCAATATCAATTACCTACTTACATAAATGTCATGAATGTAAAAGATTTTTATAGTACCTAACAAACATAACAATCATGCTAAATTTCCAGTATACGGTAACTCCGTTCTTATAATTCCAGGGTGGTTCCAGGGTCCTCCCCAGGGAGGACCACCAGAACCACCCTGGAAATACCTTCTATAATAATGGCCCTACCAAAAATTAAATCCTGGATCCCCTACACCTACACCCTACGGTATTCACAAATCAAGATATCGTGCTTTTCATCACACTTTACACACTTTGTACAAACCTACTTACAAAATAAAATCATTTCATTTCATTTCACATAAAGGCGAAAATTTGTGAGTGTGTGTGTTTATATGTTTGTTGTTTCTTCACGCTCAAACGGCTGGACCAATTTTGCTAAAATGTGGTATGGAAGTAGCTGACACCCTGGATTAACATATAGGATACTTTTTATCCCGATATTCCCACGGGATCGAAACTTATGCGGGCGAAACCGCGGGGCGCAGCTAGTCTTTAAATAAAACAGCAATGTTTAATCATTATTTAATTGAAAACAATAGGCATTATTTTATTTCAAGCAGCTTTATTCGGTTGCGTTGCGTTGTTAGCCCTGGAAGCGAAAAAACATAACATAAAAATATCAATATTAAATTGTAAATCAGTAGGGTAAGTCAGAGGGTGTGTAACGTTTGATATAATAAACAAAAGTTATAATGATCATATGACCTAATTTCATATAATATACTTTATAATAAAGGAGGAGAAAAAATCAAAGGGCATCGAAAAATTCATCCGCATCGCTGTCAACAGGAAACGTGCCCAAAAGACTGGCAGCATTGCCACGTTGTATGGCAATGCTGATTCTTTGGCCAAACAATAGGGCAGCCCTCTGGTCACACGTAAAGAGTCGACCAACCGCTTGGCGATGTCTCGAAACACTAAGTGGGCACTCGGGCCCCATGGCCCTAGAGTTTCAACCCCAAACGGCTCAAACATAAAAGTTCCAAAGAGATTGGAGTATTTGCGCCGTTCGAGGTTTTCTGCACCTGCAGCAGCTGCCCCAGCACAGCTCACCGTGCTTGGAAGATGGGATGGCGCAAGGGTGTCGACACATGTTGCATCCCACACCAAAGGCCTACCGAGACCAACTTTCCAAGGCTACCTATCTTTAATATAATCGATGAGGCCTGTGTCCCAGCAGTGGGAACATTATAGGCTGGTTATGCAAAAATAAAAGAGTGTTTTTTTAAAAACTGTTTTATTTTCGTTTAAAAACCACAGCAACTTGTCTATGATCCTTCCAAAGAGTTGAGTTCGAAGAGGTATTGATATAGAACTCGCTGCCATCACATTATTTAAACCAGTCTATATTAACAGTAGATTTAGTTTTCAAAGTTTTCATAATATCTTCTAGACAGATGACAGGCCTGGGGTCAAAATTAAATAAAGAATAAGGAAATATTTTTTCACTTCTAGCTCAAACATGTAGGTTTTGCTGCCTGAAATCAGTGAGCAAAATGCGATTTTGCTCAATGAGTGAGACCAAGTAACTTTTTAATTATTTTTTTCAGAAAGCCGCGAATATCATAATCAGCCTTGGGTTAATCTTACAATTCGAAACATTCACACTCTATTTCTTTCCCGCCATTAGAAAGAGAGAGAGACAAAGACCAGCCCTTTCGAATTTCCGATTTTGAATTCGACCTCAAAGACAAACACGTTCGGAATTTCGTATTACTAACTAAAGAAATTTTGCAAAAAGATAATTAAGTAGTTTTATGTCTTTTAATGTAATTTATTGAATTTTTAACTTATTGTTGTATTTAAACGAAAATAAGTATTTACTGCAAATAAAACTGATATTTAACCTATAAATGTTTATTTCTAGTTTCAATAATGTTACGTAATATATTTTGAATAATAAAATATCATGGGTGCTATGTCCGAACACGCCTTACAAAGTGTTCTCGCTGCTGAAGTGAAAAGTTATGTGTGTTACACGAGAGCAAAGTTTTTTGCATCTCGTGCCTTTGAATCCCTCGCCACACTCAGGATCCAACTTTAGAATCACTCGCTACAATCTTTGAATTGCTTGCTCAGGATTCAAAATCAGCACTCGCAGCAAAAAACGACTTTGCTCTCTTGTTGCACAAATAACTATTATGGTTAAATCAAACTTTAGTAGCATAATGATTAATTATCAACAGAGACAAGGCGAAAGTGGTCTTTGTACCAACAGCAATATGGTTATTTGTGTGAGGAGCGCCAGGGTAGCCCGCGAAATATATTTTTTTTACGTTTTAAGCAATTTGCTGGTCAGTATTAAGTTGTACGTTGATTAAAATATGATTTACGGCCGTAACAAATATGTATTTACAGAATTATAATCATTAAGATCAGTAATACAACTAGTTAAGTTAGTATTTAAAGTATTGTAAAATGTCAAGATTTCATGAAATAGTCACTCAGTGGGATTTAAAAAAAAAAAAAAAAAAGACACCGACTTCCGAAACTAAAGTTATTTTTCACTTTGTAAGTAGTGTTTTTTTTGGAAGTCGGTTTTTTTTTTGTTAAATAGTTTTTTCCTAACCTGAACGGATTTCGATAAAATTTGGCAGAGAGATAGAAAGCATCCCGGGGAAGGACATAGGATAGTTTTTATCGACATACCTCGCGGGCGAAGAAGCGGGCGGAAGCTAGTGAGGTATAAAATAGAATTAATGCCGAGAATAATAGGTACTTTTTTTTCTTTTAGTGTACTTATGTAGTGTTGTGTATGTAAAATTGTGTGTAAATTCAGATACAAGTTACTTGTATAAGAATAAATGACTATGACTACAAGATGGCGCGTGGCCATTTGCACTACCGCCGCCATCTTGTTTTGTCAGTAATGTTTACCAACAAGTCCAACAACGCCCCCCTGTCAATGTCATTGAGGCGCCAAAGGATCCTTGTCTGTTCAGTTATGTAACAACCAACCTTATTATGAAGAGAGTAAAGATCACAATGATTTTGACAGACATGTTAGTGGCGGCAACTAAACAGCAACTTTATTAGAATGAGAATAAAGATCACTGTGGTTTGGTTAGTGAAATCAGAGGTGAAATAACTGAACGGACTGCAGCACTCGACCTACACGCGGATCACCATTTTCATTCAGATTCACCTTAATTCACTAGAGCGAGAAGTCCATTTTTCATACGCGGTATGAGGAACAGGGTATAAAATTCACTCATCCTCCATAGAAAAGGGAGGATCCTCCGCCCTGACGGGTGTTGTGTCTGGTGGATGACTGCCCCGACGAGACTTTGTGTACCGGCTGATTTTTAGGGTTCCGTACCCAAAGGGTAAAAACGGGACCCTATTACTAAGACTCCACTGTCCGTCTGTCACCAGGCTGTATCTCATGAACCGTGATAGCTAGACAGTTGAAATTTTCACAGATGATGTATTTCTGTTGCCGCTATAACAACAAATACTAAAAACAAAATAAAATAAATATTTAAGGGGGGCTCCCATACAACAAACGTGTTTTTTTCGGCGTTTTTGCCGTCTGTCTGTCACCAGGCTGTAGCTCAAGAACCGCGGTAGCTAGACAGTTGAAATTTTCACAGATGATGTATTTCTGTTGCCGCTATAACAACAAATACTAAAAACAAAATAAAATAAATATTTAAGGGGGGCTCCCATACAACAAACGTGTTTTTTTCGGCGTTTTTGCCTTGTGGTACGGAACCCTTCGTGTGCGAGTCCGACTCGCACTTGGCCAGTTTTTATTTTTTGTTTCTCCTCTGGTTATTCGGCACATTTGCTTATTTATATGACATTTCAACGACTTACTCATTAAGACATACACAAACAAAAATCCTGTACGGTGATAGAATATTATGGAACAATAGTTGCAGACAATAAAATGATTTCTTGACCGTGTATACATGTAGTTTGGGGCTGACTGTGTACTGTAGAGATTTGTTATGTCTGCTAGCCTTAAGGCTTGTATTCATGCCAACGACCTTGTGCATTTGGGCGTCGCGTTGCCTAGCAATACGAGGCGCCTCGCACTGAATTCGTGGACGAGTGCGGGGATGATATAGACACGGACTTTAAACGATCGCATTTTTAATTTATTATATTAAAAAATATACATGTTTTTAAAAAGTAACAAAACCAAATCATTTTCGTTTGTATTGCAAAGCAGTAGATATTTTTTTTATATTCTTTTGATAAAAGATTAAGGAGTAAAATGGTTTCATCTCAACGATTTGGAGGTGATTTGGTGTTTTTTTTTTTTTAATAGGTGATATCGATAGAAAAGTTATGGCTAAACCAAATTACGATTCATTTCATGTAGATTACCAACTATTTTTTCAGATGTAATTTCTCTGTAAGTTCCGGAGAAAAGCTGCTTCATCTGCACGCTGTTTTTAAGCTTTTTTCGAAAGAGTAGCCTTAAAGTAACACTGGCTGATAATATTTGTTGTTGGGTTAAGACGTTACGTCAGAGTTTGATAGATGGTTTTTAGATATAGAAATAATTTTTATATTGTCCATATTGAGTAAGATTATCTAAACCAATTTAAAGAGTTCAAAGTTTTTTTTTTTTTTTTGCGGATGGGAGATCATCAAATGACCCCTCCCGCTCTGGGTGGAGCGGAAGGGAGTGTCAGACTCTTACTGACTAAAACCCACCCGTGTTCCTTCCTTAGCCCTTTATGTTCCGGGCCAGCGGTAACCCTTTCGGACAATCCCGCTGACAACTCTTTAAATAATAACTGTGGAGATCCCGCTAGATCTTCACAGTACAGTCAACAAAGAGATAAGTATGCAGGATCGTCGGATATAGCTGTTGCAGTTTATTAAGAAACCGATGGATGTTGTCGACTGAAATCTAATTTGATAAATGAGCTGTTTGTTTTCAAGAACATCCATCGGTTTCTTACTAAACTTCAACTATATCCGAAGATCCTGCATACTTATCTCTATTGTTGACTGTACATGTGTTTTCCTAAATTAATTAATAGTTATGAAATGGAGAGCAGTGTTGGCCCAGTGGTCACGGACACGACTTACGAGTTGTAGGTCGTAGGTTCGAACCCAGACAGGCGCTTTACTTTGTGTAAATTATTTCATCACCACTGCTCTCAAAAAAGGTGAAGGAAAACATCGTGAGGAAACCGGCATGTCCTTGAACCAAAAATTCGAAGACATGTGACATCCACCAACCCGCACTGGGCCCGCGTGGTGGATTACGGCCCACTCCCTCTCATTGAGAGGAGGCCTGTGTCCCAGCAGTGGGAACATTATAGGCTGATTATGGTTATGGTATGAAAAGGCTAGGCATCCCACAGGAAACGACTGCGCGGCAGGCCCAGAAAAATATGACAGGATGAGCTGGACTCCTTCTTAAAGGATTGGCCCACAATCGCAGTAGACCGAGAAAAGTAGAAAGAGGGAAGGGAGGTAGGTATTTGCCCTGCACAGGAACTACACAGGCTTATAATAACAACTCTTCTCGTCTCACATACCGCAGTGTCTCAAGACGAAAGTCTTTGACCAGTGCGTGTTGCCAGTGATGACTTATGGCACTGAAACGTGGTCGCTCACAATGGGCCACCCAAAGGGCAATGGAGAGGGCTATGCTTGGAGTTTCCCTGCGTGATCGAATCAGGAATGAGGAGATCCGCAGGAGAACCAAGGTAACAAACATAGCCCGAAGAATTGTCAAACTTAAGTAGCAGTGGGCAGGGCATATTGCTCGCAGAACAGATGGCCGATGGGGCCAAAAGGTTCTGGAGTGGCGACCGCGTACCGGAAGACGTGGCGTTGGAAGACCTTCCACAAGGTGTTCCGACGACCGGCGCCCTTGTGAAGGCCGCAGGAACCCGTTCGTTGTTTTTCCAATAACCCTGTATATCTAGATAGATATTAAGGCTAGGCAGGGAATAGTTACTCGTAGTTTACCTGAATTGGTACGGTTCCGTTGGCGCAGATGCGTCTTCCTGGACTGGTCCTCCATCATCCTCTTTGTGAGTTCCCTGAAAAAAGTATTACAAAAGACATACAGTAGAGGCTTTCTATGTAGCCTAATCTTATATAGTGCAGGCTGGTTATAATTTAGCGCGGGTTCCATTGGAACATTCAAGAAGGCTGAAGGTAGACGTATCAAATCGGAAAAGATCGGCACCGTATCATCGCCTTTCGCCTCACCATCAAACAGGCGTCAACCCAACGTAAGCACGTAACCAAAGCGGATCAGAAGCTCCGATACGTCGACTCGGCTACGGCTGGGCGACGCGACGCCCCGCGCTTACGGCTCGCCGACCGCTGGTTGATGGTGCAGCAGGCAGGCCAGAGGGGTGAGAAGGACACAATTCAGTGAGGTGGTGTCTACTGCGTCGAGCTACGCCACGCGGCCCACCTCACTGAATTGTGTACCTTTTATAGTAGTAGATAAGGTCTATAATTGAATTGCTATCTTGAAAACTGCGCACCGCGTCGCTTCGCGGTGTGGACTGACCCTAAAAAGGAAACTTGCCGTACATTTAAAAGATAATTATCCCGTGGCTAAATAATAACAGCCGCACAGGTCGATAGATCAGGTTAAGCTACGCTTGCCGCGGTTGGTCAGTGGATGGGTGACAATCTTTACATACCGAGCCCCTCCGTGCCTCGGAAAGCACGTTAAGCCGTTGGTCCCGGCTGTCATTCGTGGATCTTTGACAGTCGTTACGGGTAGTCAGAAGCCCGAAAGTCTGACAACCAGTCTTACTAAGGGGTAGCGGATTATACAGTACTTAACTGGGTTGTGGAGGTCAGATAGGCAGTTACTTCATGTAAAATACTGGTATTCAGCTGCATCCGGTTAGACTGGAAGCCGACCCCAACATACTTGGGAAAAGGCTATGCAGATGAAAAAGAAAACGGCAGGTATACGTACATGTCTCACCTGAAAGCAAAAAAATATGATTAATAAGAAAAATCTTAACTTTTAATAAGCATTTATAACAAGCTGACCCCAGTGCCGGATTAGCCCCTAAGTAAATTAAGCAATTGCTTAGGGCATCACGTCTCGGGGGGCACCATAAGGCAGAAGCTAGCACATGAATGGCTGTTTATCAGCAAGATATTACAAGACCCGAAAGTCATTCTAGCTAGAGATGTGCGCCAATCTTTACAAATGCTCGTCGATGTTTTGGAAAAATACGAGGCGACTAGTGGATAGCAGGGTCTACAGGCGTGGATTGCTTAGGGCATCAAGTAGTCTTAAGAGCGTTTACGCCGTATGGCATTTCATACAAACTTTCAAGCCCTTATTTTTCGAAATGAATGAACCGATTTTAATGAAACTTCATACGCATAAGCAGGATACAAAGTTCTAAAAAGTTAGTAGAAAACATTTACGAAATGTCTTTTTAAAAAAAAGATAACTGGAAATCTCTGTTTCTATGGAAAATTTAAAATCGGTTTAATTTGGCTGTAACACTATATTTCGAAAATGTTCTCTACTAACTTTTTAGACCTTTGTATACTGCTTATGCGTATGAAGTTTCATTAAAATCGGTTCATTCATTTCGAAAACTAAGGGCTTGAAAGTTTGTATGAAATGCCGTACTGCGTAAACGCTCTTAATCCGTCCTGGTTTTTGATTCGAAAGACACGTGGCGCCATCTATTATCATAATAACGTTATTGTTGTTTTCCTCGGGAACAGCACTTTTTTTCGGGATGAAAGCTACCCTATGTCCGTTTCTGTACACCTGACAACGTATATTATGCAAAATTCAGTCCGATCAACGGGAAGTATCCTATAGGTTTTGATTCCCTTGCGAGTTTCAAAATATGGGGCATAAAAGGGACATAAACGTCCGTATCTTTTTATTACGTTGACTTAGAAGTTTGATTTTTTCACAGCTTCAAGGGATTGCAGCCCTGAGTATTTTGTATTAATTTCAACTTGATAACTCCACGCGTTTCTGAGAAAACGGGTCTTGACAGACGGACAACAAAGTGATCTTACAAGGGTTCCGGTTTTCCTTTTGAGGTACGGAACCCTAAAAACAGACTTCAATATATTTGGACTGGGTAGGTATTGTGGCACTTTTGTATGAAACAGTAGAACCGGCATGTCCTAGAACCAAAAATTTCAATGACATGTGATGTAACATCTACCAACCCGCACGAGGCCCGCGCGGTACATTACCAGCCCACTCCCGAGGAGAGGAGGCCTGTGTCCCAGCAGTGGGAACATTATAAGCTGCTTCGGAGATTACAGGCGTGAACAATGCGTGTTGCTGTGTGATAAAAACAGTGGCACTCCGGGAGTGCCGACAGAAGTGAAAACAAAACACAAACAGAATACTTTGCCATCACTCACTGACATATCGGATATACATTAAAACCGAGTACATCCCGAGGACAGCCGAACACATCCGAAGCGGGTATTTTTTTAATCGTCTTATAAACAAAACACGCGCGGTGTCGCTTACGGTAACAGTGGCGCGAGTTCAATGGTTTTTTTCCCACCTCGAAATATGCCCAACCCGCCTAAAGAAGTTTTCACTTCAATAAATTAAAAAATTAAATTCTTCATGCTTTTGGTAGTGACTCCTTATTTTTTTTTATTTCATTTCTTTAATTTAGTTGCGTTATTAATATTCCACAATATAGTGTACATTATTCTACTTGTCAAGCCCTTGCATTTGATACCTACCTATATTGAGGGAGTAGTGAAAAAAGAAATGTAATTCGCCACTTTGTGGTGGCGGCCATCTTGGATTTGAAATTTATCATAGTGTATAGTATTTTACTATTGAAGCCCTTTCATTTGATACCCATATTGAGGGAGTTGTGAAAAAATATGTAATCCGCCATTTTATGGCGGCGGCCACACACCCCCCCACACACAGACACGTCAAACTTATAACACCCCGTCGTTTTTGCGTCGGGGGTTAAAAACAAAAGGAAACACGTCATCAGTACCATAGACTACTATTATATACTAGAGACAGTACCGCGTGTTCTGGCGGGTGAGTCGTCGTGGGCGTCGTCTCTACAATCTTCCCATCGTACTGACCACCTTCGGGTATTTGTGTGAACTTCAGCGTCGAGCCTGTTTCTGTCTTCGGACCCATATTTTCAATTATTGAATGTATAATTTTCCTGTGGGAAAGAGAGAGATTCATCAATATTTGTTACCTCGCACTAGTGCCGTAACTAGGGCGGTGCCACATGAGTAGACAAACGGTACAGAGATAAAGCTTCATACAACCGTGCGAATCGGTTGCACTACTACAAGCACGCGGGGCATGTGTGCGTGACCACTGGCCGCTTGTCGCGTACGCGGCGAGACTGGAAAAAACCGGTTTACGCTGATACAGCCAGTTGACAATCTCAGGGTTGCGAATTGCGACCCACGATGTTTGTTTTTTTAGTTGCAAGTTAGCCATGTATGTATGTTTGTCCACGCATTTCTCAGCAACTATTAATCGGATCGTGACCATTTTTTTTGTATTAGCTTACATTTACTTCAACTTAGGGAACAGTGTAAGTTTCATCAAAATCGGTTCAGTACTTTTCAAGATATGGACTAATACGTGTAAGTGTGACGGCCTGGCGTATTGATACGAGCTACGGGTGTAGTGTCAAAGGGAAAACATCTCAAAACCTTGGTCAAATTCTAGTGCAAAAACTAAAAATTACAAAATAAAAAGTAATTTAAAAAAATTAAACCGACTTCAAAAAGAAATCAACTCAAAATTATGAAATAACTTTAATTTCGGAAGTCGGTGGCAAAAAACTAAAATACAGATCCCAAGACACCGACTTCCGAAATTAAAGTTATTTCTTAATTTTGAGTTGATTTCTTTTTGAAGTCGGTTTAATTTTTTTAAATTACTTTTTATTGAGCAACTGTATTAAAAAACATTTTGACGTGACAACGTCTTAAATTAGGTTGCGGCTGGGAGTCACTTATGAAAAAGTGTAACGCTCGGTAACGTTACGATGAGTCACCGAACGAGAGAGAGGCCCGCCGAATGCCTTGCGTCTCTCTCCCACTCAACTATGATCGGATGATCGGTCGTTGTCACGTAAAATCTTCGCCCGTAAAACCGACTTTACAGGCAACCATTTTTTTTTTTAGGGTAGCTTCGTCATCTACCCCATCGTGTGGGGTATCGTTAAATAGGTCTTCTAAAATGACTTGGGGTTGGTAAAATATTTTTTTGATTTAATGCTCCATTTACGAAATATTAAAACTTTAAAGTGCAAATTTTTGTTCCAGTAGGGCGCCCCCCCCTCTAAAAGCTAAACTGGTAGCTTGAAAAATCTAGAAAAATTCACGATGATAGTGCATTTCATGAACTTTACAAGAAAATTATAGCGGTTAAGATAACTTTATTAGTTTAGCAGTAATAGTCGTTGAACTTGGGTGTTGGATAATTTTGTACCAAATACAAAATCCTTAGCATTAATCCTTTAAAGTGACTAAGATGAAGTAGTTGGTTGTTTATAACGGGTAAAACTTGCATTGAAAAACAAAATATAACATAACGGGCTACTACGGAACCCTACACTGTGCGTGGCCCGACACGCACTTAGCCAGTTTTTTGTCCGCGAGATGAGACTGCGACTAGATTTTGATCATTATAAATGACGAAATTGTCCTTCTAGTCTAGTTACACTTATCTATTCCGTGAGTTACACAGTAAGTAGTAGTGGTAGTAGTTGGTAGTAGTAGGTAGCAGGAGTAGTTAGTTAGTTTAGTTAAGGCGAAAGCGCCAGGGTAGCCCGCGAAATTCAATTTTTTTTAGGTTTTTTGCAATTTGCTGGTCAGTATTAAGTTGTACGTTGATTAAAATATGATTCGCGGCCGTAACAAATATGTATTTACAGAATTATAATCATTAAAGTCATCAACACAACTCTCTAAGACCATGTA
Source organism: Oligia strigilis (assembly GCA_951800025.1). NCBI lineage: Eukaryota > Metazoa > Arthropoda > Insecta > Lepidoptera > Noctuidae > Oligia > Oligia strigilis. The sequence goes on from OX637569.1 coordinate 4,827,665, forward strand.
ATCCCCAAGAATGACTACTTCATGAAATCTTGACATTTGGGGATTACATGGTCTTAGAGAGTTGTGTTGATGACTTTAATGATTATACATAATTCTGTAAATACATATTTGTTACGACCGCGAATCATATCTTAATCAACGTACAACTTAATACTGACGAGCAAATTGCAAAAAACGTAAGAAAATTTGAATTTCGCGGGCTACCTTAGAGCTTCCCCCTTAAACAGGAGAAATTCCTAGTGTGGGGAAACGTCACTTCACCTAAGTTTACACCAAAGAGTACTTTTTGATTGGTTTACATTACACAGTGAGATTTTTACAGAATGGCACCGCTGCCCGGGCCTTTCTGGCGCCGCCGTGAGGCACAATTTCTTACATAGGACGTTTCTCTTTTTAGGGTTCCGTACCCCCAGGGTAAAAACGGGACCCTATTACTAAGCCATCGCTGTCTGTCCGTCCGTCTGTCTGTCACCAGGCTGTATCTCAAGAACCGCGATAGCTAGACAGTTAAATTTTCACAAATAAGGGTCAGTTCACACCGAGACGCGACGCGACGCGCAGTTTTCAAGGTAGAAATACAATTACAGACCTTATTCTACTACATAAAAAGGTACACAATTCAGTGAGCTACGCCGCGCGGCGGCGGCGCCGCGCTGCGTAGCTCGACGTAGTAGGTAGACACTGAATTGTGTACCTTTTAGTGTAGCAGATAAGGTCTGTAATTGTATTTCTATCTTGAAAACTGCGCGTCGCGTCGCGTCTCGGTGTGAACTGACCCTTATGTATTTCTGTTACCGTTATAACAACAAACATTAGAAACAAAATAAAATAAATATTTAAGGGAGGCTCCCATACAACAAACGTTTTTTTACCGGCGTTTTTGCCTTGTGATACGGAACCCTTCGTGTGCGATTCCGACTCGCACTTGGCCAGTTTTTTTTTTCATATTGTGTTATTTATTTATCGTATTACTACACCGGTTAACGTTTCTCACGTCAACGCCGGCTGTCGCTAAAAAACTCATGAGATACAGCCTGGTGACAGACGGACAGATGGACAGTGGAGTCTTAGTAATAGGATCCCGTTTTTACCCTTTGGGTACGGAACCCTTAAAACAGCACTAGGGCTCTGTCTCGCATAGGGTCGTAGCATTATGCTGAGCAATGGCTATTTTGCGTGGATGTGATGCATATGAGTCAAGAAGAGTCGACCAACCGCTTGGCGATGTCACGAAAAACCAAGAGTATCGTAAAATACACTGATTTCGGCCATTCACGGTCATCATCTACCTAGCCTTTTTCCCAACGATGTTGGGGTCGGCTTCCAGTCTAACCGGATGCAGCTGAATACCAGTATTTTACATGGAGCGACTGCCTATCTGACCTCCACAACCCAATTACTGGGTAATACGATACCCCTTGATAGGACTGGCTGTCAGACTTTCGGGCTTCTGACTACCCGTAACGACTGTCAAAGATCCACGAATGACAGCCGGGACCAACGGCTTAACGTGCTTTCCGAGGCACGGAGGGGTCACGGTATGTAAAGATGGTCACCCATCCACATACTAACCGCGGCAAGCGTAGCTTAACCTGATCTATCGACCTGTGCGGCTGTTACTATTTAGCCACGGGCCCCTCACATTCGGCCTTTCACAGTAACATAACTTATATTTTTTTTTTTCTTTTTTTTTCCTACATTTTTGGCAAATAAATGATTTCTATTCTATTCTGTTCAAAGATTTTTTCTCACCCAGCATATTCAAAGCCCAAGTCCTTTAAGCTATTCTGTTCAGACACAGACAGTTCAGAATCAAACACTTTGTAGTTGTCCAGGTTGTTGATCCTTTGCGAGCTGTCCTCAACGCTTGATTCAGTTGTTGGCTCGCCCGTCCTCCGGTTTCCGAAACCAGGGTATGCAGGGATATAACTGGAAAAAAAGAACTTAGATCAGACTTGATCTGAGGGATAAATCTCGTCATTTTAACGTTCACACGTTCACAGTCTGATCTCAGTCGCAATCTGTCAAAAATACTTCAAATTTCCCTCCATTTTTGACAAGTTTTTGACATTTGTTTGTCGCCGAGATGAGACAGAGACTAGATTTTGAACGTTTTAAAATACGAGAATTGACCTTCAGATCTTTTTAATGGAACGAAGTTCTTTAGCGGAGTTTAGCGGTAGGAGTAAACTGGTAGAATCACATAACGAAAAAGCATTATGCCCTCTCCATGCTAATTTTTAGGGTTCCGTACCCAAAGGGTAAAAACGGAACCCTATTACTAAGACTTCGCCGTCCGTCCGTCCGTCCGTCTGTCTGTCACCAGGCTGTATCTCAAGAACCGCGGTAGCTAGACAGTTGAAATTTTCACAGATGATGTATTTCTGTTGCCGCTATAACAAAAAATACTAAAAACAAAATAAAATAAATATTTAAGGGGGGCTCCCATACAACAAACGTGTTTTTTTCGGTGTTTTTGCCTTGTGGTACGGAACCCTTCGTGTGCGAGTCCGACTCGCACTTGGCCAGTTTTTTTTTTATATACTAGAGTCAGACAGAGATAGTTTTCATGGTTTTCGAGGGTGCTACAGCCGATAATGAGGTCAAAATGAAAATCCAAGATGGCGGCTGCAAAAATCCGAGCCGCCATAAAGTTTGAATCTGTCTTTAAGAGAGGACGGAGCCTACGAGGAATTTGAAAAATAGGTATTTGAAGAATTTATTGCCGTCGCCTTACCTAAAGTCTGCCCCCGTACTGTGTGTTATGGACAGCTGCAGCTCAGACCGAAATTATCACAAACATTTTGACGGGATCGACGTTTCGTTTTCCCCTTTTTTCTCCTCGAAAACTGAGCCGATTCAATTATTTTTTACATTAACGTTTTAAGAAAGAGTATGTTTAGGTTCCTAACATATTTTTTCATGTTAAAAACTTTTCTAATTTGTCTGGTAGTCCTCTAAAAAATAGGGCATATTGTAATTTTTAGAGGGTCAAAAGTAATTCTTTACTAATTAGTTGCTGAAAAAAAGAAAATGACAGCGACGTATTTACAGCAGACATTGTATCTATGAAAAAAAAAATTGCTATGGAGGCATTATTCAGGAAGAAAAAAGGGGAATACATTTGTATGGAGAACCGCACGCCCTGTTCCCTCATATGCTCTACTCACAGTTTTTCCATTGTCTCCTTCTGGCGTAGAGACTGAGAGGCCCCAGGAACTTCTGTCGTTGTGGGTATAATCTCGACTATTTTCTCTTCCAGCTTACCGTGGTAGTAATGAAGGACTTGCAAGCTCATTTCTTTTGCTGAAGTCTTTAAATCTTCCAACTGTGAACATAAAATTATTCAATCATCAATTACTATGTTATGCGTTAGGCGAGTTCACATTACATTATTTATTCACATTACCAATTTACCCCCCATACGGGTGAGGTACTATCTGAATAAACGCCAAATTAGCCGAATTTGGCGAGTACTGGCTACCCTCGAAGCGTTTTTTTTTATCTGTATTTAAGCTGTACCTAGAGACTTGTGGCTAAGTAATATCAGCCGCACGGGTTGATCGATCAGGTTAAGCTATGCTTGCCGCGTTCGGTCAGTAGATGGGTGACCATCCTTACATACCAAGATCCCTCCGTGCCTCGGAAAGCACGTTAAGCCGTTGGTGCGCTGTCATTCGTGGATCTTTGACAGTCGTTACGGGTCGACAGAAGCCCGAAAATCTGACAACCAGTCTTACCAAGGGGTATCGTATTACCCAGTAGCTGGGTTGTAAAAGGTCAGATAAGCAGTCGCTCCATGTGAAATACGGTATTCAGCTGCATCCCGTTAGACTGGAACCCGACCCCAACATAGTTGGGAAAAAGCTAGGCAGGTGATGATTGTGGCTAGCTAAAAAAAAAAAAAAAGTGGCACTCCGGGAGTGCCGACAGAAATGCATAGCAAAACACAACCAGAATACTTTGCCATCACTCACTGACATATCGGATATACATTAAAACCGAGTACATCCCGAGGACAGCCGAACACATCCGAAGCGGGTATTTTTTTAATAGTCTTATAAACAAAACCCGCGCGGTGTCGCTTACGGTAACAGTGGCGCGTGTTCAATGGTCTTCCCATCTCAAAAAACGCCCAACGCGCCTAAAGAAGTTTTTCACTTCAAGAAATATCAGTAAAAGTTGTAATTTTGACCTTCAATATCTCCGTAACCAGATGGTTCCCAGGTATGGTCCAATTTTGACCTTCAATATCTCCGTAACCAGATGGTTCCCAGGTATGGTCCAATTTTGACCTTCAATATCTCCGTAACCAGATGGTTCCCAGGTATGGTCCAATTTTGACCTTCAATATCTCCGTAACCAGATGGTTCCCAGGTATGGTCCAGCACAAAAAAAAAGATTACAATGACGGGGAGTACAAGTGACTCTCGGCTTAGTTAAGGTGCCACTAGTCGATATTTTTTCCATACAAAATTTGGGAGAGTATTACTCCACTGTATGACATTGTGCATCCATAAAACTCGATTTTCCATAGCACTTTTAGAATTTTTTTTAAGCGCCTATCAGTTCGGAACGGTGTTTCTGTGCGTGAGAACTAGACGTTGTGCGTGTAGACTAGCGTCAACTGCTCATCATTGATACTAGCTCTGTCGGACACGAAGCCAGATGAGACAGCGTGCTTTTTGGCCATGGCCACCAATGAGTTCGAGCTTTCGACTAGTTTACTCTTAAGCGACTTTTTACACCCGTTAGGGTCAGTTCATACCGAGACGCGTCGCGTCGCGTCTCGGTGTGAACTGACCCTTAGGCGATTCACACACGGCACCGCGCACCGCCGCGGAGGGCGGTGGCGGTAAGGCGGATTTCGTAGCGGTGCTCCGCGCGGTAAGGCGGTTTACGCGCCTGTCCGCTTCACTTTTTCATCATTTTTAAATTGCAACACGTACTGCACCCATGATGATCCGCGCGGTTATGCGGCGCCCCGTGTGTGAGGCGCCTCACCGCGCGGACGGCAGCGCGGAGGGGCGGTGGCGGTGAAAGCACCGCTCGACTGCGCGGCCAGGCGGTGTACGTGTGTTAGGCATCTACGGATTTAATAGAGACCAATGCGACATGAGATCCGCTTCACCGCCCTCCGCGGCGGTGCGCGGTGCCGTGTGTTAATCGCCTTAGGCACACTGAAAATCTGATTTACAGGCGTGATATTGTCATACCTTATCCTGTAATATCTTCAGGTAAGCGGGCGTCCTCCTAAATTTCTTCAGGACAGATTTAAGGTCTTCTCCGTACAGTTTGACGGCCTCGTTATCCACATTGTACTTACGATAATTATATTGAACTAACAAACTTGGTGATACTAGAAAAATAAATATCTCAACTTAAATACTGAATTGCATAATCAGCCTTTATTGTTCCCACTGCTGGGACACAGGCCTCCTCTCTTTGAGAGGGAGTGGGCCGTAATCTACCACGCAGGCCCAGTACGTGTTAGATGTCACATGTCTTCGAATTTTTGGTTCTAGGACATGCCTGTTTCCTCACGATGTTTTCCTTCACCGTTTTGAGAGCTGTGGTCATCATCTGCCTGCCTTTTCCCAACTATGTTGGGGTCGGCTTCCAGTCTAACCGGATACAGCTGAATACCAGGATTTTACATGGAGCGACTGCCTATCTGATCTCTACAACCCAGTTACTGGGTAATACGATACCCCTTGATAAGTAATAACAGCCGCACAGGTCGATTGATCAGCTTAGTTCAGCTTGCCGCGGTTGGTCCGTGGATGGGTGACCATCTTTACATATCGAGAACCCTCCGTGTCTCGCGTTGGTCCCAGCTGTCATTCGTGGATCTTTGACAGTCGTTACTGGTCGTCAGAAGCCCGAAAGTCTGACCACTAGTCTTACCAAGGGGTATCGTATTACTCAGTTGCTGAATTGTGGTGGTCAGATAGCCAGTTGCTCCATGTTAAATACTGGTGTTCAGCTGCATCCGGTTAGACTGGAAGCCAACTCCAACATAGTTGGGGTAAAGTTAAACAGATGTTTTTAAGAATTGTAAAAAAAACTCACCAATTGATAATACAATACATAATTTGAAAATAATTCTGTACATTATTGAGGTAGAGAATTATTATTTAAATTTATTTTATTACTGAAATCATAGACTTGATTTTAAAAATTGCCGTTTCGATCAAAAAAATAATGTTTTAACTTTAGTCAATAATAAAATGTGTGTAGAAGCAATAAAGTATATTATTTTACGATTTCGTTGGTCGTAATAAAAATGGGTTTATTTTATAGTTACACTTGTGTGCCAAAAAAATCGACCCAAGCAAACCCATGGTCTTCGATTTGAAACAACATAATAGGCTATTTGACAATGTAAAAAATAAGGTCATAATTATTGACACTCGTATAGATTATCGCTTTTAAAATCGATTTGCATTAATTTTACTACAAAACAATGTATTATTTATAAAAAAAATCCCGAAAAAACTTCATCTTTTTAAATCTGGCGCCACGTAATCGCAAACGGTCTGGATTGGCTGAACTTAAGATGACGTCATGATTTAGTAAATTTCTGTCTATCGTTGACAGAACAGATGACTTTTGTCTAGTATCTCGACCGTTTCAACGTTTGTTTACGTGAATCGTGACGTCACGACGCCATATTGTTAAAGATAGCGTTTCGGCGGCTTATTTAAACAGTACATTTTTATTTACTATTTTTTAAAAGAAATACATTATGCAATTTGAAGTAATAGGTTTTTGTGGGCTCGTTAGACACCATTAAATAATCTGAGATGTTTATCAGAAATCAGTCAAATAGCCTATTCAGCAAGTTTTACTAGAACAATAACCTAATAATTATTATTGTATTATGTAATCTTCCTGAAAGTATTTAGATTACAATAGTGAAAGAATTATCAAAACTGATTCTCATATCAATAGTGATTTATAGTTTTTAATTACTTGTCGATTCGAATGATTTGTATCACTAGAATTTCACAAAGGTGGCCGAGTCAATACATCTTCAGTCGTCAGCGGCATGTCTGAACAAATCGAGCGGGAAACGCAAACTGACATGCGTCCACCCGCCCCGCTCACGACACCCGCTTGTCCCGCTGCGATTCCCGGTCACCCGCCCCGCCCGCACTTGGTGCACCTTAGTCAAAAACTATGACGTGTTTGCGTTACCCGCCAGCGGATTCCGCTGCCCGCTCCGCTGCCACTGTAATTTCACACTAAGGTCGAACGCCGGTGCCAAAATGTTCACGACACCTGTCACTACGGCGTCATGTGGCGGCCGCCGCTCTAGCTAGAAAACTGTAGCTTTAGGGTCAGTTCACACCGAGACGCGACGCGACGCGCAGTTTTCAAGATAGAAATACAATTACAGACCTTATCTACTACACTAAAAGGTACACAATTCAGTGTCTACCTACTACGTCGCCGCCGCGCGGCGTAGCTCACTGAATCGTGTACCTTTTTGTGTAGTAGATAAGGTCTGTAATTGTATTTCTATCTTGAAAACTGCGCGTCGCGTCGCGTCTCGGTGTGAACTGACCCTTAGCGACCACTAGATCAACGAAGAAAACGAAGGAAGGAAGGACCGATGGCCGGTGGAGCAGACGAGTCCTGGTGTGGAGACCGCGTATCGGCAAGCGTAGTGTGGGACGCCCCCCAGCTAGATGGACGGACGACCTAAAGAAGGTGGCTGGGGTAGACTGGATGCGGAAGGCGGAGGACAGGGTGTTGTGGCGCAGTCTGGGAGAGGCCTATGTCCAGCAGTGGACTGCGATAGGCTGAGTTAATTGAGATCAACGAAGCAATCAAAGCAATACTACAAAACAAACCACAGGAATAAAACAAAAAGTTTTTATTTAGCAGCTTATTTAAATAAATCTTTTCTTAAGAGGAAATGCGGTCGGAGAGACTTTTTGAAAAAGCCTAAGTAAAAAGTCATATTTCAAGGTTTGGCTATCGCCTATTTTCTCCTCCAAAATTGGACCAATTTAAAAGATATTTCATAAACAGAATAAAAAGGATATATGATACTGTGTCCCTATGTATTTCTATTTTCATCAATAGTTGTCAAAGTACACTCTACAGGCGTCTGTTGAAAGCGGCAATTTTGAGCATTTTTTGAGGGTTCTAGTGCTTATAAAAATAATGTATCATCAAAAAGGAAACCATAACCAAAATCCTTCTTATTCTGTATAAAAAATATATTTTAAATTGGTCTAATATTGGAGGAGAAAATAGGCGAGAACCTAACCTCGAATTATGACTTAGGCTTTTTATAAAAGTGTCTCCGACCGCATTACCTCTTATGATTCCTATGAAAGCAGTGAACGGTCACACAATAACGTCCTGGGGCCCTATAAAAGCCACTTTGGCAGAATCATAAAAGGATAACACTATGAATCATAAGTTAAGTTAAGTAACTGTTAAGTTAATCGTATCAAATCCCATTGGTGAAGGATTTTTCAGTTTTTTTTTGTCTGTGCTAAAATACCAATCAATCCAATCCAAATCTAATCCAAATCTCTTTGATTATACCTACGTAGTGCAGCGAAAAAAGAAAGACACGCACTGTTTTCACCATATTATGATTCATAATGTTATCCTTTTATGATACTGCCAAATTGGCCTTTTTAGGCCCCCTGGCTGTCCAAATTCAGAGCGTCTTTTGACACATTACCCCACGTTCGCACGGACGCAAAAATATCGTGGCGGTATTTTATCGCGCACTGGATTTTCAACTCTCGCTGTTGAGACGAGCGAGGGTTGAGAATCCAACAGAGTGCATCCCAGCGCGTCAAACATCTTGTTGGATTTTCAACTCTCGGCGGCATTGCGTTGAAAATCCAGTGCGCGAAAAAAATCCGCCGCGATATTTTTACGTCCGTGCTATGACAGATTTTCACGACGACCGTCGTTATAATATGACGAAGCCACTTTCCTAGGAGACCGTAGTTTAGTTAAACTTCAGAATGCTGAATAAAGTCACCATCTTGTCTTTTCCTGTCAACGATTTCATATCTGTCGAGATTATCCCTGTCATTCTCAAGACTCATTTCTGCTGAATATTTGCTATCCCAAACATTTTTATTCCGATCATTTTTATAAGGCTTACTTGCTTTTTTAATCCATTCGTTTTCTCTTTTATTCCAATCATTATCTCGTTTATTCGAATCAACGTCTCTTTTATTCCAATCATCATCTCTCTTATTCGAATCAAAGTCTCTTTTATCCCAATCATTGTCTCTCTTATTTGAATGAATATCCCTCTTATTCCAATCACTATCTCGTTTCTTCAAATCAATGTCTGTATCATTCCAAAAATTGTCTCTCTTTTTCCAATCATTGTCTATCTTGTCCCAATTATTATTACTCTTATTCCAGTCATTGTCTCTTTTATCCCAATCATCATCTCTCATATTCGAGTCATAGTCTCTGCTATTAAAATCGTCATTTTTATCCCATTGATTATCATTCATATCCAAATTGTCATTCTCGTCGTACTGTTGATGTCTCTTATTCCAATCATGCTCCATTGTATCATACCCAATATCTTTGTTGTATCGCTGTTTAACAATTTTATTCCAGTATTTTTCTTTTTTACTCCATCCATCGTCAATTTTATCTTTTTTCTTTATACCGTATTTATCTCTCTTTTCGTGCCTATTTTTGAAATGTTCATTGCTAATTTCTTTTCTTTCTTTATGTGCTTGTGCATGGATTGAATGCTGTTCCTTATGATCATGGTCGTTATTCTGCTTAGTTCTTAAAGCTGACTTGTCTATCCTTGCCATCAATCTCTCTACCGGTACATTTGTTACTATGTTTGTATCCCAAGATCTTTCCGTTGGTTTCTTATCTTTCCCCTTGTTCGTATTCGTGGTGCCATTTATGAGTTTATTTCCGTCATTTTTATCATATTCATCTCTAGAGCGTACGCTGCCCTCGCTCGGCCGTTCATTGCTATTGTGATCAAGTTTATTTGTTATGTATTCTTTGTAACTTCCGCTTTTTTCTTCTACTACCGTCACTCCATCATTATACTTATCCGTTTTAAGTGATATCTCCTGCTTTATTTGACCGATCTCTTTTGTATCGGCTATTTGTGCTTTTTCCTCTTCGATTTTAGCTTGATCTCCCTTGTGTAAAGCTTTATTATCCACTGTTGTCTTCTCAATTTCAACGGTGTTATTAATCACGGGCTGTTTTTTAGTGTGACCACCGTGATGTTTTGCTTTTATTCTTGGTGTATGGATTTCCTTTTCAGTGACCGTCACTTCTATGTCTTCCGGGACAAGTTTGTCGTCATCGTCATCATCATCTGGGAAGCTAGGTCGGTATGTACGCTCGACAGTAGTAAGTTCTTGATGACTGTCCAATGGATTAGGTTTAGGTGTCTGGTATGATTGATTGAATGTATAACTTTCAGTGCTTTTAAGTGAAGCAGCATATTTCGCTGTAACAATAAATTACTTTTTTATTTCCTACTTTTTAATTTTTGCACTAGAATTTGACCAAGGTTTTGAGATGTTTTCCCTTTGACACTACACCCGTAGCTCGTATCAATAAGCAAGGCGACGGCCTTGCTTATTGATACGAGCTAGCTAATACTTGTAAGTGTGACGACACTTACAAGTATTAGTCCATATCTTGAAAATTACTGAATCGATTTTGATGAAACTTGCACTGTGCCCTAAGTTGAAGTAAATGTAAGCCAATAAAAAAAATGGTCACGATCCGATTAATAGTTGCGGAGAAATGCGTGGACAAACATACATACATACATGATGTCTATAAAATTTTGTATATTTGTTTGGAAGCCCTAATAGATTGTCATATGCACGGAATAGATAAATAAGGTATCTATTCCGTGGTCATATGTGAATATAATGCAATTCCATTAACATTACATACATACGTATCGAAGTGACAACCTCCTTTTTTTTTAAGTCGGTAAAAATGAACGAAATCGGACGCGAAAAATAATCAGCTGTACCCTACATTTTGACGAATTATGCGAACATAAATGTAGGGAACAGCAGATTTTTTTTCGCGACCGATTTCGTTAATTTTTTCTATATCATCAGAAAAGGCGATAACAATTATGTGGTACTTATAATTTATTGCATAATGTGATTTCCATACTATATAAATACTTAAGCTACCTATTTGTATAACTTCATAACCGATCGTAAAGGCGAAAACTTAAAACAGACGGAGATAGACTTCGCTTATAATATTAGTAGGTAACTATGGATTGTAGAAGTGGTGAAAAGTGACTTACACTTGGAATGATAATATCTTAGTTTTTTTTCTACCGTACTGAATGATCTGGCTTCAGCGCTGGTCTCGGATATAACAGGCGCAACCTTCAAGGGCCTCCTGAAAAGAAAATAAATACAAAATACTATAAATAGTATAAGTAACCACTTAAAACTCCTGGCTAAACAACGAGTCTGTGGCTGGGTGACCGTCCATCTCATAACCCCCTCCGTGCCTTGAAAAGCACGTTAAGCCATCAACATTAACTTTTCAGTCTGTGACTTCAACTCTTTCAGTCTATCAAAAAGTACTCTGTGTTCAACTCTTTATTGACCGAGTTTTTGAAACAGACCATAATTTTGCCAACATGGCCCCCGGCCATCCCGGCCATAGATAAAATACTAAATGTACAAATCCCGGCTTTCAGTCTATCAAAAAGTACTCTGTGGCCCCAGCTGTCATTCGTAGATCTTTGCACAGACTAAGAAGAGAAATTACCTTGATCTTTGACAGCCGTTTCTATGGAATAAGTAAGTACTACGTCTATGGAATTATTAAGTCCTATATATTTGGTACGGTCACCGGTCAGTCAAAAAACCCGAAAGTCCGACAACCAGTCTTACCAAGGAGTATCACGTTACACAGTCAGTGGGTTGTAGAAATCAGATAGGTAGTCGCTCTATGTAGCTGCGTCAGGGGGCTTACCATCACCTCTTAAAGCAGGGCAGAAGTTGAACTGCACTACTTTTTTGTACTAAGACGTCTTACAAAAAAACTTTTTAACAAAAAAAAAACCGACTTCCAAAAAAAACACTACAAAGTGAAAAATAACTTTAATTTCGGAAGTCGGTGTCTTTGGATCTGTATTTTAGTTTTTGCCACCGACTTCCGAAATTAAAGTTATTTTTCACTTTGTATTGTTTTTTTTGGAAGTCGGTGATGCTAGAGTTCTTAAAATTGATATAGGGACTCCTTGTTACAAATAATAAAATACGTATTTCAGGATTTTCAGTAAATAACCCCCCAACCCCCCAAAAAAATATTTTTTTATTTCATAAACATCAATATTCTAAGGTTCTTCCTGAAGTCCTAGAAAGTTGAAATTTGGTATGTAAGCTAGTAATAGTATACAAACAACAAAACAATTCTAAAACTTGGAACTTTTACCCTCCAACCCCTTAAACTAGGGGCTGGAAGTTTGTACGAGACTTCCGCAAATTTTGATGCTAGAGTTCTGAAAATTGATATAGGGACTCCTTGTAATAAATAATAAAATACATATTTCAGGATTTTCAGTAAAGAACACCCCAAAAAAAATATTTCTTAGGCAACTTTCAAAAAGATGTGAAATCCCACCAAAAACATTTTCATGTAAAATGTTGCCAAGACGAGACCGCATATGGCTCGCGCTGCCAAAAAGTTATCAGATCTCAGGTAGAGCCAAGCTTCTAACTCTAAACGCCCTAACTTCACAAACTCTACACCTTAGTCAAAATATGTGGCTTGGCCGTTTCGCTACCATCACATGGGCGTAAGGTGAAAAATTTACCTATTCACTGTTCATTACTTTTCTGTTATACAATAGTTTTTACCGACTTCAAAAAAAGGAGGTTATCAATTCGATACGTATGTATGTAATATTATTGGAATTGCATTATATTCACATATGGTGATCTATTAGGGCTTCCAAACAAATATACAAAATTTCATAGACGTATGTATGTATGTATGTATGTATGTATGTATGTATGTTTGTCCACGCATATCTCCGGAACTATTAATCGGATCGTGACCATTTTTTTTTATTGGCTTACATTTTCTTCAACTTAGGGAACAGTGCAAGTTTCATCAAGATCGATTCAGTAACTTTTAAGATATGGACTAATACGTGTAAGTGTGACGGCCTGGCTTATTGATAAGATCTACGGGTGTAGTGTCAAAGGGAAAACATCTCAAAACCTTGGTCAAATACTAGTGCAAAAACTAAAAATTACGAAATAAAAAGTAATTTAAAAAAATTAAACCGACTTCAAAAAGAAATTAACTCAAAATTATGAAATAACTTTAATTTCGGAAGTCGGTGGCATAAAACTAAAATACAGATCCCAAGACACCGACTTCCGAAATTAAAGTTATTTCATAATTTTGAGTTAATTTCTTTTTGAAGTCGGTTTAATTTTTTTAAATTACTTTTTTTTTGAAGTCTGTTAAAAAGTAGTGCAGTTCAACTTGTGCCCTGCTTTAAGAGGTCATGGTAAGCCCCCAGGTTGTGGTCGGGTTAGACTGGAAGACGACCTCGTCACAGAGATGATGATAATGGTTGATTTGTTAAAGCTGATGTCAGACGCATCGCTCGAATGAATGGTCACACTTTCACATTTATAGTTTGAGTCCTCGGAAAGGATTTTATGCCGATATTCCCCCACGGGATCGACACTTATGCGGGTTAAACCGCGGAGCGCTGCTAGTTAACTATAAATAAAAAAAACCGGTCAAGAGCGAGTCGGCCTCCCGCAGCGAGGGTTCCGTACCCTCATGTTCTGAAAAAGTGTGCTATTTAGAGACTTCGTTTTATTTTTCCTGTAATCTTTACATAAACTTCTATCACATGGAATTATTTCAGATTTTTCTCTTTGCAAACTTAGGGGAGGAGGGACGGTATTTTTTTTTTCATTTTTCATCAAAAGTCGAAAGCTATGCGGCCTAAAAAAATGTTTGAGAATGTGCAAACTGCGCTCTTTCTTATACCCCACATGCCCCAGTAGCCCCACCTCGAATTTTTCAGACCCCTTTTCAGTACCTGTTGCAAAAAATATACATATATTTTTATTTCTTTCTTATTTGCAAAATAGTTGGGCAAACGTCATCTAAAACTGTTCCAAATTTCAAGTTGATAGCATTAGTAGTTCTTGAGATATCGCTGTGACAGACAGCCAGTCTTACCGTCTCACCGGGTTCCGTTTAACCATTTTCGTACGGAACCTTAATAAATAAATGGTCATCCTACAGAAACTCACGCGATATTCTTCAGCTTCTGTTTTTTGCTGTACTCTTCTAATACCTCTGGGTTATGAATGACATGGTATCTCGCGGTATCTCGAAGTTTCTCCAACTGATTCTCCGTATCTTCGTAATTTCGTACTTCTAAACTCGGAAGATTATTTATGCCCTGCACCACTGGCTCGAATCGGCGTAAATTCGGATCTGCAAGAATATAATTTTTAACATATCAAACTCAAACTCAAATCATTTATTCCAATTAAACCTTTTACAGGCACTTTTGAATTGTCAAAATTAAATAGTCTGTCAGTTAGTCAGAAAGTTGAAGCTAGTTGCCCATTCCAAAGCGTAGATCTCTATGGAGAAGAACGGGCAAGAAACTCCATAGACACTTTTTTAAATCAAGATATTACAAAATCCTGGGTACATTATTCTTGTTGCTTCTATATGTGAGAACAATGTAAAAAAGACAGAAATGAAGAAACTTGATTCAGACATAAGATTAAAAATAAGCCTTGGCAGTTAAGAGATGACCAGTCTCAACCGACGGCGCCAGTTCACGAACATGACGCGTGGATCAGCACCATCCAGCTCAACCATTTTGTAGGGAACCGAATGATCCAACACATAGTATAGTATATATATAGTTACCTATTACATTTTTTTTTTTAGCTGTGGTGTTACGCACACCACAGCTAAAAAAAAAATGTATTTGGTTAAAGCCTCGCTTCTCATGAACGAGGTTGTAGGGCAACTTTCGATGTGACTTATGAAGTGAAAACTTCTTTAGGCGAGTTGGGCATTTTTGGAGAGGGCAAAAAACCATTGAACTCGCGCCACTGTTACCGTAAGCGACACCGCGCGTGTTTTGTTTCTATGACGATTAAAGAAATATCCGCTTCGGATGTGTTCGGCTGTCCTCGGGATGTACTCGGTTTTAATGTAGGTACCTATATCCGATATGTCAGTGAGTGATGGCAAAGTACCTATTCTGTTTGCGTTTTGTTTTCACTTCTGTCGGCACTCCCGGAGTGCCACTGTTTTTTTTTTTATGAATTCATATGGTTTTCCTTTATGTCAATGATGTCAAAGATAAACTTAGCATAATCAGCCTATAACGTTCCCACTGCTGGGACACAGGCCTCCTCTAGGTGAGAGGGAGTGGGCTGTAATGAGGGGTTTTCCTTTTTTTTTATTCAACCCTTCCCTAGTCGCTGGATAGATGGCGCTGACCTTGGTAAGTTACTGCAAGGAACGGAACTTCACATAATTTTTTGATTATTTCACTTGGATGTAATTTTGAGATCGTAAAACGAAAGCAAACGAAAGTGTCAGTCAACGAGCTTATGTGACGTGATGCAATGTTTTTTTTTCAAGCGTTTTGGCTGGCACCTAGTAACGTAGTCAGTACAACGCCATCTACAGAGTTCTTGGAAACTATTTTTTTTTAATACTCAAAAGGAAAACCTCTCATTCACCACGCAGGCCCAGCGCATCTTGGTGGATGTCACATGTCTTCGAATTTTTGGTTCTAGGACATGCCGGTTTCCTCACGAAGTTTTCCTTCACCGTTTTGAGAGATGTGGTGGTGAAATAATTTACACAAAGTAAAGCGCCTGTCTGGGTTTGAACCTACGACCTACAACTCGTAAGTCGCGGCTGTTACCTCTGGGCCACCACTGCTCTAAACTTTTCTCTGTGTAAACCTTTAATTTAAATAAATTGTTAAACTATAGTTTTTTTTTTTTTATAAAGGCTTTTTGAAATTGAAGTGAATGGGCAGTTCCGCGAAATTCAATTTTTCTTACGTTTTTTCCAATTTTCAGGGCAGTGTCGTTCAGGACTGTCAGGTTGTATCTTGATCAAAATATGATTCGCGACTATAACAGGTACGTATTTAAAGAATTATAATCATTAGAATCATTCACACATCTTTCTAAGTTAGATTTGTACCATAAGAACAAATCTCTAATGGAAAAGTGCATATGGTACAAATCTATAATATGAATGATTCTAATTACTGTAATTCGCGTCACACTCACGTCGCGTTACGCGTCATGCTGACGTCACACAAAATCCTGCATCTCGCAAGCAGAGTTTACCGCGCAACTAGCATGGATACAACGGCCCGACATGAATCATCGGGCAGTTGCCCGCCAGACACAACACCCGTCTGTTCGGAGAATCCTCCCTTTTGTATAGAGGATGAGGGAACTTTACACCCTGTTCCTCATACCTCTATACGGGTTTTGGTCACACGAACTATAAAATAGTAGGTACGTATACGTGTAACCTAAGAGTCCATTATATGCACGGCGCTTAACATCCACGTCGTGCAATAATGAACTATTTAAGTCACTTGTATCATAATTTACAGACGCCAGCACATCAAGCTACTCAATCTGTCAAATTTCTTTATTAGATTTTCAACTTTATCGCTAAAGCATAAGCAAAGTCACAGCCGGAACCCACCCCGCACCGCCTCGTCGCAAGGCGTCCACTCGTTGTCGACAGGTGGTCCACGGGTGGACGCCGCGTTATCACCAATAAACGTTGCGCGGTCAACCAGTGGACCTCGCGTCGCGTAAACATTATTGCAAGGCAAGCATGGGAGCAGCGAGTTGTCACCGAGTAGTCCACCCGCCGTCCACGCGTGGAGGGCTTACGACCGAGGCGATCCGGTGACGCTACGGAGTTGATGTAGTGAGCGTATACCCATACAAGTCCCTATAAAGAATACTAGCCGCAGGAGGCGAGGCGGTGCGGAGTGGGTGTCGGGTGGCTCTAATGAGCTGTGACTTTTAGGTTTAAAGTTGATTGGGAAAATTTAACAGTTTCGGGTAGCTTCATAATTATGCTGGCGTCATCATCAAATGACCCCTCCCGCTCTGGGTGGAGCGGAAGGGAGTGTCAGACTCTTACTGACTAAAACCCACCCGTGTTCCTTCCTTAGCCCTTTATGTTCCGGGCCAGCGGTAACCCTTTCGGACAATCCCGCTGACCCGGCAGGCTTCGGCCCCATGGGGCCCCTCCTCGATGCTGACATCTCTTTGAGGCGCGCGTGGAACACGTACGCGCCGTCCGGCAGTTGGGTCTCGAGGTGGCATTGCACAAGTCCGAGGCCATGTCGTTTCATGGGCCCCGGAACGCGCCACCATCGGGATCCCAACTAACGGTAGGAGGGGTTCACATCGGCGGCGTCGAGACAACGATGAGGTACCTGGGTCTCGTACTCGACAGCCGGTGGAACTTCGTCGAGCATATGCTGGCGTCTGTACAGTCAACAGCAAAAGTAGATGATCAAAATCAGAAATTCAATAGGAGTCAAAACTGATCACGAATATATGGCAGCTGTACTAGTAGTAAATGTTTGATATAATTTACAATCACATACTTTAGAATCACTTCGACGCCACACAGTTCTGACGCGAACTCCGTTCATTAGTATTGAAGTTCTGGTTTGATCATCTACTTATGCTGTTGACTGTACTATTGGAAGGGACCCTACCATATCTACCACTCCGTGCTATTGTCCTGCCACCATCATTATAGACACTGTTGATAAAGTCTATCATTTTAGCAATGTTCAAGTCTTGCCCTGCCGCGTTGACTGACGGCATGGGTGTCGTTAGCCGTAATCTTGCTGATATGTCAGTTAGGAGATGTGCTGTAAAGAAAAAGCAATGACTGACTTTAAAAAAAAGTGACAAAAAAGTATAAAATATTTTATGTTAGGCTTTGGTGTTAAGGGGCTTACAGGACCTGAACACAAAAAACGCAAGTTTTAGAAACAATAAAACTACCTATGTGATCGAATACAGTAAACAAAATCAGAAAAATATAATATATTTTCTTTCATTTGGCACCCGCTACATGACCTAAAGCGCGGTCACTGTCGGACTGCATAGAAAAGAAAGAGAAGCGCGATGACACAACGCTGGTAATTTATTGCAAAATATGAAGCAATTATTTAATTACAATAAATCTATTGTTTGGATTAAAAAATTAAAACATATTGGTTTAGTATGTTGCTTGTAGAATAATCTGACAAAAAATCAGAATGATTGTATGTACGAGTATATTAATATGGTTTTTATTGTAAAGAGAAAGTTTTTAGAGGTATCTTCATGATTTTTTTCTATCGTATCAATTTAGTCGTATTATGTTTTCAACAACACTATCTATCTAGCATATATCCTGGAGAATATCATATATTTTTCTGATTTTGTTTACTGTGGTCGATCAACTTTTATTGTTTCTAAAACTTGCGTTTTTTGCCTTTAGGTCCTGTAAGCCCTGAGTGAATGCACCTGACACACAGCGGCACATTCACTCAGGTTCCATTTAAACAGGTGCCCAATGTGGAATATGTCGGAAATATAGCGCTTGATATGTCGCCGTGCGTACACTTACACAAATTCTTGTACCAAAAAAACTACTGGTTCTAGGACATGCCGGTTTCCTCACATTGTTTCCCTTCACCGTTTTGAGAGCAGATGTGATGAAATTAAATAAACAAAGTAAACTGTGTGCCTGGGCCTGCAGTCTCGACATAGATAGCCGACCGCTTTACGACCGAATTCGGTCGCAAAGTCCTATCGATCCGGATTTAGCGATATTTGGTAGTCTCGACTCTCAAAGTTATCGATTGTCATCGGTATCTTACCGAAGTTTGTCGCAAACTTTACAATTTTCGTAATGTTTACGAATATATTTTGCGAGCATTTTTGACAGATGTAGAGACTTGCGTTTGTCGTAAGGATCGTTAAGGCTAGCGATTATTGTCGGTATTATTTATTTATTTATTTAAACTTTTCGCACAAAAAAGGTACAAAGGCGGACTTAATGCCTTAGGCATTCTCTACCAGTCAACCAAGGGTGGTGAAGAGATTGGATGGCAGGTGCTTTGGTTGAGAAGAACAATGACAAAAATTAAAAAAGCTAATAAAACTAGGTACTTACACAAATACATAATACACATACATACTATTTAATATAATATATACTTATAATATATATATATATATACATACAAATTCAAGGGAGAGGTGTTGAGATTACTCTACGCTATTTATTTTGAAAATAACTCTGCAATTTCCGCTTAAATGCATACCGACTGGTGGCCGTCCTGATATCCAGAGGAAGTGCATTCCAAAGTAGAATGGACTGAATATGAAAGGAAGAATGAACAAAGTCAGAAGTATGAGAAGGACAGAGTAGGAGAAGATTGTTAGAAGAACGTAGATTCTTAGCGTGGGAAGAACATAGATATTGGAAGTGAGACACGAGATACGAAGGAGGAGTAGGCGAGTTGAGAAGGGAGAAAAGCGTGGTCAAAGCGCGCAAACTTCTTCTTTGGCGAATGGACATCCATTTGAGCTCAGACCTGTAGCTCGACACATGGTCATATTTCCTGAGGTTGAATATGAACCGGATACCATTGTTGAGTAATCTGTCGAGTTTATCCAGCAAAACCGCGTTCAAGTCAAAGTAACACACGTCACCATAGTCGATTATAGGGAAAATCAAAGTCTGCACAAGCATGGTTTTCGTCTTAGCAGGCAAAAAGTTCCTCAGACGATACAGGGATCGCAGAGTACCGTTGACCCTTTGACTAACACTAGAGACCTGGCGTTGCCAGCTAAGTGTAGAGTCAAGATGCAAACCGAGATCTTTCACAGTAGGGGTAATGGGTATGACGGTACCATTGAAAATAAGAGGAGGAAGAGAGCTAAGCGTCACCCTACCCATCATGCGTGAGCTTCCAATTAAAATGGCCTGACACTTCGAGGGGTTTACTGACACCCCGAAACTATCAGACCATTCCTTGATAGCATCTAAGTCTCGGTTTACATCTGCTATAGCGTCCGACAAACCTTCTACCCGCTCAGCAGTATACAATTGAAGATCATCAGCATATAGATGATACGAACACCGAAGACAGTGAGTTATAAAATTAATGAAGATGGAGAATAACAATGGAGAAAGAATACCGCCTTGTGGGACACCAGCATCCAGGTCACGCCAACCTGACGAACTCTGATCAACGCGAACCGACTGCTGACGTCCCCGAAGATAAGAAGAGAACCATTTCAGAGCCTCGGACGAAACCATAAGGTGAGAGAGGATAGAAAGGAGAATATCGTGACTGACGGCGTTAAAGGCGTTGGAGAAATCAATTAAAACCAATACAGTAACTTTGGTATCCTCCATCGCTTCTCTAATGTCACCAGTCACTTTAAGGAGAGCGGACGCTGTACTGTGCCCAGGCCTGAACCCAGATTGAAAGGTGCTAACAAGGTTGTTCCGATGAACAAACCCCGTAAACTGCTTGTGTACACAGGCCTCAAGCACTTTAGACAGGAATGGGAGAATGGAAATGGGTCGAAAGTGACTGGGTAGGGAGGGATTTGAAATTTTAGGAAGTGGGCGGACGTAGGCCATACGCCACTGGGATGGGAATTGTCCGGAATCAAGGGAAAAGTTAATAATGTGGGTGATCGGAGAGAGAAGGCTATCAAGGATCCAAACGACCATACTACGACTGATGCCGTCATAGCCCACAGCCTTGGATTTTATGGACAGAATGATCTTTTTAATTTCGTCCAAGGTCACCGGAGAAAAGTGAAATGGTTCTATGATGGGACTCGCTAGGCCATTGATGAAATCGACCGTCTGGGACAGCATTTGGGAATCCAAATGACAAGTGGATGTGAAGTGACGGTTGATATCATCAAGGCCAATTGTATTAGGAAAATCCACATGCCGTGGTCTGCCGATACCAAGAGTACCAAGGAACTTCCAGATATCAGCAGGTGAAGAAGAAGAAATGTTTTCGAGAATATGGCGGCGTTTAGCGTTGCGTATCATCTGATTACACCGATTTCTGGCAGCTTTGAATAAGTTGCGATTTTCATCACTGCGATCCTTTTTAAATTTACGAAAGGCCCGATCCCTGCGTCTCATCGCCATTCGAACCCCTGTCGTCATCCAAGGAGCTGGAGGACGCCGAAGTTTAATCTGTTTAACAGGAGCGTGTTTGTCGTAGAGAGCAAGGACCGTCTGATCAAAAATGCGCAGTTTCTCGTCTACAGCTGTCGCCGCTGCCAGGGGTTCCCAACTGAGGTCTGACGCATCCTGACGAAGCATCTCGACGTCCATACGTGCAAAACACCGCATGTGCAGAACTTTTGGGATAGGTTTAGGTGGTTTTAGGATATACGAGAGGAAAATGAGGTCATGATGGGAAAATCCAGGAGCGGGACACTGACCATGAGAGGGAACAAGGGAGGGTGCGGATGTAAGGATTAAGTCGAGCCAAGTGTCATCGCCAGATATATTAAAATGGGTAGGTTGCAGTGAAAGGATATGGAGACTAACGGACTCAGTGATGTGAAGGAGTTTACGGGATCGGGGAGTGTGATGAGCAAGGTCAGTGTTGAAATCGCCCATGATGACGCAATGTGCATACTCTGACCCTACGGATTCAAGCGCCAATTCGAGGTTAGAAAAATAGTCAACGGCGGGCGGACAATAGACAACACCAAGTAGGGTCTTGACGCCTTTGACGTAGACCTCCAAAAAGAGGTACTCAGCAGAAGCATGGTATTGTGAGGGAGACGAGGCAATGATTTTAAAAGGAAAATCGCTACGAAGATAGATAGCTACACCACCCCCTCCCTTTCCAATTCTATCATTGCGGATAAGACTGAAACCTGGGAGAGAGTAGGTGGTGGAGAGGAGATGAGGTTTGAGCCAACTCTCAGAAACCAGAACGGCATGGACATTGGCGTCAGAAAAGGTGTCCAACAGGTCACTGTAGTGACTTGGGACACTTTGCGCATTTATATGGCAGACATTAAACAAATGACCTTTCTGTTGGCTGAAGTTCCGACGCACAAAGTCACCAAGGGTGTCAGTCAAAGAGCCAAAACTTGCATTAGCGGATGAGCTAGAGGAATCAATGGCAGAGTAAAACGAATCATCATCAGATATCATAAAATACAAATATAAATAATATAAATATAAAAAATAACTACTAATTAAAAGCAAATAAATTAAAGCTACGACTGTGCAACACCACTATCTGTGCACCACCCACCAGCAGCACTAGTATAGTTGTACATGGATCCTTTGGAGCGTGGCCAAAATCAGAACTAAGGTGACTTTTTCATTATCGTCAAAATTATTCAAACGCCAATATTTAGCGATCGGTAGTTTGCGACAGCGTCGCTATCTATGTCGAGACTGCAGGGCCTGGTTTCGAACTCACGACCTACAACTCGAAAGTCGAGCTCATAAGCCGGCATATACTACTGGGCCACCATTGCTCTCACTCCTGGCATGTCCTAGAACCAAAAACTCGAAGACATATGACATCTACCAACCCGTACTGGGCCCGCGTGGTAGATTATAGCCCACACCCTCTCTTATAGAGAAGGCCTGAGTCCCAACAGTGGGAACATTAGATGCTGATTATTTTACTGACTTTTATTATCATCATAAAATTTTCCTCAATAAACTTATAGAATCTTTCCAAACGCGTTTTTGTTAAGATTTTTTTCAGACATTTAAATTCTGACTTTTGACTTACCTATGCAACACAAATATATAAAAAACTTCATTTTAATTTCCCATCACATCACAATTTTCGCCATCGAAATTTGTTTAAAGTAGGTAACCCTTATCTCATTTCTTTGAAATTAAATGAACGGCGTGACAAAACAATTGGGTTTTCGAGGTCGGTACTAAATTACCGCTGCCTTCGTACTGCTAAAACCGAATCGTTTTGCCACAAAATACAGTGAGTACAGAAGTCAATCTACATACAAAGTGCGCTCGAGCAACGCACACATAGACATCGCCCACGATAGCACAAAATAGAGAGAGTACAGAAGGCAAACACATGTACGACGTACTTCACTTTTCATACCTACGCTCCGCGGTCAATTTTTGCACTTCACAGACGCGTGTCTCAAGCGGATGGCACTCGCGCTCGCACTAGTCCCAACCGGTCCGAGATATTGTCACAAAATAGAGAGAGTACAGAAGGCAATTTACATACAAAGTGCGCTCGGGCAACGCATACATAGACACTGCTCACGTGTCCGTGAGCGCGAGTGCCATCCGCTTGAGACACGCGTCTGTGAAGTGCAAAAATGGAGCAACAAAAAAATGGCTATCTAAGCTCGATTGATGTAATAGTTTTTTTCCTATTTTGAATCAGTATAAACGAAGTAACTTTTTTGTAAGGTAAATTCACGCCACCAAATAATACCTATTACGTTAAGTACCAGTTGAAAACATGATTTTTGTTTGTGTAGATTTTGTGTTGTTTTTAGTGTCATTTGATAGGTTTAGGTCTAAAACGGAGAGGGCAAACTAAATTGTGTAAATAGGGTAATCCGTTTAGAAGTTATTAGGGATTTTCGATAGTGAAAATTGACAAATGTAAAATTTTATGTTTTTGTTCTGTAAACTTTTTGTATTGTAATCTTTTTGTATTGTAGTACTATGTTTATTATTTTGTTTTAATGTTGTAGAACAAGCTCAACAATAAATCAAACAACTAGATACGAGTGAGTGCCAGTACCACGATAGTTTTTTGTGCATAAACCAAAGTTGACAACCCTACCGCGACTGCCGAGCGTAGGTATGAAAAGTGAAGTATACATGTGATTGACTTCTGTACTCTCTGTATTTTGTCGTTTTGCTTACCAATGCTATCATTTTTTATTGCCTAACTGGGCCCAATTACTATTCCCGCGTAATCTTACCACGTGCAAACCAATTAACCAACTGTCAATCGTGGTATTTTGACAGTTCAATTGACAGTTCAGTTTACGTCAACGTCGCGATTTTTCGCGCGGTTTCGTAGCAGACGTCGTGATTAGCTAATGCATTGACGTGGTTTCGAATCCAATCCAATCCAAGATCATTAAAATCGGTCCAGCCGTTCTTGAGTTATAAATGGTGTACTAACCCGACTTTGTTTTATTTACATAATTTATAGTTACAGTCCACATTAAGGGGCTTACATGACCTAAAGCGCGGTCACTGTCGGACTGCATAGAAAAAAGAGAGAAGCGCGATGACACAACCCTGGTAATTTATTGCAATTTTTTTTTTTTGTGTGTCTCTGCTGGGCAAACGCCTCCCCTTTTTCCTTCCAAACCTCCCTGTCTTGTGCGATCTCTAGCCATGTTGGCCCTGCGAATGTTATTAGATCGTCACGCCACCTTCGCCTTAGTCTACCTCGACGGCGATGTCCTGCCTCAGGCGTCCAGTGAGTGACGATCTTTGCTGGTAATTTATTGCAAAATATGAAGCAATTATTTAAGGGCCCCTTTTCCCGAAACTTTAGGCATTTTACGCGCTGAGTCGGCTTGCGCCCGCGTTGCACAGGAGCCGTCGCGGTATGAACTCCGGTGACCTATGGCGGCGGAAGAGCACGCCACAGTACAAATAAATCAGTAGTACAAATATTACACTAGTTTACAAATTTTTATTTTTTTTCGTTCACAGGACAAAACCGTTGGATTTGTTTTGTGACTACCTTCTAATCAGTAAAAATAAATGTAAAATGTTTTTATCAAGTCTGGTTTTTTATAACACTCACAAGAAGTTTTGGCTTAATCTGGTTACGTAGTGATCAATTAATTGTCTTAAACTCAAAAAGGAAACATTTAATGAAATTCTATTTTTACCGACTTCACAAAAAGGAGGAGGTACTATGTTCGGGTGATTATATATTTTTTTTTTTTTTTTGTATGTTTGTTCATCGAATACTCCGCCAATTGTCGACGGATTTTCAAAATTCTTTTTTTGTTCGAAAGTAGATAGGAGGTGGTCCCATTGTCACCAAGTTAGGATCTGATGATGGGATCTTATAGAAATCGAGGGCAACCCTCAAATTTTATAGGCTCACTTATTGTTTTTCGCATATTTTATGAAGTATCTTGTGTATTTGTGTATGGTTGTCACCATCTCAGGTAGCTGGGCTGATGATGGAAGCTACAACTCCTTAACAGTAAGAAGTTACTCGACCAGGCAAGGACTGTTTTAGTAAATTGTTTTGATGTTTGATAGGGCATTTGCCACATTTGGTCTCATGATCATCAAGTCATGACCTGATGCTGCAGTCAGGATAGTCTGCAGAGTACCTAACTTCTCGACAAGTAACAGCAGATATATCGTGTTTAGGCTCATTGAAAAGGTCTCGATGTGTGGATAAACGTACTGTTACTGAGAAACACCGAAGACCTGATGCTGAAGCCAGGAGCATCAGAAAAAGTACAAACCTTGAAATTACAGCACCGTACTCGTATTTGGGCTCATTTTAAACAGGACTAATTTTAAGTTCAATGCAATGTTGACATAAGTCTGGCCTGATGCTGCAGCCAGGATTATCAGCATCTAGTCTAAAAACTAATAAAAGGAGAACTCCTCAACAATTAACGTCCTTGCATCGAGAAAAGGAATATTTTATAAAAAGGCGATGGGCAAGTTGACATTATTCTATTGTAACTTAGATAAATTATAAATAGACCCACTAAAAAGCGAGAAATAAAAACTTTTTAACAAAAAAAAAACCGACTTCCAAAAAAAACACTACAAACTGAAAAATAACTTTAATTTCGGAAGTCGGTGGCAAAAACTAAAATACTGATCCCTAAGACACCGACTTCCGAAATTAAAGTTATTTTTCAGTTTGTAGTGTTTTTTGTTGAAAATGTTTTTCAGACAGTGCAAATTAGATCATAACATTTTTTGTTTTATTTACAAGAAAAATATGTAGTAAAAAAAACAGATCGGTTACAGAAGCTATAAAAATGGATGCACTACTTTATTTAACTTCAACTTCCGGTAGCAAATTTTAATAAAAAGGGTTTTTCAAGTAGTAGATGAAAAGCACTAACAAATTCGGTAGCAAGAAATAAAAAATACGTGCAATTTAGATTGTCAATTTTATGGCAAGACCTAACAAATCACGAAACTAGCTGTTATTTTTGCCTAACTAAATATGTAGCCTTTAAAAACCAGAACAAGTGGTGTTACATACAATATAATGATGACCCATGGGTCAAAGAGTGTGGTACTTAAGATAGAAACACGTTTGTATGATACAACTACATACAGAAAGCATGGCTAATAGAAATCTCTATTTCTAGACAGCTCGTTTCGCCGAAAACTTTGTTGATAGAAAACATTGTTCGTAGATATCTCGGTTCATAAGAAGCACTTTTGACAGAGATCTCTGTTCATAGATAGCATTTCTTGTCGGAAACTTTGTTCATAGAAACCACTGTTTCACCTTGGTTCACAGAAAGCACCTTTGGTTCACGGAAACCAATTAGATCATTATTTTTTAAGTAAGCTGTATTCCTATTCACTCGCTCTTGCATCCTATGTTGCGCTTTTTTAACCAAGGGAAACAGTGGTTTCTATGAACAAAGTTTACGGCAAGAAGTGCTATCTATGAACAGAGATCTCTGTCAACAGTCCTTCCTATGAACCGTGATATCTACGGACAATGTTGTCTATCAACAAAGTTTTCGGCGAAACGTGCTGTCTAGGAATAGAGATTTCTATTAGCTGTGCTATCTGTATGTAGTCGTATCGTACAAGCGTGTTTCTATCTTAGGTTCCACACCGTGGGTCAAATCCTATGCTACATTCGAAAAGAATGCCTTACCCGATGTTGCCTAGTAGTTTCAGTCAATAAAACGAAGCAAAACCCACAGAATTGGAGACAGAACCTAAGACCCCATTTCGAGCCAGATGTATGATTTTGATTTCGAAGGATCTGAATTGAAGGATGTCAAAGTCAAGATTTCTGGTATAAAAAAAAGTTAGCAGATTACTGTTGGTCTAATTTAAGAGATACTGATACAAATCTGAATTAAAACAGAATTTGCAATATGTAATACTTTCACTAAATGGTAATCTTAAAATTAACAAAAAAAAAGTAAAAATTTTGAAAACTAGACGATCTAAATTTTTTCCACTTCAGAATCTCATTAAGCATTTTATCCTCTATGCAAACACATGGTTTTCATCTCATGAACAAAAACGCTGTAAACTAGTGTTATTGGCGTTGGCGACAGACACATAAATTCATAAGATTTAACGTGGGAGATAAAAAATTAAATTAAAAATTTAAAAAACCCCCGACAAAAATAAAATTAAGGAATCCCTACAAAAAGCACGAAATAAAAAAATCACACACACACACACGTTAAACTTAGAACACCCCGTCGTTTTTGCGTCGGGGGTTAAAAATTAGATAGGAAGCATTGTATAGTGTTTCTTAAGTTCGTGGTTCTCTTTGTGCTCTTTTTGAAGGTTTCACTTCTACCACGTGTGAATTGCACACATGTTTTTTTTCATACACTTTCAAATTTCCACGCGAACGAAATCGCGGGCAACAGCTAGTAAATAAATAAATATCGTTGGCTTGTGTCGTGGACACCAGGTAGTTGATATAATAAATATATACTTTTTTTGTAAATACATAGGTACCTACTTCTTATGTACAAACATCCATGACTCAGAAACAAAATAATGTCCATGCTCATCACACAAACATTTGCCCCTACCGAGATTCGAACCCGGACCCTAAGATCGTAAGGCCGCCTCACTACCGCTGCGCCATTCGGATCGTCAGTTTATGTAAAAATATGTAAAGGTGAATGTTTCCATTAAAAATATTAAAGATTTAAAACTCTAGTCATACTGACTTCGCTAGTCTGTGTAGAGAACCACAAGTTTTCTTCACTTCAGATGCCCTTTTTTTCCTAATTTTGTTTTTTTTATTTGCCATTTTAATTACTTCTAATACAACACGTTTTTACTCAGGTAAGTAGGCACTATTACGCGCGCGAAGACGATAATGTGGTTGCGAGCAAAAATTGCATAGGTCCTCCCTCGATGACGTCCGGCAGGACACTGGCGCGGTGCGCGCGAGTCGTTTTTCACGCATTTATTTTATATGGAAAAAAA
Source organism: Oligia strigilis (assembly GCA_951800025.1). Lineage (NCBI taxonomy): Eukaryota > Metazoa > Arthropoda > Insecta > Lepidoptera > Noctuidae > Oligia > Oligia strigilis. The sequence continues at coordinate 4,855,955 of OX637569.1, forward strand.
TAAGTGCCATATTAAAAATCTATCCAATAATATCCCTGTTAAACCTGATTAGTAAATGAAATGTAAAATTTTCATAAAAATTGTGTTCCCCCAAGTCTCATAAAACTTAAAATCCTTTCAAAATCGACTTTACTTCTGATTTTTTTTTTGTCGAGCAAAATGTTAAATATTGTGTTTTTAACCAAAAAAGTCACTAGATTAAACATGTATCTGTACTATATATTTTTTTGCGAATTTAAATATGGTGATTTCTATGAAAACAACTCGATCTAGAAACGTAAATTTCGGAAAAGGGGCCCTTAATTACAAAAAATCTATTGTTTGGACTAATCAATTAAAACAGTAGGTAGTGTTTTAGTATGTTGCTTGTAGAATAATCTGACAAAAAATCAGAATTATTGTATGTAAGTATATTAGTATGGTTTTTATTATAAAAAGAAAGTTTTTTCTATTGTATCAAATTAATTGTATTAAGTTTTCAACACACTATCTACCTAGCATATATCCTGAAGAATATCATACGGTTTGAGTCTTCATAATGTGCACATAACGAAATGAGGGAAACATAGCTTAATTTTATCGACGGAAAAAATATTTGAAAAAATAAAAAAATATTTAAAAGGATCTGCTAAAGTATGGTGATTGCAAGGCCTTTCTTTAACAGTTGTGATAGGAAATGTTGTAATTGAGTTATAAACATGGTATTTTTACGTTTAGAAATCTGATACGATGAAGAATAATTTAAAGTAATCAAAAAGGGTAGGTAATCGGGCTTTTATTGAGATTTTTACAATTATTGTAAACATTGATGAAAAAATATCCGATTTTTGTTAAAAAAAAAACCATAATTCTCAATTGAGGGGCGATTGTTTACACCACGGAACAGATAAATAAGGTTTACACAGGGGTCACAGCAGGGATTTTTTTTTTAAATGCTACAATTTTTTTTTTTTCCGTCGATAAAATTAAGCTTAGTTTCCCTCATTTCGATATGTGCACATTATGAAGACTCACACTGTATATTTTTCTGATTTTGTTTACTGTAGTCGATCATATACTTTTATTGTTTCTATAATACTTACATGAGTTTTTTGCCTACAACAGCCACATGACTCACATGAGACAGTTCAGCTTTTTCTCTAGGATAGTAACTCTGTTATTGCAGATGTCAACGGCGATAACCACACATTATCAAGCGTAAAGTCGGCTTGTTTACAACGAGATAAGAAACACATCGCATGTGGCAACTTTCAATTAAATTCATGACTGATAACGGTGATAACACGCGAAATCACAGGTGTAGGCTATCATGTAAAAGATTTTAAAGTTGTATCAAATAATGATAAGACGTCGATAATATTGACGTACCTATAACAATATCTAGTAAGAATATTAGTTTGTCTGTCAGTCAGTCCGACTCAGATCAGCATCTTAATTGTGTAACACAGTCTTATCATAGTCAGCCTATAATGTTCCCACTGCTGGGACACAGGCTTCCTCTCTGTGAGAGGGAGTGGACCGTAATCCACCACGCGGGCCCAGTGCGGGTTGGTAGATGTCACATGCCTTCGAATTTTTGGTTCTAGGACATGCCGGTTTCCTCACGATGTTTTCCTTCACCGTTTTGAGAGCAGTGGTGATGAAATAATTTACACAAAGTAAAGTGCCTGTCTGGGTTCGAACCTACGACCTACAACTCGTAAGTCGCGGCCGATACCACTGGGCCACCACTGCTCTCACACAGTTTCAAGCACAAACTGAATAATTAATTAATTTTGAACGATATTGCTAATCCATCCACGTTATGACAGGTTTTAAGACTTTCGGGCTTCTGACTACCAGTAACTACTTACTATCTAAGATCTTCGAATTACAGCCGGGACCAACGTGCTTTCGGAAGCATGGAGGGGTCTCGATATGTAAAGGTTGTCCACCCATCCACGAACTGACCTCGGCCAACATAGCTTTACCTGATCAATAGAATAGAATAGAATACTCTTTATTATGTACACCATATAAATTACGGACATAATTATAGAAACAATACATAGGGTGACACAATGGGCGGTCTTATCGCTAAAAGCGATCTTTTAAATACAACCTTTGGATGGATGAAAAAGGGGAAGGACAGACAAATACTTACTGTAGGTAGTCTGTGGTGTACCATTTACATAATACAATAAATACATACATAACGTATATTATACTAATCTAAATAAATATATACATATAATAATAAACATGAAACAGGAGCAAAGAAAATATAATGATGATGTTTAAGTGCTTTTTAACCATAATTTTAAAAGTGGACAAAGATTGAGCACGCCTTACGGACACGGGCAAGTCATTCCATAACCGTACTGCTTGAACAGTAAAAGATTTATCATAGAAACTGGTGGAATGCATCGGCATCTCTAGTCTCAGGTTTTCCGATGACCTCAGATATCTATTATGTGTGTCATGAAGGAACTTGAAACGTTCTTTAAGATAAGTGGGGGTTTTAGGATTAAACAAAATACTGTAGAGCTGAAACAAGATATGAGAATTCCGGCGAAGACGTATATGGGAAGCCACTTGAGCTTTGTACGAAATTCTGAAATGTGATCATATTTGCGCAGGCCAAATATAAATCTTACGCAAAAGTTTTGAAGTCGCTCAAGTTTATCTAGTTGTGCCTCAGTAAGATCTGGATAACTGACATCAGCGTAGTCAAGGATGGGAAGTAAAAGGGATTGTGCAAGCAAGATCAATCGACCCTTGTAGCTGTTATAACTTACCCACGAGCCCCACAGTGGGACAGTCACAGTATTTCATAAATACATCGTTATTATCAACACAATAACAAGACACTCCATTAAAATTATCACAAATGTGTTCATAATCTTTAATTAGCATTATCTAAGATGCAAGAAAGTAATAAATAAAATAATCAGTGGCGAATTTTATAATTACTCCGTGTTAAGTCATGGATAAGTCGGTAGCTTTATTTTTCTGTGCCTTAGCTGCTGCGTCAGGTAAACCAAATCATTATTAATATTTTTTGTTTCTTTGACTTTATGAAGAGCAGTGGTAACAGCCGTGACTTTCGATTCCTAGGTCGTGGGTTCGATCCCAAGCAGGCACTTTACTTTCTGTATCACTACTGGGGGGGCCTAAAAAGGCACTTTTGAATTGTCAAAATTAAATAGTCGGTCAGTAGTCGGTAAAGTTATTTTTCACTTTGTACTATTGTCATTTTTGGAATTCGGTTTTCGTTGAACTTACCCTACACAAATTCGTATAACACTACTTGCTGTGTAAATATCAGTGACAGGGAGTCATTATAACAAACTGTCATTTTTGGAATTCGGTGGTTTTTTTTTTTTTGAAAAATGGTTTTTATTTTTCACTTTTAAGTTGAACTTACCCTACACAAATTCGTATAACACTACTTGCTGTGTAAATATCACTGACAGGGAGTCATTATAACAAACATGACGTTCGTGCGACCTAAACCAGTACTTAAGTCACGCTTTTCCGTTTAAAAATGGATTAATTAAGTCACAGAAAAGCGTGACTTAAGTGCAAGTTTAGGTCACAAAGTGCTATAAAAAAGATTTAATTTTTTCTTTGTATACTACTAGCTCTTCCCTATGACCCGGTCGTAAGGAAGCTGGATGATGGTGCTCGGTACCAGTACGTTGAAGGACCAGATGGATCTCTTCACCTGGTAGACCTGTGGGGGACCGTTAGTGATGTGGCTGAGGCGGCCAGATACGACCCTGATAGGCAGAACGTTTACCATTTGTATACGAGGTAAGATAAATAGACATTTAGAACACTTTTTATTGGTATGAGGAACAAGGTAGAAGGTATCTTATTTTGCAATGTAAGAGGAGGTTTTTACTTAGAGGAGGAGAGGTCTTTACTTAGAGGAGGAGAGGTCTTTACTTAGAGGAGGAGAGGTCTTTACTTAGAGGAGGAGAGGTCTTTTCTTAGAGGAGGAGCGGTCTTTACTTAGAGGAGGAGAGGTCTTTACTTAGAGGAGGAGAAGTCTTTACTTAGAGGAGGAGAGGTCTTTACTTAGAGGAGGAGAGGTCTTTACTTAGAGGAGGAGAAGTCTTTACTTAGAGGAGGAGAAGTCTTTACTTAGAGGAGGAGAGGTCTTTACTTAGTTTTGACAAGTTTCGAATGAAATACGTCGTTGCTAATTCGGATAAAGAGGCATGCATATCGGATGATTTACGTCAAGGTATTTAGTTTGTATGAAAATTGTCAAAAAATAAGAATTCATTAATATGTCCATTATGAAATATGTCCATTATGAAAAATGCTTATTTCCATGGTCTGAATATCTGGTCAAAGTTTATGTAAATCGTCCGGAACACGGTGTATATATGTTACGGCTAATGACCGAAGTGCGGCTACACCTAGTTTTAACCAAACCTAACCTCGGGGTGCCCTTCGCTCGCTCTTGCATCCTACGTCGACGGAGCCCCGCTTCGCGGAGCTCCTATTTCTGTGTAAGGGGTTTAAAGGAACCTAACCAAACCGAACCTCGGGGTGCCCTTCGCTTGCTCTTGCATCCTATGTCGCCTCCCGAAATACACACGAACCGCATGTGGCCGGCTAAAACTAGGTACGCACTTCGGCTATTAGAATAGAATAGAAATACTCACACGGTTCGTGCGCGTGCGCTACACGTGCGCAAGTGTCTCGCCTCAATACTCAACTTACTTTTTCAGTGCCATGCCCATATTTTAGATGCTGTATGATACCTCTTCTGCTGTAGGTGACCATGTCACAGACGTCACAGTTCACACAGATACTCCCTGGACTTGGGATAGGGACCGTGTGCATTATTTATGTGCTGAGCTAAGTAGATTTTGGCTGAAAACCTGTAAAATAAAAATACAATTTAACTGATAAATGATTTTATAGAATAGAAATACTCTTTATTATATACACCAAATAAATTACAGACATAAAAATAGAAACTATACATAGGGTGACACAATGGGCGGTCTTATCGCTAAAAGCGATCTTTTTTTTCTTTTTTTATTTTTATTAGCCGTGACATATACAGATAGATAAGTAGATAATTTTGTTTCCAGACAAAACCCGACTGTTAGCCAACCTATGCTGATCGGCAATGAGGGTCTCCTCGGGCTCAACAACTACAACCCAGCCAGAAGAACTGTTGTCTTGCTGCACGGGTGGCTGGACGACGTGACTGCAGATTTCAATAGCGTGTTGATTCCTGGTAAGATCTTAGTGAGTTAGTCATCATCTGCCTAGCCTTTTCTCAACTATGTTGGGGTCGGCTTCCAGTCTAACCGGATGCAGCTGAATACCAGTATTTTACATGGAGCGACTGCCTATCTGACCTCCACAACCCAGTTACTGGGTAATACGATACCCCTTGGTAAGACTGGTTGTCAAACTTTCGGGCTTCTGACCACCCGTAACGACGTGCCATTCGTAGATCTTTGACATTCGTCATGTGCTGAATTCATGGTTACCTACAGTTTGCGCGTTGACGTCATGCCACCCTGTCTAACAAAGTAAATTTTGTCCTGCTTACAAGCAAACCAGTATTTATTTGTGACATATTTAAACTGAAATGTCTCGTAGGTTAATTATTCTTTTTCTGCTTGGCGTGTTGATGGCAATCTAAATGGACTCTGCCCAGAATTCGGCTACGTGTTTTGCGCCACCACTAGCGTAATATATACTGTACTGTATTCCACTACTAAACTGCTAATATTTTCTTTGCAGCATTCCTGTCAGCTGAAGATGTGAACGTCATCGCGGTGGACTGGAGTGCCGGAGCTGGTACAATCAACTACATCGCTGCTGTGGCCAACACTGTAACTTCTGGTACGATCAACCATTAAAGGCTTATTTATTTTTCCATTAGGAATATCTTAGTAACAGTCCGAAGTTTGGAAGTTGGCGGTTTAATACCCCCGTGCCTCGGAAAGCACGTAAAGCCGTTGGTCCTGCGCCTGAACTCTCCCCGGTCGTGTCGGATTGCCGTCCCATCGGACTATGAGAGTAAAGGAACAGAGAGTGCACCTGTGTTTGCGCACACACTTGTGCACTATAATATCTCCTGCGTACTGGCTAATTTCCATTGAGATGGGCCACCGTGACCGAAAACGGTCGGGGAGACTATTATTATTATTTAACCATATATCTACCTACACACATTTAAATAAAGACAAGAAAAAAGTACTTAACAGAAAAAATATAATGATAAATTATTTATTTCTGTAAGTAGGTTTGTACAAACACATACATATAAATAATTAATACAATTATGACAAAGTGGAAAGATAGTGGTCTTTCACTCTTCTTTTAAACACTGCAACAGTTTGGCAGTCCCTAATATCAGGCCGGAAGTGAAGCCTTATTTATTAATTTATTAGGGTTCCGTACTAAAATGGTAAAACGGAACCCTTATGGTGAGACTCTGTCTGTCTGTCTGTCACAGCTGGATATCTCAAGAACTACTAATGCTATCAACTTGAAATTTGGAATAGTTTTAGATGACGTTAAATAGCACACTTTTTCAGAAATCATCAACAAAAGTTACATTAGTTCCAATGTCAGTCAAGAGATGGCGCTGACCTTAAACCGCAATATTCTACACCGCAGTGCGCAGTGTTATTTTTAACCGACTTCAAAAAAAGGAGGAGGTTCTCAATTCGGTTGTATTTTTTTTTTTATGTTTGTTACCTCAGTACGCCGTCATTTATAAACCGATTTGGAAAATTCTTTTTTTATTTAAAAGGATATACTTCCAGATTGGTCCCATTTTTATCAAAATCCAGTTCTGATGATGGGATCTACGAGGAATTGAGGGAACTCCTCAAATATTATAGGGACACCTATAGCGATTTGGGTATTTTTTACAGTAACTCATGCATTTGCTCTCGGAAACCACCATTTGGTGAAGTGGAACTGATGAAGAAGACCATAGATGGCCAACGTAACTACTTAATAATAAGATTTCACGGGTTGCGATTTGTTGCTAAGCAATTTATGCTCGTCACAATGCGAATGGTGAAATGAAGCTGATGGTGGAATACTAGGAGAAGTCCTCAACAATTAACGTCCCTGCATCGGGAAAAGCAATATTTTGTAAAAGGCGTTGGGCAAGTTGACATTAGGCTATTGTAACTTAGACACATTATAAACAGACCCACTTAAAAGCGAGAAATAAAAACTTTTTAACAAAAAAAAACCGACTTCCAAAAAAACAGTACAAAGTGAAAAATAACTTTAATTTCGGAAGTCGGTGGCAAAAACTAGAATAGGTACAGATCCAAAGACACCGACTTCCGAAATTAAAGTTATTTTTCACTTTGTACTGTTTTTTTGGAAGTCGTTTTTTTTTGTTAAAAAGTTTTTATATTATGTATGCACACACAGTACAGCAGTAGCAGTAGTGTCGCCTTCATATTGTTTCATTAGAAAATTCTCTATAACAGCCTGGATATCTGAGATTTAGCTCTAAGCTCGACGCCTATTACATCTTCATCATACCACACGCATTATAACATGGGATTTCAACATTTTTTTTTTCTATTTATTTCTTTTCTTTACTTTCTCTCTTTCGTTCTTTCTTTCCTTCCTTCTCTCCTTTTCCCATTTTTCTTTAGCATAATGTTATTATTTCTGTTAAATGATAAATGATTTATTTTCTGTAAGTAGGTTTGTAGGTACAAACACTTTTACACCGTTTACACGTCAATTATATTTTTTAAACTAGATGAGGTTGGCGTTTCCTATCTGACTACTCTGAGAAGAAAGGCCGAAACAAACTCAGAGGTCACGTTCTCTTTTAAAGTCCAGACAAAATCTTGGTCAGATCGTGTGAAGACCATGTAGATTGGTGTCTGAAATGGTCTTTTGAGGAAAGAACCACACAGATTGAGCGGACCTGTCCAATCAGTGCACGCATTTGTCAAAAATCGTGCAGCATAACTCAGAACTTGAGGAGCTCAACGATTCGACGAACAATACCAAAGAAAGGACATTTGGGTAGGCCGCGTAAATTAGTCAAACTGCCAGATCATGATTAAAACTAACTAAGAAGGAAAACAGAAAAAAAAGAAATGACCCACATCGTCCTCACATTCAAAATATTTAAAAAAAAAAACTTTACTGTTTACAGGTGAAAGTGTAGCTCGCTTCATTGAATGGTTGAACTCTATAACTGGTGCTAGCCCCAATATGTACCATATCGTGGGCTTCAGCCTGGGAGGTCATCAAGCTGGTATCATTGGCAGGAATGTTGGAGGACGAATTGCTTATATCACTGGTAAGATGTTGTTAGAAACTAAGTATAGAACTTTATTCAGAATCAGAATCGGAACTTTATTTGCTATGAATGTAGGTACAGGTATAAGATGCTGTACAGACGACGCCAGCAGTAAGCTACCCGAAACTGTAAAATTTTCCCAATCAACTTTGAACCTTAAGCCTAGTTCGGACTAGGCTAGTAATTTAGTAAAGTAGCGAGTAATTTAGTGGTTTCTACTCGCTACTGCACACAGAAATCGTTCGCACTCGGTTTAGTATACAGTACACAAGTGAGTGGTGTTTTGCAAGATGAAGTAGATGAACAGCCTGCGATTAGATTAACTAGTTTATTAACTCTATTGCGTTCAATAGAGTTAATAAACTAGTTAATCAAATCACAATGGCCATTTTAGAAGAGATGGAAGAGGAAATTTGTGAAATTAAGAGAAAGAAGTTATGTCTAAAATTCAGCGTAGAGATACTCTTTTGAGAAGTGCGATTCCTGCAATTACAAAATTACAGCATTCATGCTCCAAGTAATTTAGAAACAAACTTCAAAGTTGTCTCTTCGCTTCAGCGGAACGACATTTCTGCCGGCCTTAACAGGTTCGGACTTGTTTAGCCGGTGAGCCAGTAGGCACGGACGCGTGGTGGGGGGAGCTACTCGCCCGATAAAAATACAGTAGAATGGATTGACTCGACTAAATCATTCACTAAACTACTCGACTAATTTTTTGTGGTTCGCACACATTTAGCCACTAAATTACTCGCTACTTTACTAAATTACTAGCCTAGACCGAACTATGCTTTATGAATAGTAGATTGTTATACAAGGGTCGAAAGAAATCAATTCCCATACGGTATTTAGACTATAGTTCGAGTGGGAATTGATTTCTTTCACCCGTGTTAAACACTCTACTTTTCTTTTCGAATATAAGGAAAGTAAAAAATACCTAGTATTATTTTTCTAAAATATTTATTGTTAACAACAACATAACATGAATAGTACCTATTTAATAGTCTTTTTAAATTTTAAATATGGAACACCGCGTCACCGCCACATGAGTAGATTCTGTGTCACCAGGGCCCGTATTATTATCATTTCATTCTGTCTGCATTCTTACTTTTACCATTTTTCATAAGTACTTAAGTAAATTACCTAAAAAACACGATAATCTTGATAAAAAAAATCTCGTGGGTCAAATCCAGACGTATAGACGCCAGCACATCAAACTACTACAATCTGTCAAATTTTCTTTAATAGATTTTCAACTTAATTGCTAAAGGATAAGGTTCAAAGTTGATTGGGGAAATTTGACAGTTTTAGGTAGCTTGATGTGCTGTCATCTGTACCTAACGATGGTATTTTTTTTTATCATCACAAAGTAACAAAAAACTGGCCAAGTGCGAGTCGGACTCGCACACGAAGGGTTCCGTACCACAAGTAAAAAAAAACGCCGAAAAATACACGTTTGTTGTATGGGAGCCCCCCTTAAATATTTATTTTATTTTGTTTTTAGTATTTGTTGTTATAGCGGCAACAGAAATACATAATTTGTGAAAATTTCAACTGTCTAGCTGTCGCGGTTCTTGAGTGTATCTCAAGAACCGCGACAGCTAGACAGTTGAAATTGGTGACAGACAGACGGACGGACGGACAGACAGCGAAGTCTTAGTAATAGGGTTCCATTTTTACCCTTTGGGTACGGAACCCTAAAAACCACTTTCCTGTCCACAGCCTTGGACGCTGCGAACCCCGGCTGGATCACCAACAATAACAAGTTCAGGCCCTCAGACGGGATCTACACTGAGGCCATCCACACGAATGCTGGTCTCCTGGGCTACACCGGTACCCTGGGGGATGTCGACTTTTATCCCAACGGGGGTATTAACATGCCTGGCTGTAATTCTCAGGACTGTGACCATGCTAGGTGGGTGGTAGACTCTTGTTTTTATTTCTGTCTAAGGATTTAACGATAGGCTATTTGACTGGTTTCTGATAAACATCTCAGATTATTTAATGGTGTCTAACGAGCCCACAAAAACCTATTACTTCAAATTGCATAATGTATTTCTTTTAAAAAATAGTAAATGAAAATGTACTGTTTAAATAAGCCGCCAAAACGCTATCTTTAACAATATGGCGTCGTGACGTCACGATTCACGTAAACAAACGTTAAAACGATCGAGATACTACACAAAAGTCATCTGTTCTGTCAACGATAGACAGAAATTTACTAAATCATGACGTCATCTTAAGTTCAGCCAATCCAGACCGTTTTCGATTACGTGGCGCCAGATTAAAAAAGATGAAGTTTTTTCGGGATTTTTTTTATAAATAATACATTGTTTTGTAGTAAAATTAATGCAAATCGATTTTAAAAGCGATAATCGATATACGAGTGTCAATAATTATGACCAAATTTTTTACATTGTCAAATAGCCTATTATAAAAAATAAAAACAAAATAATGAAGAAATGAAGACCGGAAGACGTAGCGTTGGAAGGCCTCCCGCAAGGTGGACCGACGACCTTGTAAAGGCAGCAGGAACCCGTTGGATGCGAGAAGCACAGAACCGGCTGAAGTGGAGGTGCTTGGGGGAGGCCTATGTCCAGCAGTGGACGTCTTTCGGCTGAAATGATGATGATGATGATGAAGAAGAAATGAAAAAATTAAATAATGATTTTTGTAAAAAAACTTTTTTACAAAAAAAAAACAACCGTCTTCCAAAAAAGACACTATTCGGAAGTCGGTGTCGTTGGGTTCGCAATTTCGTTGTTTGCCTCCGACAATCTGTGGGGATCCCACATTTAACCCGTCTGCCTTCAAATCAAGAGTGAACAGGCATCTTCTGGGCACTCTCGTTCCATCATAGACCTCATCTATCGCTTACCATCAGGCGTGATCGGGGTCAAGAGCGGATATTATAAAGGCGAAAGTTTGTGAGTGTGTGTGTGTGTTACTTCTTCACGCTCAAACGGCTGGACCAATTTTGATAAAATTTTGTGTGGAGGTAGCTGACACCCTGGATTAACATATAGGCTACTTTTTATCCCGATATTCCCACGGGATCGACATTTACGCGGGTGAAACCGCGGGGCGCAGCTAGTTTAGCAATAAAAAAAAACCACCCACCACACCACCCAGTGGAACGAAGTTGGGAAAACCTAGGCAGATTGATTTTTATCTAAGTATATACTAGCTGACCCGGCAAACGTTGTTTTGCACACAACGCAAACAACCCCCCCCCCTACCCTACTCCTACACTACTCCTACCCTACTCCTACCCTACTTCTAACCTACTCGTAAACTACCCCTACCCTACTCCTACACTACTCATACCCTACTCCTACCCTACTCCTACACTACTCCTACCCTACTCCTACCCTACTCCTACCCTACTCCTACCCTACTCCTACCCTACTCCTACCCTACTCCTACCCTACTCCTACCCTACTCCTACCCTACTCCTACCCTACTTCTAACCTACTCGTACACTACCCCTACCCTACTCCTACACTACTCATACCCTACTCCTACCCTACTCCTACACTACTCCTACCCTACTCCTACCCTACTCCTACCCTACTCCTACACTACTCCTACCCTACTCCTACCCTACTCCTACCCTACTCCTACCCTACTCCTACACTACTCCTACCCTACTCCTACCCTACTCCTACCCTACTCCTACCCTACTCCTACACTACTCCTACCCTACTCCTACCCTACTCCTACACTACTCCTACCCTACTCCTACCCTACTCCCATAGATATATTAAATTTTTCTCTGCGTAAGAACCATCCTCGTACTTCAAGGAATATTCTAGAAAAAGAATTAGCGAAATCGGTTCAGCTGTTCTCGAGATTTGCGCTTAGCAACACATATAATATTATAGATATATCTTTCTTCCAGGTCATATTTCTACCTAAGTGAGTCCCTCCTGTCTGGTGGTTTTACTGGACGCCGCTGTGCCTCTTATCTGACCGCTATGACCGGGAATTGCTTGCTCTGGGGAAATCTTAGGATGGGCGGACTTGTGCCTAAGATTGGGTAAGTCAACTAACTTCTGCCCGCGACTTCGTCCGCCACCCCGTTGCATCGCATTGCCTGCCCGCACTTTAACTTAGTTTTCACTTAGCGTTCTCTCTGACTTTTTTTTCTCTTTGCTCAGCTTATTAGGGTCCCAGCGGGATCTTAAGTAGCCTTTCTCAAGAATTGGGGGCCTAAAAAGGCCCCTTTGGCAGAATCATAAAAGGATAACATTATGAATCATAATGGACAGTTAACTGTTAAGTTAATCGTATCAAATCCCATTGGTGAAGGATGTTTCAGTTATTTTTTTTTTGTCTGTGCTAAAATACCAATCAATCCAATCCCAATCTCTTTGATTATACCTACGTAGTGCAGCGAAAAAAAGAAAAACACGGACTGTCTTAGCCATATTATAATTCATAATGTTATCCTTTTATGATTCTGCCAAAGTGGCCTTTTTAGGCCCCCTGAGCTATCGAATGCAAAAAGCCTTTTTTTAAATCCGACTGAGAGGTCCAGAGAGAAATAATATATTCTTGTCTTATGTTTTCAGACAATCCGGTATTTACTACATGGAAACCAACCCCGCCCCTCCATTTTCTCGCAGTTGAAGATATTGGGAACGAAATAAATAAATTAATCTATTTGTCACACGTATTGTTTTATTTTAAAACCTATTCTGACTTTCCAAGGAATTTAGAGGTGTGAGGAACAGGGTTTAAAGTTCACTCACCCTCCATAGAAAAAGGAGGATCCTCCGACCAGACGAGTGGCCTGGCTGCCCGACGACCAAAGATTGATGTCGGCTCGGGACGTTGTTATATATTATATATATATGGTAGTCAAATCAAATCAAATCATTTATTCGCATAGAATGTGGGTATTTAACAAAAGTTGGTAAAAGAAAAATATATATTGGCCCGTGCACATTCTACCTGAGTATTGGCATGCAAAATTTAACAAATTAAGTTTCAAATTTAAATACTAAAAATAGATTTAATAATTTCAAAGATAAGTTTCAAATTTAAATACAGTTGGAACACTAATAAAATAATTAATAATTACAAAATTACATTTTAAACTTCAATACATTAATAAGGAAAACTAATAAAATAATTAATATAATAATTTCAAATTAAAATGTCAATAATAGCTACTTAATGTCAATTATAATTAATGTCAATAATACTTCATGTCAATAATACTATGTTCATGGTCATGGTTCAAGGGTCATTCAAAAGTCTAACGGTAAACTCTGCTTGCGCGATACAGGATTTTGCGTGACGTCAGTGTGATTCATAGTTCGCATGTAGCAATGTAGATGCCGTCACAAACTCAGACGATACGACAATTATTAGAAGTACAAACGGGGTGAATTGGGACAAAACTTTAAAATGGATTTTAGCGTTAAAATAATACATTTTGTTGCCGAGAAGGACACTTAATCGTTAATTATAATACAATAAACACATTAGACTGCTTTTTGGCAACAAAAACGCTTTTAAAGTTTCGTCCCGATTCACCCCTGCATCGCTATTCACCCCGTTTGACGGCAGCTTAAAATTAACTTCTAAGATTTTTTACATTGTTTGTTTGTTATTACAAGTGAAGGTGATAAAAAGGCGTGTTCCTCACGATGTTTTCCTTCGCCGTTTAGGAGCAATGTTGATGAAATTATTTACACAAACGCTGCCTTTCCAGCCGTATTCAATGCGTTGCGTAGAAGTAACATACAGACAGACATACAGAGTTACTTTCGAATTAATAAAATTAGTATGGATGCAAAAGTGTGTCTGTCTGTATGTTACCTCTTCACGCTTAAACCGCCGAACAGATGTAGATGAAATTTGGTATAGAGATAGTTTGAGTCCCGGGAAAGGGCATAGGATAGTTTTTATCCCGATATTCCCACGGGATAGACACTTATGCGGGTGAAACCGCGGGGCGCAGCTAATCTGTCATATGATTTGACCACCAAAATCTGTGACGATGTGATAGCAAGCTAAAATAAAATCAAGTACAAAAAAAACAAGTGCGAGTCGGACTCGCACACGAAGGGTTCCGTACCAAAAGGCAAAAACACCGAAAAAAACCGGTTTGTTGTATGGGAGCCCCCCTTAAATATTTATTTTATTTTGTTTTTAGTATTTGTTGTTATAGCGGCAACAGAAATACATAATTTGTGAAAATTTCAACTGTTTCAACCGCGGTTCTTGAGATACAGCCTGGTGACAGACAGACGGACGGACGGACAGACAGCGAAGTCTTAGTAATAGGGTCCCGTTTTTACCCTTTGGGTACGGAACCCTAAAAACGGGTGCAAATTATTCTATAATCAGTATTATTTATCGGATTTTATCGCGAAATTGTCAGTGAAAGTCTTATAAATACTTTGCAGATTGTCTTAATTATTCACTTGATTGTGTAAGCTAAAGTAATGAGGGGATTAACAGTGATTTTTCTTGGATTGGCTGCTGTGTCAGGTATGTGATATTGTTTATTTATAGGGCCTAAACGCAAAAAACGCAAGTTTTAGAAACAATAAAAGTATAAGATCGACTACAGTAAACAAAATCAGAAAAATATATGATATTCTTCAGGATATATGCTAGGTAGATAGTGTGTTGAAAACATAATACAACTAATTTGATACGATAGAAAAAAATCATGAAGATACCTCTAAAAACTTTCTTTTTACAATAAAAACCATACTAATATACATACAATCATTCTGATTTTTTGTCAGATTATTCTACAAGCAACATACTAAAACACTAGTGTTTTAATTTTTTAGTCCAAACAATAGATTGTTTGTAATTAAATAATTGCTTCATATTTTGCAATAAATTACCAGCGTTGTGTGTTTCTTTTGTCATCATGTAAGCCCCATGGGGCGAGGACACGGTGGAGGTCTGCCCCGCTTGGGGCGGAGCACCGCCGTGTCCTCGTAGAGGCGATCGGCAGCGGTAGCGACCTCTCGCGCCCGGCCCTGGTGCAAGCCATGGTCCGGGGCGAGAGGGAGTGGGAGGCAGTCACCTCCTTCTGCGAAGCAGTCATGCTAGCGAAGGAGGTGGCGGGACGGCTCAGGGAGAGAGCCTCCCGTCCCAGCCGCCGCGGGAGACGCTCCGGGCGTCGGGAGCCGCGCGACGACTCCCGGCCACCGTAGGCGCGGGCCTGCGGGCGGAGAGTAATGGGTAGCTCACCGTCCGATCAGGACCAGGCCCGTGCCGGACGGCGCGTACGTGTTCCACGCGCGCCTCAAAGAGATGTCAGCATCGAGGAGGGGCCCCATAGGGCCGAAGCCTGCCGGGTCAGCGGGATTGTCCGAAAGGGTTACCGCTGGCCCGGAACATAAAGGGCTAAGGAAGGAACACGGGTGGGTTTTAGTCAGTAAGAGTCTGACACTCCCTTCCGCTCCACCCAGAGCGGGAGGGGTCATTTGATGATTTCTCATTCTCAAAAAAAAAAGGGTCTCAATACCTGCTGCGGCAGCACTGCCGCGTGCAGCGTTGTTCGGAATCAAACCAAGCCGCGTTCCAGTGGTAACGGCCGCGATTTACGAGTTGTAGGTCGTGGATTCAAATCACCGCTGCTCTCAAAACGGTGAGGGAAAACCAAAAAATAAATTGCCATGTTGTATTACAGACATTGACAACTCGCACATATTTAAGCGGAAGCTAAAGGAATTTC
>OX637569.1:4872170-4932754 GCA_951800025.1 Oligia strigilis
TACAACCAAAAATTCGAAGACATGTGACATGACAAATGCGTGCACTGACTGGACCATACCATACCATAATCAGCCTATAATGTTCCCACTGCTGGGACACAGGCCTCCTCTCGGTGAGAGGGAGTGGGCCGTAATCCACCACGCGGGCCCAGTGCGGATTGGTAGATGTCACATGTCTTCGAATTTTTGGTTCTAGAACATGCCGGTTTCCTCACGATGTTTTCCTTCACCGTTTTGAGAGCAGTGGTGATGAATTAATTTACACAAAGTAAAGCGCCTGTCTGGGTTCGAACCTACGACCTACAACTCGTAAGTCGCGGCCGTTACCACTTGGCCATCACTACTGGACTGGACAGGTCCTCTCAATCTGTGTGGTTCTTTCCTCAAAAGACCACCTCAGACATCGATCTACTTGGTCTTCATATAACCTGACCAAGATTATGTCTGGACTTTAAAAGAGACTGTGACCTCTGAGTTTGTTTCGGCCTTTCTTCTAGAGTAGTCAGATAGGAAACGCCGACTTCAGCTAGTTTTCAAAAAAAACATGATTGACGTGTAAAAGTGTTTGTACAAACCGACTTCCAAAAAAAAAAAAAAAAACATCATGCGGAAACCGGCATGTCCTACAACCAAAAATTCGAAGACATGTGACATCCGCCAAGCCGCACTGGGCCCGCGTGGTAGCAGGGGAGGTCGTCAACGTGTGTATGTATTTTGGTTTGGAGACAAAGTTCAAACTTCTCACGTGTCTGTACTAATTACACCGGCTCCCGCACCTTTCTAGATCAAATCGCAGCTTAGCTAATAATTATCACTGATAATGTCATTATCAATAACCATACCTGCAAAATAATATCAAGATTAATGTAATTGTTTATCGATAATCTCTCAAATATGCAACGATTTTCTGATCAGAAAATAGCTAATTAAGGACCTTGGGAGATAGGATAGAGGTCGGAACCACAACATACAGAGAGTACAGAAGGCAATCACATGTGTGTACTTCACTTTACATACCTACGCTCGGCGGTCGCGTTACGGTTGTCAACTTTGGCTTATGCACAAAAAACTACCTATCGTTGTAGTGGCACTCGTATCTAGTTGTTTGATTCATTATTGAGCAATATTAAAACAACAATACAAAGAGTTTACAGAACAAAAACATATAAAATTTTACATTTGTCAATTTTCACTTATCGAAAATCCCTAATAACTTCAAAACGGATTACCTTATCTACACAATTTATTTTGCCCTATTCGTTTTAGACCTAAACCTATCAAATGACAATAAAAACAACACAATATTAACACAAACAAAAAAATCATGTTTTCAACTTACGTAACATAGTTGGTGGCGTGAATTTACCTTACAAAAAAGTTACTTCGTTTATAAATAGGAAACTATTATATAAATCGAGCTTAGATAGGCATTTTCGTTGCTCCATTTTTGCACTTCACAGACGCGTGTCTCAAGCGGATGGCACTCGCGCTCGCAGTAGTAACAACTAGTCCGCGATAACGTGTCCGTGAGCGGTGTCTATGTGTGCGTTGCTCGAGCGCACTTTGTATGTAGATTGCCTTTTTTTTTTGCGGATGGGAAATCATCAAATGACCCCTCCCGCTCTGGGTGGAGGGGTAGAGAGTGTCAGACTCTTACTGACTAAATCCCACCCGTTTTCCTTCCTTAGCCCTTTATGTTCCGGGCCAGCGGTAACCCTTTCGGACAATCCCGCTGACCCGGCAGGCTTCGGCCCTATGGGGCCCCTCCTCGATGCTGACATCTCTTTGAGGCGCGCGTGGAACACGTACGCGCCGTCCGATGTAGATTGCCTTCTGTACTCTCTGTATTTTGTGTTGGAACTTCTTAATACCTATATTATCTACCTACATCGAATTATCCGAGGTCGTATCTAATCAGAAAATCAATTGCGTAAGACAATAACACCTAACGACCTTGTGAAGGCCGCAGGAACCCGTTGGATGCGAGAAGCACAGAACCGGTCGAAGTGGAGGTGCTTGGGGGAGGCCTATGTCCAGCAGTGGACGTCTTTCGGCTGAAATGATGATGAAATACACTAACAGTAGCAATGTTGTTTTCATTTTGACAGTACAACAACATTCATTGCGTTATTTACGTTGTTAAGCAGACAAATTTTTCAAAGATATGAAGCAATGGATTAGCAATATCCTTCATGATTCAGATGGTGGTTGATATTGTGTTACGCAAGTAGGGTGCGCGCCACCAAAATGGGAAATAACAAAATATTTGTACGTCAATATAAAATCTATTTACTTATATAAAATTCAAAGTCCTGACTGACTGATATATCAACGCGCAGCCTAAACCGCTGGACCTAGAGTCATGAAATTTGGAGGGTGTTCTTTCTGAAGATCTCCACTAAGAAAGGGTTTTCCGAAATTCCACCCCTAAGAGGGTGAATGTGGGGAGGGTGAAATTTCACGCGAAGTCGCGGGCAGAAGCTAGTATGGGCTGACTTTTTAATCGACAGATATTTTTTATTCGTGGAATAAAATTGACGTCTGACAGATTTTGTATGGAAAAACTGACACAAAAAATCAAAATTATACCTCCAATAAATTTCTTTAAACCGATCTTCGTATTCACAGTCAACTCCTGGAAGAACGAACACCTGCAACCGAACGTGGACAACGTTCTGACATACCAGCACGCGTCCGGAAATGATGGGAAGCACTTCCTCCTGGACTTGTGGGCCAAGGACACTGACCTGCAGGAGACCGCCAGATACAACCCTGATATCACGAACACGTATCATCTTTTTACTAGGTGCGTATCGAGATGGCTAAGTGACAGGCGCACAATGCAAAAGATGAATGGATGAATGACGAATGGATGAACGATGAATGAATGAATGAATGATAAAAGCATAAGCATAGCTTAATCAGCCCATAATGTTCCCAATGCAGGGGCACAGAATCTACCACCAGAATCCACCACGCGGGCCCAGTGCGGGTTGGTGGATGTCACATGTCTTCGATTTTTTTGTAAATAGATAATTAAGTACTTCATATTTTGCAATAAATTACCAGCGTTCTGTCATCATCGCGCTTCTCTTTCTTTTCTATGCAGTCCGACAAAGACCGCGCTTTAGGTCATGTAGTCGCCTTAAATTATAATTAAAAAAATATGGTATTCCAATATTTTTCCAGAGAGAACCCCACACTAAGTCAGCCATTAGTATTCAACAACGAAGAACTGCTGAAGACCACAAACTACAACTCCATCAGAAGAACTATTGTACTTATCCATGGGTGGCTCGACAGTGCTACAGCAGCCATTAATACAGTACTTGTTCCTGGTAAGAAACAATTCACCATTAAGGTCATAGCACACGTATCAAACCGGAAAGGGATCGGCACCGTATCAACTCGAGCCATTCAAGTATTCTTTTTATGAAACTCCCTACTGCAACGCACACTAATCGGAATCGTAACGTAATCGCCTCGCCTCGGGACAAGCTCACGAGCCGCGGTGCGGTGCGTTACGGCTCGTCGTCCCCGCGCTTACGTCTCTCCGTACCCGAGCTTACGTCTCTTCGTCCACCCTTGCCCCTCTCACACCTCCGGCCTGCCTGCTGCACCATCAACCAGCGGTCGGCGAGCCGTAAGCGCGGCGTCGCCTAGCCGTAGCTGAGTCGACGTATCTGAAGCTGATCCGCTTTGGTTACGTGCTTACGGTAGGTTGCCGCCTGTTTGACGGCGAGGCGAAAGGCGATACGGTGCCGATCCCTTTCCGATTTGATACGTGTGCTATGACCTTTATCCTCCTGAATAATTTAAATAAGGTTTGGTAAGAAGCAAAGGACTTTGGTCCGTGGCATACCTAATTTTCATTCGCAACTCATTTGCCAACAATGTACACGAATATGAGTTTATGATATATTTATTTGCTCAAACATATGTAAGTACCTACACACACAAGAATATAAATGCATGCAGGATAACATAAAAAAGAAAGGATCAGACATTGCCACCTAATAAGGCGTGCAAATATTATGAATAATTATTTTAGGCGAAAGTTTGTGTGTGTTTATATGTTTGTTACTTCTTCACGCTCAAATGGCTGCACCAATTTTGATAAAATTTGGTATAGAGGTAGCTGACACCCTGGATTAACATATAGGCTACTTTTATCTCGATATTCCCACGGGATCGACACTTATGCGGGTGAAACCGCGGGGCACAGCTAGTTATGAATAATAATGATTTAGGCGAAAGTTTGTGTGTTTATATGTTTGTTACTTCTTCATGCTCAAACGGCTGGAGAATTATTGATAAAATTTTGTATGGAGGTAGCTGACACCCTGGATTAACATACAGGCTACTTTTTATCCCGATATTCCCACGGGATCGACATTTTCGCGGATGTAACCGCGGGACGCAGCTAGTTACTTACATTTGTTTCTTTCCTCAGCATTCTTGGAGGCTGAAGATGTGAACGTCATTGTGGTGGATTGGAGCCATGGATCTGGCACAGTTGCCTACCCTGTTGCTGTTCTTAACACTCCTGTATCTGGTGAGTTTATATCAGTAAGTAAAGGTTCATTAGGAAACCAGCATCAGACAGCATCTGTCTGGCATTCATGCTGAAGTGAACCTTTTTGGCGCAGCCGTGAGGCACACACAAAATATTTAAATTATTTATTATTATGTGTCCAATTTTTTTCTTCTATATTTTTTAAGAAACCAATGTGTCATACGAAGAATGAATTTGGACATGAAGAAATACTAAGCAATAATCCGTAGACAGAGTAAACTATAGACTGTTGCATATCTTCTTTTTCATTCGCACAAGAAAAAGAGAAATATATTAACGTCACTAGCAAAGAAAAGAGACAGGGTCAGAATATTTCTGTCATTTACTGCGTGTCGGCTAAGCACATCAATGTGCACAACAAGTTTGACGTTTATGAATGAAATAATAAAAACTACACCGCGATTAAACGGAAAATAAGATCTTTTTCGTGCATAATTCAATAATAGTACATTTACGCAACTGTGAAAATGGTAAGGTGCAGTGTAGCTGTAAAAATGATAGTATAATGAAGATTGCCGGAATTTTTTGTCCCTTTCGGTGACACGGATACCATGAATCTATAGATTACTCTATCAACGTTTCGAAGTAAGGAATCGTGAAGTTGTTCATAGTGAATTAGGGCCCTGACGAATCGTGGTTTTTTAACAACTATGACCAACACCACCATAAACTTTCCCTCCATTTCTCTCCTCAGGTGAATCAGTAGCAAAGTTTATAACCTGGCTCAACCATGTCAGCAAGTCGACACTTGCCAACTACCACATCGTGGGACATAACCTTGGGGCGCATCAGGCCGGTATTGTTGGAAGGCATCTGGGGGGACAAGTCGCTTATATCACAGGTAAGTTCCATTTTTAGGGTTCCGTACCAAAATAGTAAAAACGGAACCCTTATGGTGAGACTAAGTCTGTCTGTCTGTCTGTCTGTCACAGCTGGATATCTCAAGAACTACTAACGCTATCAACTTGAAATTTGGAATAGTTTTAGATGACGTTTGCCCAACTATTTTGCAAATAAGAAAGAAATAAAAATATATGTAGATATATTTTTTGCAACAGGGACTGAAAGGGGGTCTGAAAAACTCGAAGTGGGGCTACTAGGGCATGTGGGGTATCTTAAGAAAGAGCGCACTTTGCACATTCTCAAACATTTTTTCTTTTTTTTTTTTTAGGCCCCATAGTTTTCGACTTTTGATGAAAAATTTTTATGTAAAGATTACAGGAAAAATAAAACGAAGTCTCTAAATAGCACACTTTTTCAGAAATCATCAACAAAAGTTACATTAGTTCCATTATCTGTCAAGAGATGGCGCTGACATAAATCTGCAATATTCTACACCGCAGTGCACAACACCGCAGTGCACAGTGTTAAAATTCTCTGATGAATATAGGCCTCACCGATGAAAATTTAAAGACATATGATGGTACGGAACCCTCGGTGCGCGAGTCCGACTCGCTCTTACCCGGTTTTTATTTTAGACGGTTAAAGGAAGTCTTCCCAAATTTTTCAACTGTTTTCTCCAAAATAAATAATGTGGTTTGACATTAAATTTTCTATTGAAAAGCTGTCAAACTGTCATATTTTATTCCTCGAATAAAATTTATCTCATCATCATCTGTCTAGCCTTTTCCCAACTATGTCGGGGTTGATTTCCAGTCTATCTGGATGCAGCTGAATACCAGTGTTTTACATGGAGCGGCTGCCTATCTGACCTTCACAACCCACTTACTGGTTAATATGATGATACCCTTTGGTAAAACTCAAAATTTCGGGCTTCGGACTACCCGTAATAACTGTCAAATATCCACGAATGACGGTCGGGTCCAACGGCTTAACGTGCTTTCCGAGGCACGGAGGGGTTTGTTGACTTCCCCCAACTTGTTAATATTTCTTCTTCTTTTCTTTCCAGGACTGGATCCCGCGTTCACAGGCTGGGTAACCAATAATCACAAGTTCAAAGCTACCGATGCAATATATACCGAAGTTATTCATACTAACGCTGGTCTTCTGGGCTACCTGGCTCCTTTGGCAAATGTAGACTTCTACCCAAATGGGGGTATTGATATGCCTGGGTGCTTCAGCCAGGAGTGTGACTCTAATAGGTAAGACCTAGACACAGTGTGGCCTGTTTATAGTGGTCCAAACATTTTAACTCACAGACCGCATTAAAAACTCACACAAATAGCGGACTCCGGCCGCACAGCTGCTGGACTAAAGTGGAACTGGGCTGGCCATATCTGTTGAATATCGGAGCAGCATACGCAAAAACCACCACTCAGTGGATCCTAAATGGCAGGAAACGACTGCGTGGCAGGCCCAGAGTGAGATGGCTGGATGAGCAAGATTCCTCACAATCGCAGTAGACCGGGGAAAACTGGAAAAGAGGGAAGCCCGGTCTTTGTCCTGCAGTGGGACAACACAGGCTTATAATAAAAAAAGTGTGGGTTCGGGGGACCCCCGGCAGGAACGAAGTTCAAAATAAAAATCCAAGATGGCGGCTGCGAAAATTTTAAATATTCGCAGAGTCTGGGGAGAGACAATTAGAAACCTGACTGATCTCTATTTTTTTTTCTAGTTATATTATTTTTTCTTATTTTTTAATTTAATAGTGGGAGTTATAAATGTCCGTAGGTGTGTCCGTGGCGTCACAGCGGGCCCTGTCAGAAATTCAGAATGCCAACGATGTGGGGTTTATTTTTTAAATATCGAAGCATTAGGTGCATGCTGAGATAGGAGCCTTTTTGCCCTCACACAGTTCTTCTTTTTAGAGTTCCGTACCCAAAGGGTAAAAACGGGACCCAAAAGGGTCCCGTTTCGTTCGTTTCGTTTGGGTCTCTTAGTAAAAACTAAGAGTCCACTGTCCGTCTGTCACAAGGCTGTATCTCATGAACCGTGATAGCTAGACAGTTGAAATTTTCACAGATGATGTATTTCTATTGCCGCTATAACAAGAAATACTAAAAACAGAATAAAATAAATATTTAAGGGGGGGCTCCCATACAACAAACGTGTTTTTTTTTTCGAAGTTTTTGCCTTGTGGCACGGAACCCTTCGTGTGCGAGTCAAACTCGTACTTGGCCAGTTTTTTTTTAATTCCTGTGTGTGCCCCAAATAACATATATTTCTTTCTTTCTTTCCTAATTCGTCAGTAATTTCCAGGTCTTTCCATTACTTCGGCGAGTCAATCAGGAGAGGTGGCTTCTCTGGAACCCGCTGCTTTACCTTCGCAACTGCCATGGCTGGCCAATGCTACATGTCAGGATCACTGAAAATGGGAGGCATTGCACCTAAGACTGGGTAAGCTGTCCACCATGGGCCCGTTGGCCTGCCGGGTCAGCGGGATTGTCCGAAAGGGTCACCGCTGCCCCGGAACATAAAGGGCTAAGGAAGGAACACGGGTGGATTTTGGTCAGTAAGAGTCTGACACTCCCTTCCGATTCCGATCCACCCAGAGCGGATCATTTCATTTGATGATTTCACATCCGTAAAAAAAAGCTTTCCACCATTTAGCACCACCATAACCAGCACCACAACCCTCTACTATCAAACACAGAACACGATTCAGTTAAGGGAATAAAGTGAATAAATAATCTTCTTCTTCTTAGCGTGTTGATAGCAATCTAAATAGACTCGGCCCAGAATTCGGCTACTTGTTTGGCGCCATCACCAGCGTCCACCAGTTCCTGTAACATGCAGCTGACAGGACACGCAGGACACGATATTATGTGTCCCATCGTTTGTGGAACAGCACCACATTTACACTCCAAGGCGGAGTCGTCTATGAATCTCCACCTGAACAGGTTTTCCTTACTTCGGCCAACCTGGGTCCGGAGTCTGTTAAGACTCAGCGGGTGGGACGAACGGTATGGTGATAATAAAAGACAATATATCAAATATGTATTTTTTTCTTGTTTCAGACATTCTGGCATCTTTTATCTTCGCACAAATATTTTCCCTCCATTCTCCCGAGGATGAACGGGTAAACCCTTTGTAAGTTCGTACTCAGAATCGCACCTTAAAATTTATCTATCAACTTCAATTGACGAGTTAATCCTGAAATTCCAGTCTTACCAAGGGGTATCGTGTTACCCAGTAACTAGGTTGTGAAGATCTAAGGGGCAATACCCGTATTTTTAAGAACGTCGAACGTTCGCTTTCTGATCTCAGTCACAATCTGTCAAATACACAATCAATATTTACATTCATTTTTGAAATTGAGGCTAGGCGTATGCTGGGACGCAGACGACGCAGGTCTGCGCAGCGCAGGGCAGAGCATATTTTGTAATGCATGAAAGTACCGAGTGCTGCGTACGTTGCGGCGCAGCCACGTGCGACGCAGACATGTGTCTGCCCTGCTCTGCGTCTCGTTGCAGTGCCGGCACAGATTCCTGCGCGACTCGAACACGTCTATTCTTTGTACCAGCTAGAACGCGAATGCGTGCCAGCATACGCTCGCGGACTATGTCTGTCTCGCCTGCCCTGCGCTGCTAAATCTGTACTGTACTGCGCTGCGTCACCTGCGTGCCAGCATACGCTCGCGGACTATGTCTGTCTCGCCTGCCCTGCGCTGCTAAATCTGTACTGTACTGCGCTGCGTCACCTGCGTGCCAGCATACGCTCGCGGACTATGTCTGTCTCGCCTGCCCTGCGCTGCTAAATCTGTACTGTACTGCGCTGCGTTACCTGCGTGCCAGCATACGCTCGCGGACTATGTCTGTCTCGCCTGCCCTGCGCTGCTAAATCTGTACTGTACTGCGCTGCGTCACCTGCGTGCCAGCATACGCTCGCGGACTATGTCTGTCTCGCCTGCCCTGCGCTGCTAAATCTGTACTGTGCTGCGCTGCGTCACCTGCGTGCCAGCATACGCCTAGCCTGATTGTCGCTGAGATGAGGTTGCGACTAGATCTTGAACGTTTTTAATAACGGGAAGTGGTCTTCAGATACGCAATCGCTCCAAGTAAAATACTGGTACTCAGCTGCCCGGTTAGACTGGATGCCAACCAAAGCAGGCAAATGATGAAATTGGAAGGCTGTCGGTCCAAAATATGGTAGATTAAAAACTTTCCAATTAACAAAATTGGAAAGTTTTCAATGTCGCGGGTTGTTCGATTGAGATACCGTGGCCCCTGGCACAGGCAATTGAAGGAACACGGGTTGGTTTTAGTCAGTAAAAGTCTGACACGCCCTCCCGCTCCGCCGCGCGGGAGAAGTTATTTGAAAAATTCCCGCCCAAAAAAAAAAACAATTTAGTTACATAATGATTGTTTATTTTTCAGTAACCTCTAAGTGTGGCTGTGAGAAACATAGAAGAAAAGAATAATAAAGTTCTTTGTTACTTAATTTGTTGTTTTATTACACTACTTTTTGGACATAGTTGACTACGATCTGCTCTCTCAGTAGGTATTCATCATTATCATCAGCCAATAGCAATCCACTGCTGAACATAAGCCTCTCCGATCACAGGGGCTTAGAGGACCTTTAAACGCAAAAAACGCAAGTTTTAGAAACAATAAAAGTATAATTATGATCGATGACAGAAATCAGAATGTGATGGAAAATTATCTAGTTTCTTTGGAACCTGCAATAATGGAAAATTAATCAGAAAGGATAATAAAAGATGTAGGAAATAGCAATCTTCTTTTTAACATGCTATAAGTAGCTTCACTTGTAACTAACAACGTAAAAAATCTTAGAAGTCAATTTTAACCTACTTCTATGTCGCATCGAAATGAAACTTTGTATATACGTATGTAGTTTGTATGACAAAACTATAATTTGGTATCTTGGAGCTGATGATGGAGCCAGGAGGTGGATAGTGGAACTCTACAGTGGCTACTAGTAAACCCCTCGAGTTTGGGCTCATATGATTAATTTCACTTATAATAGAATGTCAAATCGTATGAGGTTACATTCCGTCTCGCCTAACCTTTATTCTGTCATTGATAGACTATGATGCGCCTTACGATAGCCGGAGTCTAACCAGCCTAGAGGTCAAAGCATTATCTACTGCACTAGATAACCATCAATTTCCTAATAGGCCGATATACGGGAAGATTTTACGAAAGATTACATAATGGTAAGGGCGAAAACGCTGCGTTTTTGTACGCAGCGATTTAGTTTGAATTTGGGCAAATGATTTTATGCTGTATATTTACTATATATAGGTGTCAGTTTTAAGTAAAAAGTTAAAAACATACAATCTTAATTAATTCTACCTGTCACTTACATGCAACCTTGTAGGTAGGTAACCGAATCTTCGTCCATTTTTTGGACGAAAAGAATTTAGTTCACCTTGTTTCATTTCATGAAATTTTTATTTCCTTAAAACTTAATCTCTCATGTATAAATTGGTGTGGGATGCTACCTGTGTCGACACCCTCGCGCCATCCCATCTTCCTAGCACGGTGGGCTGTGCTGGGGCGGCTGCTGCAGGAGCAGAAAACCTCAAACGGCGCAAATATAACAACCTTATTGGGAGCTATATGTTTGAGCCGTTTGGGGTTGAAACACTAGGGCCTTGGGGTCCGAGTGCTCATCAAATATATCGGGACATCGCCAAGCGGTTGGTTGACTCATCACGTGACCAGAGGGCTGGCCTATTTTTAGCCCAAAGAATAAGCATTACCATCCAACGTGGTAATGCTGCCAGCCTTTTGGGCACTTATGCCATTGACAGCGATGCGGACGAATTTTTTGATGCCCAATGAGCTCCTCTCTTTTTCTTTTCCCTTCTTTTTTTTATATACTTGTATATACTATATAATATGTATATTTTAGAGTTAAATTGTAAGATAATTAGGTATTAATAAAAATAAATCTGTATTACGATTAAAAAAAAAAAAAAATCTGTCATACAATTTCACTTAAAACTTAAGTGGCAGTGGCTCGCAGATCAGATGGTCGATGGGGCTGAAAAGTTCTGGAGTAGCAACCACGTACCGGAAGACGTAGCGTTGGAAGGCCTCCCACAAGGCGGACGAACGACCTTGTGAAGGCCGCAGGAACCCGTTGGATGCGAGAACCACAGAACCGGTCGAAGTGGAGGTGCTTGGGGAGGCCTATGTTCAGCAGTGGACGTTTTTCGGCTAAAATGATGATGATTCATTTTGATGAGTCTAATATTATTGCATTTGGTGTCGAGGGTCTTATGATGAAGCCAGGAGGTGGATAGTGGACCTCTTTAGGGGCTACTAGTAGGTAAACCCCTCGAGTTTGGGGTCATATGATTCGTTTTGATGAATCCAAGATATTGCTCTTGGTGTCGAGGGATTGATGATGGAGTCAGGAGGTGGATAGTAGAACTCTTTAGGGGCTACTTGTAAAACCCCTTGAGTTTACTAGTAGCCCCGAATCGTCATAACTTCGTAGACTTTATAAAATTAGTAACTTAATATAGAATATACATAGGTAAAAGTTAAAAATAAAAATATGTACTTAGAGTTTAAAAAAAAAAACTCGCTTTTGTCACGCACAAAAACTGGAAGAAAAAGATGCACAGCCAGTCGATTCTGTAAAAATCTCACCGTGAAAACTTAGGTGAAGTGAGTTTGTTTTTGCTAGGAATTGTCACTATTGACCGCTCACTCCACGCTCACGTCACCTAAGTTTTCACGGTGAGATTTTTACAGAATAGCACCGCTGAACTTTAAAAATTTAGTTTGGTTTGTGAACAAGGGACACAAACAAACACAAACAACAATTTGACAGGACTAAACTAAAATTTATCTTCTGATGCATTGAACTTAAATTTAGTTCAGTTTGTGAACAAGGCAATCGGAACCAAAGTCTCAGTCGTAGCGTGTGGAATCGTTTAATGAAATAATTTGACGGCACGGTTGGCGCAGTGGTTAAGCGATTGACTGCTGCGCTGCGTGTCGCGGGTTCGATTCCCGCACGGAACAAATATTTGTATGACCTACAAGTAGTTGTTTCGGGTCTGGATGTTTGTGTATGTGAGTTTAAATGTTTGTAAACGCACCCACAATACAGGAGAAATTCCTAGAGTGGGGCAACGTTTTTTTTTTTTTAAATAATAAAAAACCGCAGTACCGGAGTTTGTCAATACTGTAAGTCTTTTTAGCTTCAAGAAGGAAGCTTGACTGTAGTTTACAAATAATAGCCTGTGCTGCACACCACGTATTTTAAACGCGCCGTTGACTCGCGGTTGTAGCGATACAGACGCGATTCGCACGCGAAAAAAGCGGATAAAAGCGCGCCGTCGGTCGACGCACAGGCCCTAAGATCTCTTTGGACCCAGACTTTTCTATGATGATGTTAAGTAAATGGTGGATTTTGTTGTCTGTAGTGGTCCAGCTATCAGCAGTGCTATTCTGTAAAAATCTCACCGTGAAAACTTAGGTGAAGTGAGCGTGAAGTGAGCTGTCAATTCCTAGCAAAAGCAAACTCACTTCACTTAAGTTTTCATGGTGAGATTTTTACAGAATCGACCGGCTGGATACTTCTTATGAGTTGTTAGATGAGAGGAGTTACACAAGGATTAAGAAAGATTAGCAATTATGATTGATTTACCTACTGATAATGCTAATTTGATTGATTGGTAATGCAATTAATCCAAGAGATAATGATAAATATCACCTTGCAATTATCCCATTGCAGGGGATTAGATAACAATTAACATTTACATGACATTAATTTAACACACATTATACTCGTACGTTTAACAAACATCCAAACAACTTCACAAACTTCCACAATAAATTACTTTAGTTACAGTAGATAGACTAAGATGAATTACATATCTATTATAGACCAGTAGCTTCCGCTCGCGGTTTCGCCCTCGAGTTATGTCGATAAAAA
This sequence comes from Oligia strigilis, assembly GCA_951800025.1. Classification (NCBI taxonomy): domain Eukaryota; kingdom Metazoa; phylum Arthropoda; class Insecta; order Lepidoptera; family Noctuidae; genus Oligia; species Oligia strigilis. The sequence continues at coordinate 4,885,564 of OX637569.1, forward strand.
CCAAAAAAACGGGATGCAATCTATCTCTCTGCCAAATTATATCGAAATCCGTTCAGTCGGATTTATAATATTATAGTATGGAGTATGGATGTGATCATGACATACCTACCTAGCTGATTTTTATTCGCTAAGCCGGTGATAATTGAAAATTGATATGCTTTTATTGCTGGATTAATATAAGGTTGACCACAGATGGAGTTGCTTTAAGAAATGGTTTGATGAAGGGCGAGCGGTCTGGGCGGACTTTCATATGAGCAAGTTTTAAAAATGCTGATTCACCATTTGCCTGCAATGCTGCCTGCCTGGCAATGGAGAGGGCTATGCTTGGAGTTTCCCTGAGTGATCGAATCAGGAATGAGGAGATCCGCAGGAGAACCAAGGCAACCGACATAGCCCGAAGAATTGCCAAACTGAAGTGGCAGTGGGCAGGGCACATTGCTCGCAGAACAGATGGCCGATGGGGCCGAAAGGTTCTGGAGTGGCGACCGCGTACCGGAAGACGTAGCTTTGGAAGGCCTCCCACAAGGTGGACCGACGACCTGGTGAAGGCCGCAGGAACCCGTTGGATGCGAGAAGCACAGAACCGGTCGAAGTGGAGGTGCTTGGGGGACGCCTATGTCCAGCAGTGGACGTCTTTCGGCTGAAATGATGATGATGATCATTTGCCTAGCCTCATCCCGAGTGTAGGTACTACGTGAGCTCGACAAATGGATGTGCGAATAACACTTGTGCGACCAAACTGTACTGCGACTCACCATAGTTCGCATGCACGCTTGTGCGACACACTGAAGCTCGACATCACGCTAGTGCGACAAACGATTGTGCGACAGTAGTTAGACATTACGGTAGTGCGACACTACGGTAGCCCAACTATGTTGGGGTCAGCTTCCAGTCTAACTGGATGCAGCTGAATACCAGTATTCTACATGGAGCAACTGTCTATCTGACCTCCAGAACCCAGTTACTGAGTAATACGATACCCCTTGGTAAGGCTGGTTGTCAGACTTTCGGGCTTCTGACTACCCGCAACGAATGTCAAAGATCCACAAATGACAGCCGGGACCAACGGCTTAACGTGCTTTCCGAGGCACGGAGGGGTCTCGGTATGTAAAGATGGTCACCCATCCACAGAACAACCGCGGCAAGCGTAGCTTAACCTGATCTATCGACCTGTGCGGCTGTTATTATTTAGCCATGGACCCCTCTCCATACTAATATTATAAATTCGAAAGTAACTCTGTCTGTCTGTCTGTCTGTATGTTACATTTTCACGCCTAAACCACTGAACGGATTTGGATAAAATTTGGCACAGAGACAGATTGCATCCCGGGGAAGGACACAGGATAGTTTTTATCGACATACCTCGCGGGCGAAGCCGCGGGCTGAAGCTAGTATCTAAATTATATTCAGCGACAAGCTACCGGGATTCAGAACGAAAATCATGCTATCCTTACCAAGTTGTTTTTAATTACATTTTCAATTTTTATTTCTCACATGACATAAAGCGCGGTCACTGTCGGACTGCATAGAAAAGAAAGAGAAGCACGATGACACAACAGTGGTAATTTATTGCAAAATATGAAGCAATTTTCAACAAACGGGTTTTTTTCAGCGTTTTTGGCCGGTTTTTTTAAATTTATTTATTTAATTTAAAACACATACACTATCATCACAGGCTTACCTAATACAATAGTGTTGTACTAGCAATGTTATACTAGCTTACAATTGGGCTTACAATTATACATATATTATTATTAAGGACTTACAGCAAAAAACGCAAGTTTTAGTAACAACATAATAGCATACCTAAGAAGACCGACTACAGCAAAAAAAATCAGAAAAATATAAGATATTCTTCAAGATGCTAGGTAGATAGTGTGTTGAAAACATAATACAAGATATAATAAAAAATCATGAAGATATACCTCTAAAAACTTTCTTTCCACAATAAAAACATACCAATATACGATACAATCACTATGATTTCTGTCAGATTATTCTACAAGCAACCTACTAAAGCAATAGCGTTTCAATTTAGATTTTTTGTAACTAGATAATTGCTTCATATTTCGCAATAAATTACCAGGGTTGTGTCATCGCGCTTCTCTATCTTTTCTATGCAGTCCGACAAAGACCGCGCTCCAGGTCATGAATCTTACATAATGCGCCCCTTGTGAATTCACTCAGAGTACAGTTGAAGCAGTCAATCTTTAATCATATAAATAAATATATTTCACCTTCTTTAAAAATCTCATATGTAGCAAACCTACAGTAATAATTAACGAAATAATCCTTATGTTGTTCTAACATATAAAATCGAGTGCATTTGATAAGAGCCTCCTCATTTTGTTGTCAACCACAAAATGATTTGGTGTGTTATCTTACTGGGTGTCGGATTGGCTGTCTCTACAGGTATGTTTCCTTCTTGTAGCTTTCAAAGTCAAAGTCAAATCATTTGTTTCAAATAGGCACATTAACCCGTAGTATGTCGGAACGTAGATCCACGCGAGACACAATGGCTTTTTAATTGTTTCTGTAATTACGTGAACGTCAAAAATTACAACAAAATAGAATTGATTCTAGTCGCCCATTCCAAAAGGTAGTTTTCGTATGGAGAAGAATGGGCAAGAAACTCCACCGTTACTCTTTTAAAATGTTTTACAAGGTTTTGTATACATAATATAATATGTGAAGACGATGCACCTAGAAAAAAAATAGTCTACCGCAAAAGGTAAAAAGAATTAAAAATGAAGCAATAACAGTAAATCAATTATGTGATAGATACATGCTGCTCACATATTTACAAAATATTGTAAAAGTAGATGATTTTCCTAGAATTTTAACAAGTGTGTGAGTTACTTTGTCTCTCGGATGGCAAAAGGACCAATGCCTCTGGTCTTGCTGATGTCCGAAGATGGCGGTCCATTTACTATTAGCACCCTATTTTGCGACACACACTCATCACCTGCCTGCCTTTTCCCAACTATGTTGGGGTCGGCTTCCAGTCTAACCGGATGCAGCTGAATACCAGTATTTTACATGGAGCGACTGCCTATCTGACATCCACAACCCCAGTTACTGGGTAATACGATACCCCTTGGTAAGACTGATTGTCAGACTTTCGGGCTTCTGACTACCCGTAACGACTGTCAAAGTGAATGACAGCCGGGACCAACGGCTTAACGTGCTTTCCGAGGCACGGAGGGGTCTCGGTATGTAAAGGTGCTTGTGCGGCTTTTATTATTTAGCCACGTTTTTTTTTTGTTTTAAATGCATTTAGCAAAAAGCTGTAATTTTGACATTACAAACAGACACTTCCATTTTATGTAATTGTATGAAAATAATTATATTTTATTTATCACTAACTATTTGTAACACTAGATACTAAATTAAATGACTAACTAACTTACTATACAAATAAATACAAAAACAAATGACACTTAGGCGTCGAAGTACTCGTCCGCGAAGTCATCCGGAAACGTGCCCAGAAGACTGGCAGCATTGCCACGTTGAGTGGCAATGCTAGTTCTTTGGCTAAAGAACGACCCAGCCCTCTGGTCACGTGAAGTGTCGACCAGCTGGCGAGGAATTTCGAGGAATTACAGGTCTTCTAACCAAAGTAGGCTTCATAAAGTGACCGTGTTACGCTACTAAACGAGAGTAAGGCCCTTAATTTCCTTTAATTTGTATGTATAGAAAAATAGCTTACGCCCGCGGCTTCGCCCACGGGGTATGGCGATAAAAACTATCCTATGTCCTTCCCCGGGATGCAATCTATCTCTCTGCCAAATTTCATCGAAATCCGTTCAGTGGTTTAGGCGTGAAAAGGTAACATACAGACAGAGTTACTTTCGATTGTACAATAAAACCAGCGCCGGGGCTCTGTCTCGTATAGGGTCTTAGCATTATGCTGAGCGATGGCCGTTTTGCGTAGATGTGACGCATACTTTCTCCCAATTTGTTATTTTGTTTTATTTTTCGCTTGTGTTTTTATTTTTATGCGTCATGTTTGCCACAAATATTATGTATGGATGTAGTTTGATTATTCTTCATTTCTTCAACAGCCCTCCCAACGGACCATGTACTGTCCAAACCGGTTCCGGGTCCTCGCTACCAGTACATGACAGGACCTGAAGGACCTGAGCTAGCGGACATGTGGATGAAGACCAGCGACATCCTCGCTGCTGCCAGATACAATCCTGATGACAACAATAATTATCATCTTTTTACTAGGTAAGTATGAGGAAAATCCTTACCAAGCAGTTTCGTTTTACCAGGGTTGTGGAGGTCAGGATGGATGGTCAGGAGTCGTCCTCTCGTGGCGCGCCGCTCCGAAGGCGGAGGAGGGGTCGAAGAAGACGTCAGTATGACAGGTCATCTCCGACTCCTCCCAGGTGAAAGCCAGCAGGCGACGGGTGCGGGGGCACCCTCGCCTGTATTGCACAGGCTTCCACCAGTGCCGGACGGGAATGGCCAGGGTTTCCCGGCCATTCCCGTAGCACCCCCCCCAGACGGGGGGACATGCGGGGCCCGCCAGCTAGGCGGGCATGCGCCGGGGGGGTTGTGGATGCAAAGGCTGAGCCGGATTCCCATGACCTCCCCATCAAGGCGATGAGGGAACACCGCGTCCCACATACTCCGTCTCTTCCCCCGACGAGCGGAGATGCGTAATGTCATCTCAGCGAAAAAAAAAAAAAAAAATTGAGTCGCTCCATGTAAGATACTGCTGAAGTGGCATCTACGTCCTACACAAAGTCAAAGTCAAATCATTTATTTCAAATAGGCACATTAAAGGCACTTTTGAACGTCAAAAAAAAAACTAAAAAGAAATGATTCTAGTCGCCCATTCGAAAAGGTAGATTTCGTATGGAGAAGAATGGGCAAGAAACTCCACCGTTACTCTTTTAAAATGTTTTACAAGGTCTTGTATACATAATAAAAATTATATGTGAACACGATGCACCCATAATAAAATTAGTCTACCACAAAAGGTAAAAAGAATTAAAAATTAAGCAATGACAGGTAAATCAAATAAGTGATAGATACATGGTGCTCACATATTTACAAGTTATTTAAAAAAAAATGCAAAAGTAGTTGAACTTTAACAAGTGTGTGAGCCACTGTAGTCGCAGATTGTAAAAAATGAATTAAAATAAGATGTCATATTAAAAAAAATATATATACAGGCTGTAAGGGTAAACACCGTTGTCACTAAAACCATAGGTAGTTGATTTAATTATAAAAATGTTTCTCTGAATTTAAAAACAAATAAACGAATTTTTCTTTCAAAAATTCAAAAATGTTTCTGTCCGACACCGTCCGTAAATTCATGGATACTATGCGCCCGAGTTACGTAATCACTGCAAAGGGCGTTGACCTGCTGCACTGGCCGTCCGTTATAACTACCTACATAACTTTTAACTAACTACATCATTGTAATAAAAACACAATACCTACACGTAACCTGTGATGTAACTTTCCCTTCGTACTCTCCTCTGGGTACTCCGCGAAGAAATCCAGTATGCGTTCCTGAAGGTCAACTGGCAGCTGCTGGTTGCCACGCCCCTGAGCATGGGCCGGCACGGTGAACTGGCCATAGGTACGTAACCTTTGAGTAGCCGCCAACATCGTTTCACGGTTTGGCACAGGTTGTCCAGGGAATAACTCTGCGTACATTCTTCGAGCCTCGTTCAGGTTATCACCCGACGCGGCGTAAACCCGAACCATTTCGGTCCACTGTACGTTTGTGTACGACATAATCACTACACAATAATCACTAAAATACTAACTACCTACACACTTGCGCGAAAAATGAGCGGTGGTGCGTGGGCGGCGACGCGGGCGCGAGGGCTGCGCTGCGAGCAAGCGTGACGCGACGCGCGATCGATAGCGCGGCTGCGGACGGACTAAGGGATGTGGACGGTGTGGGAGGGGTCGCGCCCCGTCGCACGCGCTGCTTACGGCTTGTTTGATCAAGCGCCGTGTTCCCGCGCTCCGTCCTCTTTGCCCTTGCGTATAGGGTGAAATAATTTTGAGGAAAAATGGAGATTTTACTTAAAAAAAAAATGTTTTTTTTTTTCATTGAATTTACGTTCTATAAGTGAAACCAAACCACTGGTTTCAAGGATAACGGTGTTTACACTAACAGCCTGTATATATAATATAAATTAAATTAGGAACAAGTTTGATGTTGTCTAGACTTTTAGATTGTCCTATGGAGCAGGACCAGCATGTTTCCAAACATTCTTATCTTGGATATAATCCTCTAATTTGTAATATCCTTGTTTACAAAGTGTACTTTTAATATGAGTTTTAAATTTTCTTTCATTTAATTGCAATATGTCACAAGGTATTTTGTTGTAGCATTTAACACAGTACCCCATAAAAGATGTATGTAGGTACTTTAGATAATCTGAAAAAAGGTTGATCTAATTTATCTTTATTTCTAGTATTAAACAAACAAACATACATACATTACATCTATAAAATTTTGTACCTATATTTGTTTGGAAGCCCTAATACTCGTAGATTGTCATATGCATTGAAATATATATTACTTGAAATCATTGGTCATATGTGATTATAATGCAATTCCAATAATATTACATAAGTATATACATACGTGTCGAATTGATAACGTCTTTTTTTGAAGTCGGTAAAAACTATTATCTACTTAATACAAACAATTAATATACAGTTTTAAAGTAATTAAAAAAACAACCATCGGCCTAAAAAGTCCATTTTGACAGAATCATAAAAGGATAACATTATGAATCATAATGGACAGTTAACTGTTAAGTTAATCGTATCAAATCCCATTGGTGAAGGATTTTTCAGTTATTTTTTTTGGTCTGTGCGATCTTTGGTCTGTGTGTGTATACCAGTCAATCCAATCCAAATCCAATCCCAATCTCTTTGATTATACCTACGTAGTGCAGCGAAAAAAAGAAAAACACGGACTGTCTTCGCCATATTATGAGACAATATTTTAATTTGACCTTCTAGGTATACGTTTTAGTGCCAAAAGGTGCAATAAACTTTCAATGATAATCATGTTGTTGTGGCAATCACGAAGTAAAATTTACTTTGCGGTGCCAATGCACTATTATTGATTCAGCTTATAATTATACAAAAAATACTTACATTGTAATTCATCGGGGCTTTTATTGAGTAATTTTACAATTATTGTAAAAATAACACTTATTCATTTATACAGGTAAAAATAACAAAATTAAATTCTAACATAACTAAAACTATACAGAAACTAGAAAATAGCGTCGAAAAACTCATCCGCATCGCTGTCGACTGGTAATGTACCCAAGAGACTGGCGGCATTACCACGTTGTATGGCGATGCTTAGCCTCTGGCCAAGGTAAAAGCCAGCCCTTGGGTCACGGGAAGTGTCAACCAGCCGTTTCGAAATATCTTTAAAAAGACCATGCGCACTCAGACCCCACGGCCCGAGGGTTTCAACGCCAAACGGCTCGAAAATATAATTTCCGATGAGGTTATTATATTTTCGCCGCTTGAGGTTCTCCGCAGCCGCAGCAGCAGCGCCAGCACAGCATGCCGAGCCAGGAAGATGCCATGGGATGGCGCAAGAGTATCGACACACGTAGCGTCCCACACTAAAGGCCTACCGACCTTCCATGGAAATTAATTGTAATTTAATATATATTTTTTTTACCTATTTTTTTTTTAGCGTAAAGTATCAGCGTTGCCATCCAACGTGGTAATGGATCTTAGGTTCAGTTCCTAAGCTTTGGGAGTCGAACAGAATGATGTCATGTCTTTCTAATTATTTTTATGTCCATCAGGTCAAACCGCTGGACGAGTCAGCCTATTCCCTTGGGAGCTAATGCGGTGCTGAACGCGTCACACTTCAACCGTAACAGGAAGACAGTCTTCCTCGTCCACGGCTGGAAAAACACCCCCTCTTCTGACTTTAATGTACATATTGTTTATGGTAAGGAAGACGCAAAGAATTTGGAAAAGATTTTTTATTATAATACTAGCTTCTGCCCGCGACTTCGTCCGCGTGAAATTTCTTGTACCCCCACCCCGTCGCAACACTTCGTATTCGCTTAGCGTACTTTTTTTTTTGCTTTTTAAAATTTCATTCTGACTTTTTTTTCTTTTTGCTCGGCTCAAGGGTCATAGCGTGATATGAAGAAGGGAGATCTACGAACAATGGATAAAATATCCAAAAAAATAAAAAAATACGCGTTTATTTGAATATATTTCTAAGAAATACAAAACTTACGACGTAACAGAGGAGTCGACAAGAAATATTAAAATGAGCATTTCCCGAATTTGTCAACCATTTTATTATAGCGTTAAATGTACCAAAAATAAATGTAATTATTTCTATTTTTGCTATATTTAGACAAATCATCTATAGATACCGCCTTTAGAGCTAACTAATAGTGTCAAATAATATTGTCCGACTAGATCGGCCTTTTGACACATAGTGTGACGTCACGAAAAATCCTGCATCACGCAAGCAAAGTTTACCGCGCAACTAACTTATATACAACGTCCCGACATCAATGGTCGGGCAGACACAACACCCGTCTGGTCAGAGGATCCTCCCTTTTCTATGGAGGATGAGTGAACAGATATTTACCATATTCATCACACCCACACACACCCCAACGGACCAGTCTAACTCAACAGCAACACACACACAAAACACTCCCCACAATTAGCTTCTAAGGCCCTTTAATAAATATGTATGTTAGCATCAGAGTTATTACGCAGTTATGAATATTTTGTAAAAGTGTCAATGTCCTTCAAGATACAGGATTTTCCTAGTTTGAAGGGCAGGGATCTTCTCAAATGTAATAGCCATTCCCATCCCTTATTGAATTAACACTGATGTTACCTAGGCTCAGTCTTTTAGTAAATAAATAATTACGTATTTACTTACTTTACAACCTGTTCCTACCTCTATACGCTCAATTCTAGGAGCTCAGCGATGCATTTTATTATTAATTTTCGATTAATAGTTATTTTCCTTTCCAGCTTACCTAAATGCAGAAGATGTGAACGTGATAATGGTAGATTGGAGCTTCGGCGCCGCGGGTGACTACTGGGTGGCACTCCCCAACACTATCAGATCTGGTCAGTATCTCCTGCCTGACCTTTTTTTTTGTGGATGTGAAATCATCAAATGACCCCTCCCGCTCTGGATGGAGCGGAAGGGAGTGTCAGACTCTTACTAACTAAAACCCACCCGTGTTCCTTCCTTAGCCCTTTATGTTCCGGGCCAGCGGTAACCCTTTCGGATAATCCCGCTGACTCCTGCCTGCCCTCGATCCATGTTATCGTCATCAGCCTAAAGCAGTCTTCTGCTGGGTGTCTCTGGTCTCTCCAAGCGCACACCATTTCACTTGATCCTCGGCAACTCTCATCCCGCTGCTACCAACCACCCTGCGATAATTGTCATGCACCTTAGTTGATATCCGGAAAAGAACCGGAGTAACCGACAAGCTTGCAGAGTAAGCAAACTGAAGTGGCAGTGGGCTGGTTATGTTTGTCGAAGGACTGATGGCCGGTGGAGCAGACGAGTCCTGGAGTGGAGACCGCGTATCGGCAAGCGTAGTGTGGGACGCCCCCAGCTAGATGGACGGACGACCTAAAGAAGGTGGCTGGGACAGACTGGATGCGGAAGGCGGAAGACGAGGTGTTGTGGCGCAGCCTGGGAGAGGCCTATGTCCAGCAGTGGACTGCGAAAGGCAGAGTTGATTGACCTTGATTGATGGCGTCCTACCTAACGATTGCTGAATCGCAGTCTCCACTCAAAAGCAAATGGCTCCAATGAGCCAACTGCCATCGGTTTGCCGACTAATATGACTTTTTCATACAGATGAAAGACGCTTCCTGCAGCACAAGCACGAGAATTGGGCACCCTTTATTGGCCATATGGGATTTGGATTGATTTGGACGGGGGTCGGGCAAAGTGTTACTGGGCTTTTCAATTACGAATTTCTTAGTAACAGCCGGAGTTTGGAATTTAGCGGTGCCTCGAAAAGCACGTTAAGCCGTTGGTCCTGCGCCTGATCTCTCTCCGGTCGTGTTGGATTGCCGTCCCATCGAACTATGAGAGTGAGGGAAGAGAGAGTGCACCTGTGTCTGCGCACACACTTGCGCAGTATAATATCTCCCGCGCCGAAGGCTCTCCATTGAGATTGGCTGCCGTAGCCTAAATACAGTACAGACAAGGAGCGTGCTTTCATTGCTCAAAAACGTTGCATTAGGGCTATATTTAAATTATGTGAGACTGACTCCTGTAAGCCATTTTTAAAAAAATGTAAACTATTAACACTGCCATGTGTCTATATATTTGAGGCCGCAGTATTCGTCAAACATAATATTGACATGTATAATTATTACACGCGTATACGGCGTAAGGACAAATTGCGCACAGTAGCTAGCAGGACTCATCTAATGCATGAAAGTATCTTCTGCACAGCTTCACGCATCTTTAATAATATTCCGGGGCCCATCAGAATAATAATTACGGAAATTAAAAAATTTAAAAAGTGTCTCCATGATCTGTTAATAGACAAGTGCTACTACTCTATAAAAGACTTCCTATCAGACAAATCACTGCTCCAATACAGTGTCCCTCAGTCATGATGCGTTCAGTGGCCCATTGTATCTGTACCTACTCTAATTTGTTCCTTTTTATATTTTTCCTAATAATTTGAACAATAATGTAAGTAAATTTAATTTAATTTATTATGTACCTATTGTATGCCCTAAGGGCGGGACATAGCTGATCGCATTTAATTATTTAAGACCTGTATTATGTACCTACCTATGATCCACAATAAAGATATTGATTGATTGATACGTTCTGGAGGACTGTAACATGGGATTTTACCCTGTAGGTACACCTCAGCCTATTATTTCTGGGAAACAGTCGCGATGTTAACTTTCTGTCTAATCTTTTTAGGTGAACATGTAGCCAGATACATCAACTGGCTGAACTCGGCCAGCGGCGCCAACCTAGCTAACTACCACATCATAGGACATAGCCTCGGAGCGCACCAGGCGGGCGTCATCGGCAGACAACTTGGAGGAAGAGTACCTTATATTACTGGTAAGTTCCATCATCATTTCAGCCAAAAGACGTCCACTGCTGGACATAGGCCTCCCCCAAGCACCTCCACTTCGACCGGTTTTGTGCTTCTCGCATCCAACTAGTTCCTGCGGCCTTCACGAGGTCGTCCCATCGGCCATCTGTTCTGCGAGCAATGTGCCCTGCCCACTGCCACATAAATTTGGCAATTCTTCGGGCTATGTCGGTTACCTTGGTTCTCCTGCGGATCTCCTCATTCCTGATTCGATCACGCAAGGAAACTCCAAGTATAGCGCTCTCCATTGCCCTTGGGGTGACTTTGGTAAGCTTACATAATAAGCATAATCAGTCGATACTCCAACTGCAGAGACTCGTGTCAACTCTCTGTGAGAGGGACTGGGCCGTATTCCACCACGCGAGCCCAGTGTAGGTTGGTTTGCACAACTATTAAATAAATAACAACTTGTGCGTTACACCAGTCATCTAATAGAAATTAGAACATCAGAATCTGTACTTGTTACGTAGATTTTTAATTTGTTGTGCTAATAGTTTATTAGTTATTTGACAAAAACAGTTCTGACTGCGGAAACGTTACCGTGCCCGTGGTGAGAACTTTTTTATTAATGAGTATTTTGAAATAAATTTTAGATACTAAAAGATGAAATTAAATATTTCGACTTCACTTGTATTTGTATCTACATGTATACCTCGCAAATAACTAGGGGTTCGTGGCTAAATAATAACAGCTACACAGGCCGATCGATCAGGTTAAGCTACACTTGCCGCGGTTGGTCTGTGGATGGGTGACCATCTCTACTTACCGAGACCCCTCCGTGCCTCGGAAAGCACGTTAAGCCGTTGGTCCCGGCTGTCATTCGTAGATCTTTGACAGTCGTTACGGGTAGTTAGAAGCCCGAAAGTCTAACAACTGGGTTGCGGAGGTCAGATAGGCAGTCGCTCCAGGGGGTCCCCCCACAGCACTTACGTCCTCGTCGTGATCCCCGGGCAACGCCGTGTCTGACCACCGCACGGAGTGGCAGACCGGCGGCAAAAGTGTGCTGTGACTTGCAGACAAAAGGCGGACGACTGCAAGGATGCCGAAGAAACTAAGGCGAGACGCCTCCGGGCGGTTTTTATCTGAAAGTCCCTCCCAGGACGATCCAAACGGCCCTTCTCAGGGCCAATCCACCGGCCCCTCTAAGGGCCACGCCGAAGCTGACCGCGCACCATCTGCGGCCAGCTTATCCAGCCTGCGGGCGGAGTTTTCGGACTCCGACGAGTCCGTCATGGACACGTCGGCGGCCGAAAACGACCGCCTCCAGCGGAAGCGGGCCTACCTGAGGCTCGGGTCCGGGGGCTCCTCGGAGTCGGTGGGCAAGTCGGGGAGGAAGGCGAAGTCAAAAAAGGCTTCGAGTCCTGCTTCGACTCCCACCCACGATGTGGGCCTGGTGGACGCCGAGCGTCAGTTAGGCTTGGCAAGGAGGGAGCAGCTCCAGCAGGACCTGGAGGAGAAGGTCGCTGCCAGGGAGCGGCAGGCGCGGGCCGCCAGGTCGAGGGCTGGCTATGGCACGTCTACAGTGCTGTACGCCGACCACTCCCTGGCGGAGCTGGAGCGCATGGCGCTCCAGGACAAGGAGGAGGTACTGGAGGTCGCCTCCAAGTCCTCGAACTTGAAGGGGACCTTCCAGAAGGCCCTCAAATGCCGGGCTGTGAGCATGCACGGCATTGTCCTGGAGCTGATGCAGCGCACAGCCACGGACGAGACGCGGCAGCTGCAGGCGAAGGTGGATCGCCTGCAGCTGGAGGTCAGCCAGCTGCACCAGAAGCTGGCTGAGGCCACGGCCCGGCACGCCCAACCTGCGCCTGCCCCTGCCCCTGGTCTGGCAGACGGAGGCACCTCCTCCCCTGGCAGCCTCGTGGAAATAATCCGCGGGGTTGTCATGGAGGAGAGGGCCTTCATCAGGGGCTGCTTCGCGGGCATTGAGGACCGGCTCTTGCCGGAAAAGCGGCTCCGCCCGCCGTTAGCGGCGGATAAGAGTCCGCCACCGACGGAGCCGGTGCCTGTGCCTGCGCAGCCTGCGGGAGACCTGCGATCGGGTGCGCAGACCCAGGCCTCGAAGCCCTCCAAGGGCAAAGGGAAGGGCAAGAGGAGCACCGTGGCCCCTCAAACCCCCACCACAAGCGCGGAGGGAGCGTCTGCCACTCCGGCAGCCCCCCAGAACACGCAGCGGGAGGACGCCATGCTTCCCTCTACCACGCCGTCCAACCAGGCGTGGACGGAGGTGGGCAGGGGGAGAAAGGCCAAAAAGCCCAAGCCCGCTGCGACTGCTTCGGCAGCCCAGAAGGCTCCGGCGGGAGGGAGGAAGTTGGTTCCTCCCAAAACTGCGGCGGTAGTGGTGACCATCACCCCGGAGGCCGCGGAGCGGGGCGAAACGTACGAGTCCGTCCTAAGACGGGCTCGTGCTAACGCGGACCCCTCCCGGCTGGGGATCGGTAACATTACGTGCCGCCGCACCCAGGCCGGAGCCCGAATTTTTGAGTTCGGGGGGGAGCAGCGCGGTGCAAACGCGGACCTCTTTGCAAAAAAGTTGGAAGAGGTCATCGCGGATGTGGCGACGGTCGCCAGACCAGTCAAGACCGCATCCTTGGAGGTGATCGATATGGACGATTCGGTCACCAAAGAGGATGTGGTGGCGGCCGTCGCCGCTGCGGGAGGCTGCAGCGCTAGCGCGGTGAAGGGGGGAGCCATCAGGCCCGGTCGCCGCGGCATGGGCGTCATCCGCGTCGAGTGCCCAGTCGCCGTGGCGGCGGCCGCCCTTAAAGCGACCAAGGGACGGCTGCTCGTGGGCTTCAGCTCGGCTGTGGTCCGGCCGCTTGAGGACAAGCCTGCGCGGTGCTTCAAGTGCTTCGCGCCGGGCCACACCCGATCTACGTGTCCCTCCAAGTCCGACTGGGGAGAGTCTTGCTTCCAGTGCGGACAGGAGGGACACAGGAGTGCCACTTGTAGCGCCGCCACGCCACACTGCCCGGCGTGTGCTGCCAGTGGCCGCCCCGCGGGGCACAGAATGGGGGGCAGGAGTTGCCAGCCGCCCACGAGGAAGGGCATAGTGCCGGCGCAGGTTCGCCCTGTCGCCGCCACCGCCCCTGTCACCGCCGCTGTAACTCCAGCTCCAGCGGCGGTAACTGAGGAGGGGGGTGCGATGTCAGAATAATGGTTTCTAATCATCGCATCCTCCAGGCGAACACCAACCACTGCAGAGCGGCCCAGGAACTGCTGGTGCAGGCCATGGCTGAGTGGTCGGTGAACGTAGCGGTGGTCGCCGAGCCCTACTCGATCCCCGGCAGTTGGCTGGGTGACGAGGACGGCTTGGTGGCACTAGCGGCGCGGTCCTCCACAGACTCCCCTCCCCTCTCGCTATTAGAGAGGGGACCGGGATACGTGGCCGCCGCGTGGGGAGAGGTAGCCCTCGTGGGCGTCTATTTCTCCCCAAACCGCCCTCTCCAGGACTTCGAGAACTATCTCGGAGTCCTGGCCGCAGTGGTCGGCAGGGCGGCGCCGCGTCAGGTCTCCGTATTGGGAGACCTGAATGCCAAGTCGGTGACCTGGGGCAACCCAGTCACCGACCCTCGCGGGCGGGCGGTGGAGATGTGGGCAGCCTTCTCTGGGCTCTCCCTCCTCAACAGAGGGAACGTCCAGACATGCGTGCGGCGGCGGGGTGGCTCGATAGTGGACGTCACTTTTGCCACCCCTGCGTTGGCCGCGCGCGTGCTGAACTGGCGGGTGGATCTGGTGGAGACCATGTCGGACCACCGCTACGTGCGGTTCGACATCTCCACTGGTGGCCCCGGAGAGACGCGGCCCCCCTCGGGGCGGTCAGCGTTTCCACGGTGGGCTCTCACCCGCCTGGACAGGGAGGCGGCGGCGGAGGCGGCGTTTATCCAGGACTGGCTTTCGCCGCCTTCCGCTGGCCTGGACGTGGACACCGTGGCGGGACACCTGAGGGAGTCTCTGACCGAGGTGTGCAATTCTAGCATGCCTCGGTCAGGCCGACCGCTGCCCAATCGGGCGGTGTACTGGTGGTCGGTGGAGCTGGAGGGGCTTCGAGCGGCGTGCGTGGGGGCCAGGAGGGCCTACGCGCGGAGCCGGCGGCGGCGTCGACGAGACCACGCCCACGAGGACCACCTCTATGAGGTGTACATAGAGGCAAAACTGGTCCTCGAGCGGGCCATCGCCGACGCCAGGGACTCGGCGAGAGCGGAGATGCTGGAGGGTCTCGACAACGATCCCTACGGGAGGCCATACAGGGTGGCGCGCAACAAGCTGCGCCCCTTTGGTCCCCCGGTGGCCGAGACCCTGGAGCCCTCTTTCCTGGATGGGGTGGTTCAGTCCCTGTTCCCGTGCAGGGACAACTTCACCCCACCAGTGATGGACCCTCCGTGGGGGATGGCTCTGCCAGCTGAGGAGGAAGAGGAGGCCCCTCCTGTCACGGAGTCGGAACTCAGCGCGGCGATTGTGCACATCCGCGCCAAGAAGACGGCTCCGGGCCCCGACGGTGTCCCGGCGAGGGTGGTGGCAATCGCCGCCACCCAAATGGAGGAGCGGTTTCGGGACCTCTTTAGCGCATGTCTTGCGTCTGGGAGGTTCCCGAAGCCGTGGAAGGAGGGGCAGTTGTGCCTTCTTCGCAAGGAGGGCCGCCCTGCAGACTCGCCCTCGGCATACCGACCCATCGTCCTGCTCGATGAGGTCGGCAAAATGTTCGAGGGGATAATTGCTGCCCGCCTAAAGAGCCACCTGCGGAATGTGGGGCCGGATTTGTCGGACGCTCAGTTTGGTTTTCGGGCTGAGCGTTCCACAGTGGACGCGCTGGCCTGCCTTAAGGGCCAGGTGAAGGAGGCGATGGAGGTGGGGGACGGATTGTTGGCGGTGTCATTCGACATAGCCAACGCCTTCAACTCTGTTCCCCACAGCACCATCCTAGAGGCGCTCCGATTCCACGGGGTGCCTCTATACATGCGGCGTCTACTGGCCAGCTACCTGGAGGATCGGGCGATCGTCCTCGTGAACAGGGCTGGCCAAGTCCGGCGGTACGCAGTCGAGGCCGGCGTTCCACAGGGGTCAGTCGTGGGACCTCTCCTCTGGAACGTCGGCTACGACTGGCTCTTGCGGGGAACTCTCCTCAGAGGCACGAGTGTCGTCTGCTACGCGGATGACACTCTCCTCACTGCCCGGGGGGAGAGTTTCAGGGAGGCGGCCAACTTGGCCTCGGCGGGCGGATCCTTGGTCGCAGGGAGGATCCGCCGCCTAGGATTGACGGTGGCGCTGCACAAGACCGAGGCCGTGTTCTTCCATGGGCCTCGGCAGCGCCAACCACCAGACGCCCACATCTTCGTGGAGGGCGTCCGAATCGAGGTGAAGGCCCAGATGAAATATCTGGGCCTTGTACTCGACAGCAGATGGCGTTTCGGCCCGCATTTTAGCGGGCTATCGACGCGCCTGCTGAAGACTGCGGGCGCCCTCTCGTGGCTGCTCCCCAACTTGGGGGGGCCCAGCGTGAGATGCCGGCAACTCTACGCCGGCATCTTGAGGAGTATGGCCCTTTACGGGGCCCCTATCTGGGAGGACTCCCTCCACAGGAGGGAGAACGCCGCCGCATTGCGGGCCCCCCAAAGGGTCATAGCCCAGCGGGTGTCGAGGGCCTACCGCACGGTCGGCTTCTCCGCGGCATGTGCTCTGGCCGGCACCCCGCCTTGGGAACTCGAGGCGTGGATGCTCGCCAGAGTATATGAATGGACGGCGGGGCGAAGGGCGGGAGGAGAACGCCCAGCCCCGGAAGAGCGGGAGGCCGTCCGGCGGGAGGCAAAGGACGCCATAGTCGTCCACTGGACGCGGGACCTCGCCGCCGCAGCCTTCGGCCGCCGAACCCTCGACGCGATTGGGCCGGTCCTGCGAGACTGGCTCGAGCGGTCGCACGGGTTCCTCTCCTTCCGTCTGGTGCAGGTGCTGTCCGGACACGGTTGCTTCGGATCGTACCTGCACCGTATCGGGCGGGAGGAGACGCCGTCGTGTCACGACTGTGGCGCGGCGGAGGACACGGCGCAGCACACTCTCGAGGTGTGCCCGTCGTGGTCCGAGCCGCGCCGCAGTCTCACCGCGGCGATCGGAACGGACCTCTCGCTCCCCGGCTTGGTCAACGCCATGCTAGGGGATGAGGGGTCCTGGGCGGCAGTCGCCTCCTTCTGCGAACACGTCATGTCCCAGAAGGAGGCGGCGGAGCGCGTGCGGGAGGAAGACCCTCTCGCGGCGCCGCTCCGAAGGCGGAGGAGGGGTCGAAGAAGACGTCAGTATGACAGTCATCTCCGACTCCTCCCAGGTGGAAGCCAGCAGGCGACGGGGGCACCCTCGCCTGTATTGCACAGGCTTCCACCAGTGCCGGACGGGAATGGCCAGGTGTTCCCGGCCATTCCCGTAGCCCCCCAGACGGGGGGACATGCGGGGCCCGCCAGCTAGGCGGGCATGCGCCGGGGGGGTTGTGGATGCAAAGGCTGAGCCGGATTCCCATGACCTCCCCATCAAGGCGATGAGGGAACACCGCTGAGTTTTAGTGGGTATACTGCCACCCTGGCAGGGAGTCCCACATACTCCGTCTCTTCCCCCGACGAGCGGAGATGCGTAAACTGTCTCCTAAGATACAGGACTACCTAGTTTAGGAGACAGGGTTATTTGTTCTGTTTAGATTTATGTAGTTATACCATATTACTTTGTACTTCTGCTCTTGTGTACCATGAATCTTGTGTGTATCGTAATAAAGATTATTATTATTATTATTATAACGTCATTTCTCAGCGAAAAAAAAAAAAAAAAAAAAAAAAAAAAAAAAAAAAAGGCAGTCGCTCCATGTAAAATACCGGTTTTCAGCTGCATCCGATTAGACTGGAAGCTGACCCCAACATAATAGGGAAAAGGCTAGGCAGATGATGATAATGATGATAACTCGCAAATAAATCAAAACCTATGAGTTCAAATGTTCAAAAATCGTTAACTTGTATTTTTAACACATTTTTTTTGCGATTACAAACTTACATTTGCGGCTGGAGAAATGACCGTGACGTAGGTATATCGGTAGTACAGACGGCCCACATCAAGCTACCCGAAACTGTCAAATTTTCCCAATCAACTTTGAACCTTTTACTTTAGCGATAAAGTTGAAAATTCTATTAAAGAATTTGACAGATTGTAGTAGCTTGATGTGCTGGCGTCTGTACCTATAGGAGAAAAACTGGCCAAGTGCGAGTCGGACTCGGACACGAAGGGTTCCGTACTACAAGGCAAAAACGCCGAAAAAAACACGTTTGTTGTATGGGAGCCCCCCTTAAATATTTATTTTATTTTAATTTTATTATTTATTTATAAAGTAAAAATACAACTGAGTATTTTGTGAATATTTCAAGTGCCTACTTGTTGCCATTATTGATATCGAGCAAAATAGGGCAAAAAAATCACGTTTGTTGTATGGGAGCCCCCCTTAAATATTTATTTTATTTTGTTTTTAGTATTAGTTGTTATAGCGGCAACAGAAATACATAATTTGTGAAAATTTCAACTGTCTAGCTACCGCGGTTCTTGAGATACAGCCTGGTGACAGACAGACGGACGGACGGACAGCGAAGTCTTAGTAATAGGGTTCCGTTTTTACCCTTTGGGTACGGAACCCTAAAAAGTTAAGTTTGTTCTTGGGAAAAATTATTCATCCCAACTAAGGAACCCTTCATTGTGCATGGTCCGAAATGCATTTGGCCGGTTTTATTCTCGTGCTATCCTTTTCTCCCAGGTCTGGACCCAGCTCTGCCCGGTTGGATAACACACACACAAGCCTTAAGAAGTACGGACGGGATTTACACAGAGGTCATGCACACTGATGCAGGGTTCTACGGCATCACGAACCCTGCAGGTGATGTGGACTTCTATCCCAATGGCGGTGCTGGTATGCCTGGCTGCGGCGACAGGAATTGCAACCATCATCAGTAAGTAGGACTTAAGCCACCCGGCACCCACCCCGCACCGCCTCGTCGCACGGCGTCCACTCGTTGTCGACAGGTGGTCCACGGCTGGACGCCGCGTTATCACCAACGTCGCGCAATCAACCAGTGGACCTCGCGTCGCGTATAACATTATCGCGTTGACAATGCGCAGTCAACGCAAGGCAAGCATGCGAGCAGCGAGTTGTCCACCCGCCGTCCGCGCGTGGAGGGCTTACGACCGAGGCGATCCGGTGACGCTACGGAATTGATGTAGTGAGCGCATACCCATACAAGTCCATATAAAGAATACTAGCAGCAGGAGGCGAGGCGGTGCGGAGTGGGTGCCGGGTGGCTCTAATGAGCTGTGACCTTTATGTGGTAGTTAGAAAGAATATTTTTAAAGTATATATCGAAATACACATTCAGGTATAGGTGCCTGATCCTTTGGTTAAAGGTTGTAGCTCACGTATCAACTCGGAAAGGGATCGTCACCGTATCAACTCGAGCCATTCAGTATTCTTTGTATGAAACTCCCTACTGCAACGCACACTCGGAATCGTAACGTAATCGCATCGCCTCGGGACAAGCTCACGAACCGCGGTGCGGTGCGTGGTCAACTTGCAGTTCCCGCTTACGGCTCGTCGTCCCCGCGCTTACGTCTCTCCGTACTCGAGCTTACGTCTCTTCGTCCACCCTTGCCCCTCTCACCCCTCCGGCCTGCCTGCTGCACCATCAGACAGCGGTCGGCGAGCCGTAAGCGCGGCGTCGCCTAGCCGTAGCCGAGTCGACGTATCGGAGTTTCTGATCCGCTTTGGTTACGTGCTGCTTACGTTAGGTTGACGCCGAGGCGAAAGGCGATACGGTGCCGATCCCTTTCCGAGTTGATATGTATGCAAGCAAATCTCGTAATTTTAAGAACGTTCACAGTCTGATCTCTGTCTCAACCTGTCAAAAATACCTCTAATTTCCCTACAGTTTTGACAAGTTTTTGACATTAATTTATCGCTGAGACGAGACGACCAAAGAAGAAAGATGACAAAATAAAGAAAGACGCTAACCCCAACATTGTTGGGAAAAGGCTAGGCAGATGATGGATGATGATGGCCTTGAGGCATGTTGTTAACGCCGTGTGTCCCATCCCTATCGCGGACGCCGGCGGCCGCCATGACAGCGCGCGGGCAGGACGCGCCGCTGCGCTGACGCCCCGCCACTCCGCCATGAAGCACACTCGCGAACAGTCGTTACGCAATATTTTATAATGTTCTCAATAAACCCCTTGTAAAGTACTATTCCTTTTTAATTTAACTATAAACTCAACAATTTGGCGACCGTGACAGGACTATTTCTGTGCGGGAAGCGCAGAAGATTAGAAAACAACGAAGATAGTCAACGGAAGTACGGACCAGTCGAGGTTGGAAGAAGAAATCCAGGGCCTGGCAGCAAGCTACATCAGTAATAAGGTGTGCCCGTTCCTTAATCCTACCTACCAGACATCGCCTATTCCGATAACTATTCTTTTGTTTGTGTGAGCATTGTTTTTATTGCTTAGAATTTCGGTTGCGTGTGTCTAGCTCAACTGGGTGGAGTCACTGTTACAGCTACCTACTAATGCGTACATATTCGTTCACCCGAACGATTACATAGGCTGTAACCCCAAGTACCTAATACATCACTCATTTAATCGTTTATTTCCTTTCTATTTCATTGCCTTTTTTGCAATTTCCCGCCTACATACCTACTTTTGGGTCTTTGGTCAATTTTCTCCGAAACCCTGCACGCTGCTAGCATCTGCACCGCATTACAGCGCATGTTTATAACCATTTCAGCTCAAGCGCCTTCCTAGGGCACCTAGGTGTAGGTACATACATAGTGCGCATCGGGACACGAGGCGAGCGACGCCTGTACCGGACGAACCTCCCGCCCCGCGCGCACCTACCTTCTCCCCCGTGGCACGTGCCGATTCTACGGAACACCGGGACCTCAACAAGTGGACTACTGACGCTGATTTGCAGCTGCTGCATGTAATGGTCACGAGGTTTGCGTGGAGATCAGGTATTTTAACGTTTGTACTATTTGGTGGGCTTATGCCAGTGTATTTCTAATCTGCATTATGTCTGACACGGAGTTAAAAGACTTGAGACGTAAAAGGGGATCGATAAAAGGAAGGCTAACACTTTTCAAAAAGTATCTAAGTGAATTTAAATGTGAAGATCCATCTATATCTAAACAGCAATTCTTGGAATTAAAACTAAGATTAAGTAAAATTGAATCGTTGTTTAGTGACTACGATGAAGTGCAAAATAAAATAGAGATTTTGGATTCCACTGAGGAACTAGACTCTGATAGGGATTCAACGGAAAATATCTTTTATAGCCAAATAAGTTTAGCACAAGAATTAATTTCGAAGTCCAACCATGCTCAAGATACTTTCGAAAGTGTCCACTCACAGTACGGTGAGAAAAATATTAACAATATCAAATTGCCCACAATCAAATTACCCAATTTTGATGGGAATTTCAATAAATGGCTCGAGTTCCATGACACATTTAGTTCGTTAATTCACAATAATCCAGATTTAAATGAGATAAACAAATTCCAATACCTTAAGCTTTCATTAACCGGTCAAGCAGCATCGGTGATAGAATCATTAGAAATTTCCACATGTAACTATGCTGTAGCATGGAAATTGATTTGTGATCGATACAATAATACAAGACAATTAGTGCACAACCATTTAGTTTCACTTATGAATATACCCACTATAAAGAAATCTGAAACTTCACTAAGAGCATTAGTTGATCATATATCAAAGCACATGCGAGCATTGGCTAGTCTAAATGAAAAAACTGAGAATTGGGATACTTTAATTATTTTTCTATTCAGCCAAAAATTGGATTTAGTGACCTCCACCAAATGGGAGGAGTATAGAAATAGCTTACCAGATAAACCTACCCTAGATAATTTTTATGAGTTTTTACGAAATAATGCTGATGTATTGGAAATGGTCAATGCAAGCCACAGTGACAACCACACTAACAATGAAAAGCCCCAGAAGTCAAATGAGAAAGCATCTCGTTCGGAACGGTCTCATAAGACGTTTGTTGCTGCGGCATGCCAAGACAATCCAAGTAAATCTAAATATAAATCCTGTCTAATATGTGGTAAAGAACATTTAATTTACTACTGTGAAAAATTCAATAGTATGTCTATCGATGAAAGAAATGCAGAAGTTTCTAAACATAAGCTCTGTACAAATTGTCTGCGGAGTGGGCATTTTGTTAATCAATGTCCAGCCACTCCATGTAGATTTTGCAAAAGGAAACACAATTCCTTATTACATAAAATTAATGTGTCTAGTTCTAATAATGTAGAAAGAAAGGATAATTCTAATCCTACCACTAGTGTATGCAATCCAATTGCATTATCAACCTGTATAGAAAACCAGGTACTTCTATCAACAGCTATTGTTATATTAAGTAGCAATAAGCAAAGCCATGAGGTCCGATGCCTATTGGACTGCGGCAGTCAGTCATCGTTCATATCGGAATCTCTAAAATCTAAACTATGTATTGATAGCCAATCTATTAACAGTGTATCTGTAACTGGCATCAATAACATGACATGTGCAGCTCTAGAATGCTGTAACATAACTATTAAATCTTGTACTAATTCATATTGTAAGGAAATCAAAGCATTTGTTATACCACAGATAACAAGTAGCTTACCTAATTCTCAAGTTGATGTATCAACACTAAACCTGCCCAAGAATATCACACTCGCAGATCCTACTTTCTATAACCCTTCGCAAATAGATCTGTTGTTGGGAGCTGATGTTTTTTGGGAGGTTATTTGTCCTACTAATCAGATCAAATTGGGAAATTCTAATCAACCTGTACTACAAAACTCTCAATTTGGGTGGTTGGTAGTAGGGCCCATCATGTGTCCTAACTATGTACCAAGTAAGGAAATTCACTGTAATTTCAGTCAAGCCATACGACAACAACTGAAGCAATTCTGGGAGCTGGAGGAGCTGCCGGAGACCTCGAAGTTAACCGTGGAGGAACGTGCCTGTGAGGACCACTACGTGCAGCACACGCGCCGCCTGAAGGACGGCAGATTTTGTGTCACGTTGCCTTTGCGAGATAAACCAGAACTATTAGGCGATTCTCATGCTCGAGCTAAGCATTGTTTGTATTCACTAGAGAAGAGATTCAAAAGGCAACCTGACATAAAGGAACAGTATGTAAGCTTTATTAACGAATATGCTAGCCTAGGTCATTTATATGTAGTGGAGCAACCTGACCCGGTGAACCTATTGCCACATCATCCAATCCTAAGATCACAGAGCGAAACGACAAAATGTCGGGTAGTATTTAACGCTTCCTCGAAAACCGAATCAGGTCTCTCGTTAAATGATTTGCTTATGGTAGGGCCAACAGTTCAGGATGATATTTTCTCAATATTGATCAGATTTCGGCAACATACGTACGTAGTTACTGGCGATATTGAGAAAATGTATCGTCAAATCCTAGTAGAAGAATCTCAGAGATACTTGCAAGTAATTTTGTGGCGTGAAAACGAGGAAGAGCCTATGAAGTACTTACAGCTTAACACTGTAACCTACGGTACTTCATCGGCCCCTTTTCTAAGTACGCGATGTTTAATCCAGCTGAGTCAGGAATGCGATGACCTGTTGATCAGAGAAATAATGTCACATGATTTCTATGTAGATGATCTAATTACTGGTTGTAATGACGAGTCCACACTTACAGAAATATATCAACAGATCATTGCAAAATTAGAATCAGCTTGTTTCAATCTGCGAAAAGTTAAAAGTAATTCAAGTAAATTTATAAATTCAATTTCCAATACAAGTAACTCTGAGCAAGCAAACTTTAAGATTATCTCATCACCAGGTCATGCTCTCGGAATAGAATGGAATCCAAACACTGATAAAATTTTAATGGTATCCTCTAAACTATATGACTGTAACAATGATACTCCATTTACTAAGCGTTCCATTCTGTCCCTTACTTCTAGTCTATTCGACCCTTTGGGTTTACTAAGTTGTTGTACTATTGTATGTAAAATACTTCTACAAATGCTATGGTCTCTGAAACTATCGTGGGATGATGAGATACCTCCTAACATTAACAAAATGTGGAGAAATTTTATTGATAATGTGGATCACTTACAAACTATAGATATACCAAGAAATGTTTGTTGTGCTAATCCTGTAACCATAGAGTTACACTCATTTTCTGATGCCAGTATGAAGGCTTATGCTGGATGTGTATATGTGAGGTCAACTGATGCTCTAGGCAACTGCACAGTACGTCTTTTGTCCGCTAGAGCTAAGGTGGCGCCACTGAAGACTACAACCATACCCAGGCTAGAACTATGTGGTGCTCTTCTAGTTGCTCGCTTATGCAATAAAGTTTGTAAATCACTACGTTGTGATATTTCTAAGACAACATATTGGTCAGACTCTAAAATAGTACTGGGTTGGTTGTGCACGCCTTCTCATAAACTGCAAACTTTTGTTGCAAACCGTGTTGTATCTATCAATGAACTGTGTAATGACAGCAAATGGCTGTACGTCCCTACATCACAGAACCCAGCTGACATAGCCTCTCGTGGTGTTTTTCCAAACGAAGTGAACTCGTTGTCATTATGGTGGCAGGGACCTACATTCATTCACGACGGGGATGACTATTGGCCAAGTCAAGTAGGTAGCTATGCAACACTGCCTGAAATACGAGTAAATGCTGCATGTGTCAATGAGACACAATCTTCTAATTGTGTAATTGCTATAAGGAACTATTCTAGTTTCCCTAAGTTAAGACGTATTGTTGCATATCTATTTCGTTTTTATAATAATATTAAGAATACTAAGAATCAAAATAAGCAAATGTTAACTGTAGAAGAATTAGAATACGCGGAGACTAAGTTAGTATGGATAGCGCAACAAGAAAGTTTTCCAAATTTTGAAAGGCAATGTAAAGTAGCTCCCCTTATTAGTTTAAGTCCATTTATTGATGGTGATGGGTTAATGAAGGTTGGGGGCAGACTACAAAACTCTGAATTTGAATATAATAAGAAGCACCCCACTGTCATTGATTCTAATCATCACTTAGCAAATTTATTGTTCAACTACTATCATACTTCACACATGCATGCAGGTCCACAACTCCTCCTCTCACTAATTCGCGAAAGGTATTGGCCTATCAGAGGGAGAGCTTTAGCTCGAAAGGTTTTTAGAAAGTGCATTTTATGCACTCGTATGAGAGGAGCAGTTGCCAAACAAATAATGGGTAACTTACCCTCTCCGCGGTTAACTCCAGGCTATCCATTTGAAGTGACAGGTACTGATTTCGCTGGGCCATTCTTATATAGCGATAGGAAAGGTCGCGGTGCTAAACTAATCAAATGTTACTTTTGTGTATTGGTGTGTTTCAAGACTAAAGCTGTACACTTAGAGTTAGTAAGTGGTCTGAGCACAGAAGCTTTTATTCTAGCTTTACGTCGTTTTATAAGTAGAAGGGGCAAACCCCGTGAAATATGGTGCGACAACGGCACGAACTTTGTCGGTGCCAGTCGCGAGTTGGGCACATTCTTAAAATCTAACTCTGTGTCAGAGCCTTTTGCAGAAGAAGGCATAAAATTTAAATTTCTACCTGCATACTCCCCAAACTTTGGAGGTCTGCATGAGGCAGCTGTAAAGTCTGCTAAGTACCATTTGAAAAGGGCCTTGGGTGATTTCCATTTTAATTTTGAAGAGCTTACAACTCTGCTCACACAAGTAGAAGCAATACTGAACTCACGGCCCCTTTCCCCTCTCTCTACCATCCCTCACGATCTGTCCCCTCTTACCCCAGGGCACTTCCTTATCGGAAGAACGATGACATCGCTGCCAGCGCCCGATCTACTGGAAGTCAAGGGAAGCAGCCTACAACGATACGCCAAGATCGAGCAAGCCAGGCAGCATTTCTGGCGTCGATGGAGCCACGAGTACGTCTGCGAGCTACAGCAGCGCACCAAGTGGCAGAAGCGCCACCCTAACCTGTCACCTGGTCAGCTAGTTCTAATCAAGCAGGAGACTACCCCACCATTGAATTGGCCTCTGGGAAGGATCGAAGCCGTTTTCCCAGGCTCCGATGGTGCTTGTCGAGTCGCCGACATCAGAACTACCAAGGGCATCGTGCGCAGAGCCGTGAACCGGATCTGCCCACTATTCGAAGATGAATCTTGAAACGGGAGGTTTCAAGGCGCGGGAGGATGTTAACGCCGTGTGTCCCATCCCTATCGCGGACGCCGGCGGCCGCCATGACAGCGCGCGGGCAGGACGCGCCGCTGCGCTGACGCCCCGCCACTCCGCCATGAAGCACACTCGCGAACAGTCGTTACGCAATATTTTATAATGTTCTCAATAAACCCCTTGTAAAGTACTATTCCTTTTTAATTTAACTATAAACTCAACACATGTCATTATGTGTCCTATATCAAAACTTATTTATTTTATTTATTTAATTATCCTCCTACTGGTACGCCTTACAGCAATTACACCACACCTTATAAAAATAAACCCCCAGAAAGATAGTTACAAATGCTGGCACTTATTTGTTTTAATCATGGTGTTAGCGATGATGGACGGCTCAGTGCTGTTTTTTAAAAAGATAGTAATGTACATGTGTGTATGTGTGTAATGTACTTGGTGTTTATTTTAGACTAAGAATCCTTATTCAATTTACTGTTTGTTTCTGTGTATGTATGTGATAATTATTGTGTTTCGCTACATATTATTCTAATAAAAAGGCGGGGTGGTTGCGAACGTCGCGAGACAGATAGCCAATAGTATTAAAGTGTGCGAGGGAGCAGGATCGTGGCGATCCCGCTCGCCCCCGCCGCCGACCAGTCGCCCGCGAGACACGACGTCGGTGTGACGCCGTGGGTACGGAATCGCCAGCGCGCCGGGACGTCTGCGCAGCTGCCCCGTGTAGCATTATAATTTCGTAGTTTCCTTTAACAACCCAACAGTGCAACGATCCGCTACAAAAGTGGTCATTCGAGCCGGATCAGTAGTGTTCAGTGTAAGGAAGCACAAAACCTGTGTAGCAGGATGCCGTTATTTCAAACGCCGCGTACTGGGAGAACGCGTGCACAATCGAGAGAAATGATGGCTAACGAAACGAAAATGAAGCTAGAATCGGGTTCAGACGTCCAGTACAACAGGAAAAGCGCTGGAAAGATTCTGTCCGACATCGTTGCGGCTCAAGATGGCGGCGTGCACAGCCGCGAACAAGTCGCCACGTGTACGAGCCACGCGTCTTCCTCATCGGCCACGCGGCAAAAGCAGCTCGAATATAAAGCAGCTCAAGCCAGAGCCATCATCGAATTGGAAGAAGCTCAAGCTGAAATGACGATGACTAAAGCTCAAGCCGAAATGACGATGACTAAAGCTCGCATAGAAAAGGAGTTATTAGAGAAAAAATTAGCCGCTGATTTGGCACACCTAGAAGATTCCAGATGTTCAAAGCAATCTTCGTCAATATCATGCAAAAGTAAAGTAGAAAAATGGCTGGAACAATCCGTTACCGCACCCGGGTGCGTATTGCCATTGTGTATATCAGTACAGACACCCATAGTCTGTACTAGATCACTTTATGCTCTAAAAATAACAAATACTCTAAAGCAAACTACGTATGACTACAGACCAGTCTGTATAAGTATACAGTTTGCTTGCATATTTTTAAAGCAAACTACGTATGACTACAGACCAGTCTGTATAAGTATACGGTTTGTTCGCATATGTCTAAAGCAAAATGAGACCGTGTTATTGTTTGTATTGTAGGGTATGTGGGGTCATAAGACTTTAATTATATGTTGCAGTGTACTACGTAACAATATTGAACATAACTATGTTGTACGTGTTTATATTCTCTGAGGGAAGGTTCGTGCGACCCCCTCCATAGAAAAGGATACAACATTTTTCTTCTTCTAAAGATTTTCCCATCTCTATGCTATTTAAGTATGTTTATCAACATAATTAAAAACTAGGTTTAAACGTTTTATTCTCTATATAAAACGTATAAGCCTAGGTATTTATTATGAAAATAACATTCTTAAACTTCTTCTTCTGTAGGTACATACTACGGCAGCCAAATTGTCTGTACTCGTATGTGTTTTGCTCTCACGGATTAGAGCAAAGTGTATTTTATTTCAGTCTGTCTCTGTACTGATATGCAGTATGCTCTCTAGCTACAAGAGCATATTGCGTGCGATTACAGAGCAACCCCTGTCTGTGCTAGTATACATTATGGCAATACGCCACCCGGGTCGTCGCTTGAACGGAACGTGGTCGGCGATGTTTGTGAAAACAGCGCCAGCCGCACACGGCAACCCACAGATCAGTCGGCCGGTACCCAACCTGCAATTGAGGCGCTCACTAACGCTATAAAGGACGCCATCAGTGCTTCTACCTCAAAATCAACAAACCATGAACTGTTGTCAAGGTTAGCTATCTGCAAAGACCTGCCCATATACTCCGGAGATCCGATGGAGTGGCTACATTTCAAAGGAGCCTTTTACGAGTCCACACGCCTCTGCAACTACAGGGATTCCGAGAATTTATGGCGCCTACGGAAATGTCTCCGCGGCGAAGCTAAGGAGTCAGCGTCATCTTTACTGATGAGCGCCACATCACCTCAAGAGATACTTGAGACATTGGAACTTCGTTTTGGTCGACCTGAAATCATAATGAGGACAGTTACGGAACAGTTAAGAAAATTACATCCTCTACCACAAGCATATCATACGGAGGTCGTAAACTTCGCCATCAAAGTAAAGAATTATGTTACAGCTACTCGCACTGTGCAACAAACTGATTATCTACGAAGTCCCGAACTAGTAACCATTGTTGTCTCCAAGTTGCCCACCGAACTGATTAATAAATGGGCCGATTACCTATATCAGTATGATAATCAAGACGACACACCAAAATTAGAATTATTATCCAAGTTTCTTCTTCAAGAAGCCAAGAAAGTTGCAATAACAGGAGTGAGCTACGTGCACAGTCAAATCGATTCAAAACCGAGATCTAATACCGAGAAATATAAAAATCACAAGCAATCAGTGTTAGTGTGTGCGGAGGTCAACAACCCCTCTACATCTGATAAATGTAAATACTGTAAAAAACCTATTCACAAACTAACAGAGTGCAACAGATTCAAACACGCTATGCGCAAAGACCGATGGCGCTATGTTCGCATAAACAAACTGTGCTTCAAGTGTCTCGGAGATCGACATGAAAATCAGTCGGAGTGCACCGCCGAGAACTGCGACGTCGACGCATGTGGTGGGCCGCATCATCGTTTGCTTCACTGGGTGAAACCGCAGGCAGCGCGCCAGGCCGCAACCGAGCCGCTCAGCAAGTCTCAGCAGCCCGACGCGGACGCGGCGCCGCGCGCCTGCACTAGCAGCGACGAACTCGTAGCCCACACGATCGAAACGCGATGTTCAGAAGTGTCCGTCCTAAATAATAACCCTGAAAAGTGTAAAGTGCTTAACGTGTCAAAAATAGTGCTTAAAATAGTGCCGGTTACCATACATGGACCCAAACAAAGTGTTCACACGCACGCGCTGTTAGACGACGGCGCGACGGTGAGCCTTATCGCAGCTGATATCGCGGATAAGGCTGGGTTACACGGTGAGTGCGTCACGATGCGTGCTACGAGTGCATGGGACTCCAGCGAGTTGGTATGTAAAACTGAAATGTTAAATTTGGACATTAGTAACAGTGACGGTAATAAGTTTAAATTACGTGCTCGCAAATTAAAAGAATTGAACTTACCTGTACAATCGACTTCTTGTATGGACTTTAGTGAATACGAAAACTTGTATAACATTAAGTTTAATCCCTGCAATTGTGATATCATAAAACCTACATTGTTAATAGGTCAAGATAACTATGATTTGATTGCGCCAATTGTTTGTAAAAAGTTTGAACCTCATGGGCCGTTTATTACACAAACGTTGCTCGGGTGGTGTGTGCACGGAGCCTTATTTTATCAAAATGGTAAACAACGTGCGCGCGCACGCTCCTCAAGCGGCGCGAGCGACTCGCATTTACTTACCATCCCCGCGTGCACAACTTACCCACAGCGTCAGCCGCCCACATTCAAACCGCTAGATACCTACAACAGAGATCTTACTACCTTCAAACAAAATAACGATAATATAGATTTACACGAACTAATACGTCGTTCTTTCTCGCTTGACTCTATCGGGATTTGTAATAATCCGCGTCAAAATATCGAAGAAACAAGAGCTTTAAACATACTTAACGAATCAGCTGAGTTAATCGGGGGTCAATGGACAGTGGGTCTTCCCTGGAAATCAGATGTTTGCGTTATGTCCGATTCGTATTCCGTCGCCTTGAAAAGACTAAAATCAGTCGAACGGAAGATGTTATCCGACTCGGAATATGTTCGACTCGAATTACGCTAGAAGACTTAGCGAGTCTGAGTGTAGAGCCACGCTCACTAATCGTACGTGGTACTTGCCTCACTTTGGGGTCAGTAACCCAAATAAAAAAAAGTTGAGGTTAGTATTTGACGCCGCTGCTAAATCTAATGATTTTTCACTTAACGATTTTTTACTGCAGGGACCTGATTTATTGAATTCCTTGTACGGCATAATGTTTAGATTTCGAGAAAATTACATAGGTGTAATTGGCGATATAAAAGATATGTTTTTAAGAATTAAAATTAAAAATGATGATCAAAATGCATTAAGATTTTTATGGAGAGAGAAAGGGAGCGACGAGGTCAATAAATACGTCATGACGTCACTTATATTCGGTGCTAATTGTTCTCCCTTTATAGCACAATTCATAAACCAAGACAAGAATGCTTCTCTTTTTCAAGAGCAAATGCCTGACGCTGTTATCGCGATTAAACTTAACCAGTATATGGATGATTATATAGATAGTTTTACCGATTTTAACATAGCTAGAAAAACAATAAAAGACGTTTCCTATATTCACAAACAAGGTGGATTCGAAATGCGTAATTGGTTAAGTAACGTACCGACCGTATTAAGTGAAGTCCCCAAAGAAACCCTTAATGACAAGGCAATAAGGTTCAATATAGATAACCAACCGGAACGAGCACTTGGGCTGTTATGGTTTCCAAGTACCGATATGTTGGCCTTTGATTTGTCCTTTAAACGGATACCGCAAGAGGTATTACTTTTGAAACGGATACCGACAAAACGCGAACTATTATGTATAGTTATGTCCATTTATGACATTCACGGTTACCTAAGTCCATTCACAATTAAAGGGAAAATTTTAATGCGTAAAGTTTGGGAACAGAATCTTAACTGGGATGATAAATTAAGCGATAATTTATATGATTTATTTAGAGAGTGGATTAGTCAAGCTCAGGAAATTAATAATATTCGAATTCCGCGATGGTATTTTTCGACTGACCTGACAAACGATAGTTTAGCGAGTTTGGAAATTCATATGTTTTGCGATGCATCACCGAGTGCGTACGCCGCGGTCGCTTACTGGCGGCGCGAAAGCATCAATGGACGCGTTACCGTATCGTTCATCGCGAGCAAATGCAAAGTTACTCCCCTGAAACCAGTATCCGTGCCGCGATTGGAGTTACAGGGAGCCGTGTTAGCGTGTAAATTAGCTAATAGCATAAAAAAAGAACATCGTTTGCAACCGAATTCAGTACACTATTGGACGGATTCGACTACAGTTTTATATTGGATTAAGAATCAATGTCGAACCTATAAAGTTTTCATTGCAAATAGACTCGGGGAAATTGATGAGTTAAGCAAGGTTGACGAGTGGCACTATGTGCCTACTGACTTAAACGTAGCCGACTTAGGAACGAAAAATACGGATTACGTGCTTAGTAGTGATTCCACGTGGTTTTCCGGACCGTCGTTTTTGTACCAACCGCCTTCTTGCTGGCCTCAGCAACCGGAAATAAAAATAATTACTAGTGATGATAAAATATTAGAAAGAATAAACATTGTGTGCAATAATAATAAAATAATTTGTGACTTACCTGTACCGGATCCAAGTAGATTTTCCCGTTGGCTGCGATTATTACGTGCTACGGCTACAGTTTTATTATTTATTGAAAAATGTAAGAAAAGGTCAATTACCTGTATTACCGTAGATTTAATGCATAAAGCAGAGATGTTGTTACTTTCTCATTCACAGTTACAATCATTTCGTAGCGAAATTAATTTGTTAAAATCAAATAAAGAAATAACGCGAGAAAGTCGTTTACGAACACTTACCCCGACCATCGACAAAAATAATCTCTTACGTGTTGGTGGACGAATCGGAAACGTGAAAGATGTAGATCAGATGACTAAATTTCCTATTATTTTAGATGGTAAAAACCATACAGCGCGGCTCATAGTGTTGCATTATCACGTGAATGCTGCACACTCGTGTAACGAGATGATAATTAACGAATTACGACAAAGGTACTGGATCGTAAATTTAAGGCCTACTGTTAAAACTGTTGCCAAAAATTGTCTAATTTGTCGCTTTAGAAAAGCTTCACCTAACCCTCCACGCCTTGGTGACTTACCTGAATGCAGGCTTACCCATCATCAGAGGCCGTTCACAAAATGTGGTGTAGACTTGTTTGGCCCCCTGGAAGTAGTAGTTGGTCGACAAAGGGTACGCAGGTACGGGGTACTGTTTACTTGCCTTACAGTACGTGCTGTGCACTTGGAAATAGTTTCGTCCCTCACAACCGACTCTATGATAATGGCTTTGCGCCGAATGGCCGCACGCAGAGGTTGGCCACACACAGTGTTCTCTGATAATGGCACCAACTTACGAGGCGCTGATGTCGAATTGAAGAAGGCATATCAGGAGGTGATTGACCATCAGCCACAACTGGTGACAGAAGCCTTAAATAAAGGAGTCCACTGGGAATTTATTCCCCCTGCTAGCCCCCATATGGGAGGTGCATGGGAACGCCTCATTCGCAGTGTAAAAACTGCCTTAAAAGTTGTTTTGAAAGAACGCGCTCCTAGGGAAGAAGCGCTCTCCACCTTCTTATGCGAAGTGGAGAACATGGTAAACAGTCGGCCATTATCTCACGTGTCCGTTGACCCTCGTGACTCGGAGTCATTGACGCCCAACCACTTCCTTTTAGGTTCGTCGTCAAATCTACCGCAACCTGGCAGGTTTGACGACAAAGATCTTCTTTTGCGTAAACAGTGGCGTATAGCTCAGCGGTTGGCCGATTTATTCTGGTCTAGGTGGATGAAAGAGGTCTTACCTACCTTAGCTCCGCGTAAAAAGTGGAATCGCGAAGGCGCGCAATTGAAGGTAGGAGATCTTGTTGTAGTGGTAGACCCCGCTTCGCCGCGGAACGTATGGCCGAAGGGCATCGTTCAGAAAATATACCCTGGGCCTGACGGACGGGTTCGAGTCTTAGACATAAGGACAAAAACTGGTATCATGAAGCGTCCAGCATCGCGTATAGCTTTACTTCAGAGTGGTGATGAGTGTCGTAATGACGACACTGAGGGGCAGGATGTTAGCGATGATGGACGGCTCAGTGCTGTTTTTTAAAAAGATAGTAATGTACATGTGTGTATGTGTGTAATGTACTTGGTGTTTATTTTAGACTAAGAATCCTTATTCAATTTACTGTTTGTTTCTGTGTATGTATGTGATAATTATTGTGTTTCGCTACATATTATTCTAATAAAAAGGCGGGGTGGTTGCGAACGTCGCGAGACAGATAGCCAATAGTATTAAAGTGTGCGAGGGAGCAGGATCGTGGCGATCCCGCTCGCCCCCGCCGCCGACCAGTCGCCCGCGAGACACGACGTCGGTGTGACGCCGTGGGTACGGAATCGCCAGCGCGCCGGGACGTCTGCGCAGCTGCCCCGTGTAGCATTATAATTTCGTAGTTTCCTTTAACAACCCAACAGTGCAACGATCCGCTACACATGGATTAACTTACCTACATACGTGCATAATTTGTATTATTGTATTTATTATCTTGAATGCATTAAATTACTAAATCAATCAAATGAAAGCGACAGTTGGTAAATCAATCAAGATTGCATTATTCGCTTTTATCCCTGCGTGGCCTCATTACCTGCGCTAGAAGGAGGGTTATGTTTTTCGAGTATGTATGTATGTATATTTCTTTGGCACGCTCTGTAGCCTAAACAGCTTGATCGATTTCAGCTTGAGAGTTGCCGTTAGATTCGTCTTAGTTGTAAGAGCGCGTTAGAATTTTCTAAGGGAAAAAGTTGTAACGCCACCTGGTGGTCACTGTTTACTCCTATCACAACCTCCGTTAAAGAACTTCGTCCCATAATAATTATTACAATAAGGAACCATTTTCTTTCAGATGCATCTTCTACATGGCGGAATCTCTGCAACGCGGCGGTTTCACAGGAAGTCGATGTGCCAATTTGAACGCAGCTCTGAGTGAGAACTGCAGCGCATCTGGCACTCTTAGGATGGGTGGCACGGCTGCAAAGACTGGGTAGGTAATCTTTAATTAGCTTATAACTGCGGCTTTGTTAACACATCATCATTCTCCTGGCCGTATCCCAATGTATATGGTGTCGGCGCAACATGTCTTTTTCTTTGATACTTCTGTATTATAGTGCTTGGCCAGACTGCAAAGCGGGCGCGGGGCGGGGAACTTAATTTGAGCGTCCGTAGTGGACACGCGGGTGCGGTGAGTCATGAGTGGCGCGGGCTGCTTGGTGAGGGAGCGCGCGGGCTGCTTGGTGAGGGAGCGCGCAGACACCTCACGCCATAGCTCGTTCATACAAGTGAATGCGCGGGCGGCCCGCGCAGGGACCGGGGTCCTAGTAAAAATATGTCTTCTTCATCCATATTATATTTTGACTGGACACGACAACACTCAGAACGAAGCCGCGCTCCACGCTCCACTGCGTACGGGCAGTTCGCGCGCGTTCCCGCACCCGCGCCGCTCCCCGCCCCGCGCTGCCAGTCTGACCAATCACTTACCGTCACTCCCTTTCTAACCATATCATCATTCACACACTCCATCCATCATCGTTTCTTTGGTCTTTCTCTACTCTTAAAGTCATCAGATATAATATTGTAATTATGTAAGTATAGATTTATTAATATTATTATTATTCTTTTTACAGAAACTCTGGCATATTCTATGTGAGGACCAATTCCAACTCTCCCTTCTCTCAGGGTTAGGCAGCAAGATCATGACAATACAGAGCGGCGATTAGATTATATCCATGACCTAAAGCGCGGTCACTGTCGGACTGCATAGAAAAGAAAGAGAAGCGTCGGACTGCATAGAAAAGAAAGAGAAGCGCGATGACACAACGCTGGTAATTTATTGCAAAATATGAAGCAATTATTTTATTACAAAAAATCTATTGTTTGGACTAAAAAATTAAAACACTAGTGCTTTAGTTTGTTGCTTGTAGAATAATCTGACAAAAAATCAGAATGATTGTATGTAAAAATAAAGTTTTTAGAGGTATCTTCATGTTTTTTTTTCTATCGTATCAAATT
Organism: Oligia strigilis; assembly: GCA_951800025.1. Classification (NCBI taxonomy): domain Eukaryota; kingdom Metazoa; phylum Arthropoda; class Insecta; order Lepidoptera; family Noctuidae; genus Oligia; species Oligia strigilis. The sequence continues at coordinate 4,921,245 of OX637569.1, forward strand.
AGTTGTATTATGTTTTCAACACAGTATCTACCTAGCATATATCCTGAAGAATACTCGTATCATATATATTTCTATTTTTGTTTACTGTAGTCAATCATATACTTTTATTGTTTCTAAAACTTGCGTTTTTTTTTTTGCGTTTTGGTCTTGCAAGGGCGAAATGTGGGTGTACTAGTTACGCCTCACCTCAGTCTGTCTAACCCTAAACGAAATACAGGCGTGAAGTTATGTTACTTTAGGGTAGAAATAAAACCAATATATTAAGTTTGATATTATATTGAGTGCAACATACAAAGTTTTATGTGATAAAAATATTAAAAATCACAATAACCAGTACTCAAGAGTCGTTACATAAAATTAATCACTAATTAACTTCAGTGGAATAAAATTGACATTGACAGATTTTGTATGGATGAACTGTCAAAAATTCAAAATTATTCCTCGGAAAAATTATCTGGCGTTGGAAAAATTAGCCCTTAATTGACTACTATGAATAGAAACACATTCAGTCAAAAATATTTCAATGTATTGAATACATTTCAATATTGTTGACATTTTGCGAAAATATGCTGGTTAATAAAAGTTAAATAATTATTGATTAATTTTAAATGATGTCTCTGAGTTTGGCAGTAAGAGTTATTTAAACCCTTAGACAAAGAAAAGTATAGACGGCGGGTAGCGCCATTTCATTTCCACAAGAAAGGGATAAAGTATGGAGTTATTATAAGTAACAGAAAAGGATAAAGGACTATTTCCGTCTCTCAGTGCGTACATAAGTAGCCAATGTTATTTAAGTTAGTTTTTTGTCTCATGTGTGGCCACGCTACCCGATGCTCTATAGCTTTCTTACTCTAAGTTTAAACCCCATTTTCTGAAAGCCTCATGTGTCAATCTATTGTCAATTCTCATGGAAAGTGCTACAGAGACCTTTTAGTTATTTTACCTCTAATTTTGCATCACTGTCCAAATCACAATGACATTTATTCTCATTCTAACGGTTGCTGTTGAGTTGCTGTCACTGTCAAGTCTGTCAAAATCATTGTGATCTTTATTCTCAGTGATATTATAATTATTATAGAGGTAGATATGTCACTAGAGCGCGCAAATTGTTCCAGACAAATTCAGACAATTGTTGTAGTTTCATTTAGTCCGCTAATAGCAGCGAGCAACACACTACAGATAGCTATCTCTTTCTGTTTCAACGTTCCGTATTATCTATCGCAATAAGTACTTTGTAATAACTACGCAACAATACAGAACGTCGCTGAGTATGAACGTAGCGTATCTTTCCTTTATAATATCATTGTTTATTCTCGTTACAAAAAGGTTGTTGATAGAGGTAAAATAAATGTGAAGGGACTAGAAGTGCTTCGAGAATCTTTTGGCGCTGGAGCGACATTGATAGAGGGCGCTGTTGGTAAAAAATTGTTTTAAGGTGAATGGATAGTGGTAAGTTTGCAATTTGCAGGTCAGTGTCAAATTGTATCTTGATCAAAATATGATTCGCGACAATAACAGGTACATATTTATAGAATTATAATCATTAGAATCATTAATATATCTTTCTAAGTTAGATTTCTACCCTTAACACTTTTCCATAGGAGATTGGTGGTTGGTGGTAGAAATCTAACTAAGATAATTTGAATTTCGCGGTATCAACTACCCATTCACCTTAAGAAAAAACAAGATGGCGGCATTACTTCCGATTTTCGCGCCAAAAGATTCTTGTACAGCATTAATCTGTTGTGAAGGTTGTGATTGGACGAAATATCAACAACAGATCACATAAATGGATAATGAGATTTGATAACAGAATATATAAATCCGCTTTCAGAAACGAAGCAATATTAAACACTAGTTTTTCGATGTTTTTTAAACAATTTACTATGTTAGGTTAGATATATAAACTACCTTCTTCTTCAATCATTAAGTTTTAAATAGTATGTACTATTTGGAAATCACAAAAGGTACAGACGTAGACACGCACACCAAGCTACCCGAAACTGTAAATTTTTTCCAATCAACTTTGAACCTTATGCTTTAGCGATAAAGTTGAAAATCTATTAAAGAAATTTGACAGCTTGTAGTAGCTTGATGTGCTTATGTCTGTACCTACTTAATTCGTCAATTCAAGATATTTTAAGAATTCTGTAACATTATATTTGGTTAAGAATTCGAGTCAAACAAATCATAGGTACGTCATAATTATATTCTATGAAAGTCAAGTTTATGAAAAAAAAATCAGTTTTTTAATGTGTGCAGTTAACTAAGTGGTAAGGAAAGATACATACAGGCAAAGATTTAAATCGAATCTTTCACTATGGGACCAAACCAGAAATCGCGAAAAAAAATCAGCTGTACCCTACATTTATGTTCGGATAACTCGTCAAAATGTAGGGAACAGCTGATTTTTTTTCGCGATTTCAGGTTTGGTCCCATATTTAAAGTTGTTCATAATGATGAGTACAATGACCTCTTAAGAGGTTGTTAATGTTTTACCAATAACCCTGTATACTGAAATGAGTACATTATGTAGATTTGTAGAAGGTAATGAATGACAACTACCAAACTATTAAAGCAATTATTGTACTTATATTTATTTTAATAACTTCTGCGCGAGACTTTATCATTCACTCTTTAACATCTGCCAAGCCTTTTCACAACTATGTTGGGGTCGGCTTCCAGTCTAACCGGATGCACCAGAATATTAGTCTTTTACATGGAGCGACTGCCTATCTGACTTCCACAACCCAGTTACTGATTCTGTTAACCAGTCTTACCAAGGGGTATCGTATTACCCAGTAACTGGGTTATAACATTAAAGAAATACCAACTTTTTAATTGAATTTAACTTGTTATTAAAATATGATTTCTGTCATTTTTTCAATCTCAAATAAATCGTTGTAATAAGTAAAAAATGCTCAAGAGGTCATTTCCCTTACGACAGCAGTACTTTTTTTTTTTTTGGCTGTTACTTTAATTTTTGTTTACGAAATGAATGAAGTTCTTTGACCATAACTTTCTGTTACATCCGGTATAAGGTACAACTTCCATTGTCGGGTATGCCACAGGGTTTCAAATGGCTTTCTACAAATCAGGCGTAAGTGGTCACCGCCACATGTAGAAGTCTGCAATACCAGTGCAAGTGACATCGCAGAAGCGTTGCCATCTCAAAGACAAAGCTGTAAAATCTCATGTGCCTGTAACTACACCGGCACACATACCCTTCAAACTGGAGTGGTAATTGCGTAACTGTGTCGAGTAACGCAAACGAGGGATTAAAAGTAGAGATAAACTACGATAACATGGCGCGCCCCTCCAAAATTCAAAACGTTTGAAAGTATTTGTGAAAGTAATGCACCACCAAGATTCACAACGCATGTGTGCGTAATGAGACGGCCGTCAAACAAAAACAAATCCACGGATTTGTTGCTCGACTAGTCACGTCATTAATCGATCATTATTATGAGTAATGGAGGGGCGCGCCATGTTATCGTAGTTTATCTCTACCGCGTACAAAGTCCCCCGAATAACCGTGGACATGCAGAGAGCGGACCGGACCAAAGTACCGGGGAGTCCCCGAATAAAATAGAACTCGTGTGAGTAGGCGAAGTAACGCACATGGCGGACTTTAGTCCGCGTTGTGCGCTCGAGAGCGACGTACGTATGCACGACGATAAACGATGTGTGCGTTGAGTTCGCGGTAAATCCGCGGCGGACCTTTTATTCGCGGAGCGTACTTTTTCTCTGCCGCAAAGAAAAGTCCGTCATCTGCGCAGGCCTTATCAGTAGCAATGGGTTTAATTTTGACAGTTCAACAACATTCATTGCGTTATTTACGTTGTTGAGTAGACACATTTTTTGAACATATGGAGCAATGGATTAGAAATATCCTTCAAAATGAAGTGTGTTACGCAAATAGGGTGCGGGATACAGCAACACGGCTTAGCGGCAGAATTATGTATAAGGTATTATTATTTTAATATTCAAGCGAAAATTTAACAATTTTTAAGCTAAATTTTGCTAAATTTTTCTTAATAAGTATATGAATGAACAGTCACCAGCTTACGTATGTCTACACTTGGCTTTATTCAAAGGCTTTCTCCTTTATTTTTTTAATAAAATTGTATGATAATACGAACATAGCATTTTCGAACGTATAGGTTTATGTAAAGTGTCGTATTTCAACTTTGCATTCGTTATTACGTGAAAAAATCGCAATTGAAAGTTGCCAAGTGTTGACATATTACATAGCTAAGGACCGGATCAGATCTGACAAAGCGCATCGCAGCGAGGTTTTCACTGCCGAACAAATATGAACATTGCCGTCATTAAAATAAGGTTGAAATTAAATAATCTTCCTCAAGCTCGCGAGAACATGAAGCGAACAGACGAAACAGTTTATTTTCTTCGACTTTATTTTGAGAGCTACAAGGTTGAAATTCGCGCTTCGCCAGGTCTGTATCGGCCCTCATAATGTATCTAAGTGTTATAAAAGTATTTGCTAATACCCAGTGTAGAATATCGATGCAAATACAAAGACAGTTTATGCGAGACTGATTTATTATTCGTGTACCCACATCACAATATATTACATTTCCTCCCTCACAAGAAATAAAGTTAACCACAAAATTTCACATTTTTAACTTATCCAAACTAAAAATAAACTTAATTAAGTAAATGGTACAATAAAAGGTGTTCATAACATCTACATGCTTCGACATATACTACCTAGACCTACCTCTTACTTTTTAGAAGTTTGGTAGGTTGCTAGTTACTGTGTACATTTCAGTTTGCCTTCTAAATAATATTTGCAATATCCTACAATTACAGTCATAGTGACTTAATCAGAAGGTTAACTAATGAGAAAAAAAAAACTTACAAGTAATTATTTAACCTTTACCTAATGTACTACGTCACCCAAACACGGCTTTTATACCTACTATACAATATTAGACCTCTTAAAACTTGGATTAATCACTATTGATAATATGTCTGTTTCTAGGTTTATTATTAACCCAATCCCCGGAAGTAGACGGTTCTACTGCGTTATCGCTTTGAGTCTCATGTATGACAGGCGAGTCATGTGAAGTCTGTAGTGATGACGTCACCGGTGAATTAGGTGCAGACTCCCATGTTTCTTTTTCAGTGTTTTCTGTTTGATTAGCAGTGTCTGTGATAATAGGATTAGAGTACCGTGTGTGTCTTCGTAACGGCATTATTTGATCTATATGTTTTCGGTGTACCCCCGTGTCTGATTTTACCTTATACGTCACTGCTCCAGTGCGCTCAGAGACCTCTCCTTCCATCCACTTGGGATTGTTTCTCGAGTGGTCTCGAAACAGCACTCGATCACCAAGTTGAACCTCTCTGTTTGTACCTTGAGCATGTTCAACCTGCTTGGTCTGCGCCGTCTCGACCGCATCCACAGTGTTGCTGCGCAGCAAGTCCAAGCGCATGCGCAGCCTCCGTCCCAACAGCGCCACAGCTGGCTCGCGCTGTGTGCTTGAGTGTGTACTGTTTCTATACACTAACAGAAAATTGTTTATTGCTCGCTCGATGTTCTCACCTTCAGCAGCCGCTTTTTTAATTACTTTCTTTACAGTTTTGACGGCGTTCTCGGCGGCGCCGTTGCTCGATGGATGGTAAGGGGCTATTAGAATGTGTTTGATTCCGTTGCGGGTTAAAAATAACTCAAATTCCTCGGATCTAAATGGCGGACCCCCGTCACTCACCAAGCACTTTGGCAACCCAAATCGGCTGAAGCATTCTCGTAATCGGTTTGATACTAACTTAGCCGATGTACCGGTCCCCATCAGAAATACTTCGATCCATTTAGAGTGAGAGTCAAGTATCAAAAAGTAATATTTACCTTGGTATTGTAGAAAATCTACATGTAGTCTCGTCCATGGTTCCGAAGGCCATACATACGGTACAGGAGTGTGTCGCGGCGGCGCGTCCAGCTGCGCCCGGCAGGCGGCACAGGAGGCGGCGCGCGCCTCAATGTCAGCGTCCAGGCGCGGCCACCATACGTAGCCACGCGCGATGCTCTTCATGCGCACAACGCCCACGTGCCCCGCGTGCACTTCCTCCAAGATCTGTGCCCGCAGCTGCTCCGGCACCACTATCCTGTATCCCCATACTATACACCCGTGATCTATATGGAGATTTTCACGTCGGTGAAAATATGCCGTCTCGTCTTCACTGTCCCCTATGAGAGGCCATCCACTCATTATGTAACCGTACACTTTACATAAAATTTTATCTTTTTTAGTCGCCTGTGCAACGTCTTTGTGACTAAGAGGGAAACTGTCCTCAACAAAATGTAGATATGCCGCGTCGTCTTGGTCCTCCACCTTGGTTTTCATCAAAGGTAATCGTGATAACCCATCTGCATTGCTATTCATTTGTGAATTTACAAACACGATATTAAAATCATAAGCCGCCAGGCGCACAGCATATCTCTGTAAGCGGCTGGCTGCAGTCTGCGGTATACCCTTTTTAGGCCCGAATATATAACTTAATGCTTTATGGTCGCTCCGTAACGATATTGATGGTGCCTCGTAACTCCGTACACAATGGCCAGCGCCTCCTTGTCTACCTGGCTGTAACGACGCTCGGCGTCGTTGAGCGTGCGCGAGGCGCAGCACACTAGGCGCTCGGTGCCGTCGGAGTGGCGCTGCGCCAGCACGGCGCCCAGGCCGTACGCGCTGCTGTCCACAGCCAGCACCAGCGGCAGCGCCGGCGAGTAGTGAGCCAGTACCGGGTCACTCGTCAATCTTACCTTGATCTCCTCAAAAGCGGCATTACAGCTCTCGGACCACGCCCATTTTACTCCCTTTTTTAAAAGAGCGTGAAGTGGATGTAAAATCATACTTAGATTCGGAATAAAACGTGCATAATAATTTATGAAACCCAATAAAGCTCTTAACTGAGACACATTTTCGGGGATGGGCATTTTCGTTATGGCATTAACTTTAGATGTGTCTGTATAAAGACCGTGTTTGTTAATTCTGTAACCCAAGTAACAAACCTCATCTTTTAAAAACTCGCATTTAGTAAACTTTATTGTTAAACCAGCTTCTCTTAATCTGGTTAGCACCGCCCTTAAGTTTTGTAAATGATGAGATTTATTCCTGCCACTCACACAAATGTCATCAATAAAGGCTACCACATATTCTAGGCCATTTAACGTATCGAAAACTATTTTTTGAAACTTTTCAGGTAGGCACTTAAGTCCGAAAGGAGCCCTGCGATATACAAACGTCCCTACATGTGTTGTAATCGCTGTAAGCGGTTGTGAATTGTCTGATAATTCAAGTTGCATAAATGCGTTTTTAAAATCTAATTTACTATATTGCTCCCCACCACTTAGCGTTGCAAATAACTCTTCTATTTTTGGCAATGGAAAATGAAAATCTTTTAATAATTTATTCACGGTCACTTTATAATCGCCGCATAAACGAATAGAACCGTCCGGCTTAATAATTGGCACAATAGGAGTTCCATAATCGGATCTGTCTACTTTGTAAATTATACCTTCGTCTTGTAAGCGTTTAAGTTCTTTTTCCACTGGCAAGCGCAGCGCAAGTGGTAGGGGACGAGACTTGCAAAATACCGGCGTGTTATCAGTCAAGTACAGTGATAACTTATGTTTATAAGTACCTATTTTTTCTGTAAATACTTCTGGAAATTCTTGTTTCAATTCCAAAACAACAGGATCAACCTCTTCTTTTAGTTGAAATAAATCTATTGTCTGTAATTTAAGTTTGCGCATCCAGGTGCGCCCAATAAGCGGAGGTCCGCCGTGTTCAATAATAAACAATGGCAACAATATGGCGTCCTCTGCACCTGCATAGCTGACTCGCACCGAGATCCGGCCTATCGGTATTATTGAGTCACCTGTATAAGATTGTAATTTAATGCTATCTTTTTCAATCGGTAATGTAGAAAGATGTTGATCGTAGAATGATTTAGATACCGCCGATATTTTGCTGCCCGTGTCGATTTCAAATAATACATTTTGATTTTCAACAATGAGTTTACAATGATATGGACCGTCTTTTACATTTTGAACTGACTGACCTTTAATAATATACAGTCCTTCAAACTCCTCACCTCCAGACTCCGATGATTCTGTTTCCATGAAGTTTTGATATTTGGAACCAGACCTGCCCGCACTCACTTCATTTTTATCACATACGGACCCCAAGTGGCCCTTCACTTTGCACTTGTCACACACATACGACTTGTATCTGCATTTGTGCGGCGCATGGCCGTCCCGGCCGCAGCGCCAGCACCTTTTGCGTCGCGGAGCCTCGACGTCACGACCGGCGGCGCTGGCCCGCCCGGCCTCGCTCACCCGGTGCACCCGCTCGCCCGCGTCTGCCTGGAGTCCCGCTGGCTCAGCTGCTGCCCACGGCGCGGCCGGCGAGCGCGTCACGGCCTTCGCCGCGTGCTGCTCGGCCGCCTCCAGCGCCAGCGCTAGCTCCACTGCCTTCTTGTAATCGAGAGTGGTCTCCGCAAACAAGCGAGACCGTATCTCTTCGCTTCGAAGACCCGACACGAATTGATCTCGAATGTTCACTTCCAACTGGTTCTCAAAATTGCAATAGGTAGCCAAGTGTTTCAAATTTTGTAAGAACACTTTGATATTTTCGCCTTCTCCTTGCCGCCGCTGGCGAAACACGTGGCGCTCTGCTATTTCTGATCTTTTGGGTTCCTGGTGATTTTTCACAAGCTCCACTAACGTGGTGAAAGTTTTATCCTCTGGATTTTCTGGAGCACACAGGTCACACATCAATCGGTAGGTCGGCGCTCCGACATGCGTCACTAGCGTGGCCACGCGTAGGTTTTCTTTTATGTCGTTTAACAAAATAAATTGTTCCACTAAACGCACATATGCTGGCCAGTTTTCACCTCCATCCAGATCAAAGACGTGTATTTTCCCGATCGGCATCTTGATATTTTATAATTACTCGTCGCCACTGTAGAATATCGATGCAAATACAAAGACAGTTTATGCGAGACTGATTTATTATTCGTGTACCCACATCACAATATATTACACCCAGAAATGTCAATTTCCTATAATTTTTAATTGAAAATGTGCATTGTTAACATTGAAAATCCTAACCTCTAAACGCACACGACACTAACTACACTCCATTCGCGCCGGGAAGGTTTGCACAACACATGCCAGATGACTTTGCACGATCTGTGCAAAATCCCAATTTCGTTATAGAAGGAACTCTTTGTGTAAAATTTCATGATTTTTTAAACACTACACGGTTTAAAACGGTGGTTTCAAACCTAAGTTTAAAACAGTGTGGACCGTGGTTTTAAAACAATTTCGTATGACCTTTAAACGTCCTTGGTAGAAAGGCCTGCGTTGCAAACCAGTGGCAGAAGAAAATGTTGGTTTTTAAGCCGTGTAGCAGGCATCTTGGTTTGTAGACTGGTTTCAAACCGTGTAGATTGTGTTAGACCCAACAGTATAGGCTGTGCTCTGGCTGTCAGTGAATGAATGAATGAATGAATGAATTTAAACATTTAATTAACAAAAATTCACTTAACACGGATTTATAGCGGAAAGTTTTTTTTTTTAACTAGCAGCGCCCCGCGGCTTCACCCGCGTAAGTTTCGATCCCGTGGGAATATCGGGATAAAAAATATCCTATGTGTTAATCTAGGAAATGGTCTATCTATGTTCAAATTTTCATCCAAATCTGTTCAAAGGTTTACGCGTGATTGAGTCACAAACATCCAAACATCTTCACAAACTTTCACATTTATAATATTAGTAGGATAATACTTTTATCAAATTCCATATTTAAAATCAAAATCGGTCATGTTGTGCAAAATTTCCACGACGTGTAACTTCAAAACCTTCCTATCGCGAATAGAGATTAGTTGAACAAGACGTATTTAAAAGTGATTCTGTCGCTAAAATATTATAGGTTAAAGTGACAGAGTATGAACTTAAACTAATAGGCTATTTGACAATGTAAAAAATAAGGTCATAATTATTGACACTCGTATAGATTATCGCTTTTAAAATCGATTTGCATTAATTTTACTACAAAACAATGTATTATTTATTTAAAAAATCCCGAAAAAACTTCATCTTTTTAAATCTGGCGCCACGTAATCGAAAACGGTCTGGATTGGCTGACGTCATGATATAGTCAATTTCTGTCTATCGTTGACAGAACAGATGACTTTTGTCTAGTATCTCGACCGTTTCAACGTTTGTTTACGTGTACTGTGACGTCACGACGCCATATTGTTAAAGATAGCGTTTTGGCGGCTTATTTAAACAGTACATTTTTATTTACTATTTTCTAAAAGAAATACATTATGCAATTTGAAGTAATAGGTTTTTGTGGGCTCGTTAGACACCATTAAATAATCTGAGATGTTTATCAGAAACCAGTCAAATAGCCTATTATAGAGGTTTGTTCAAGGTATGTAGGGGAACACTTGAGTTATCCGGCCGATGCCTCTGTAACAGAAAAAAAAACTTAATTTAGTATGGTTATCTTAAAAGAGCGTTTACGACGTACAGTCACGAGCAAAAGTATGTATACACTTGGCTTTATTCAAAGACGATTTTCTCCTTTAGTTTGAATGAATTTTTTATATTATACGAACACAGTATTTTCGAACCCATAGGTCTGTGTAAAGTGTCGTATTTCAACGTTGCATTCGTTTTTCACGAAAAAATCGTAATTGTAAGTTGCCAAGTGTTGACATATTAGTGCTCGTGACTGTACGGCATTTCATACAAACTTCCAAGCCCTTGTTTTTCGAAATTAATGAACCAATTTTAATGAAACTTCATACGCATAAGCAGGACACACCCATCCACAGACCGTGGATGGGTGACCATCTTTACATACCAAGACCCCTCCGTGCCTCTGAAAGCACGTTAAGCCGTTGGACTCGGCTGTCATTCGTGGATCTTTGACATTCGTTACGGGTAGTCAGAAGCCCGAAAGTCTGACAACCAGGTCATACCAAGGGGTATCGTATTACCCCAGTAACTGGGTTGTAGAGGTCAGATAGGCAGTCGCTCCATGTAAAATACTGGTATTCAGCTGCATCCGGTCAGACTGGAAGCGACCCCAACATGTTGGGAAAAGGCTAGGCAGATGATGATTCAATGTATATCGTAATGAAGTAATGAAGCTCACCTGGTGCCAAGTCCAGCTGTGAACAGCAGTCTCCTGCCCCCTGACGAGGTACTCGGACAGCGCACAAAGCGGAACAAGACTGACGCTGTCTCATCAGCTCGCAGCAGGTTGTGGAGAGACATTATACCCTGGAATAACATAAACACAATATACAGGGTTATTGGTAAACCATTAACAACCTCTTAAGAGGTCATTGTACTCATGATTATGAACAACTTTTATTTTATTTATTTATTTAATACTTCAAGCACATAAATGTACAGAGGCGGACTTAATGCCATAGGCATTTTCAACCTTTGGGTGATGCAGGAGACA